>LDAU01000205.1:157352-403178 GCA_001447515.1 Pseudocohnilembus persalinus
GAAAGAATTTAGTACCAGCATCATTAAAAATAGACAGTATGTTCAAATATTATAAATAACAAGAAGGAGTTGAATCCTTATTTAATATTTTTTATAATATATTCTAATAGAGTTTTTTATTCTCTATCTTTTGCACCCCTTGGAATGTTTGTAATTCGTATATTACTAAAGTTATTACGAAATTTTTTTTTAGGGGGGTCAAAAATAATCGATTCGAGCCCACTAGTATCACTCTATATATTAGTACCTATCACATAAATGTACTCAGTTTGTAGCCCTTTTCTTGGGCTTTAATAACATATATAACATTGATTATAAACCCTTTATACCTTTTCTATAAATCAATTCTTGTCAAAACTCCAGTCATTCCAGAGATTGGGTCATATATTAATTAAGAAAAAATGTATCATAAATTTACTATTATTATATTGTCAATGTTTATATTAAAATATACCTTTCTGGTGCCATATAAGTTACAGTTCCTGTCCAAGTATTTTTTTAATTTTATTAAGTAGAAATTTTACCTGATACACCGAAATCAGTTAATTTCACTTCGCCTTATTTATTTATCAAAATATTTTACGGTTTTATATCTCTGTGAATAATTTTTAAATCAGAATGTAAATAATCTAAACCTTTAAGACACTTAAAAAATTATATTAATTTTTATAAATATTATAAAAATTTATTACTAAAATAATTATGATTATATATTTCTTTTTTCCTTTTACCTAAACAAAAATTGGACCTAAAACTTCCTAATCAAGTTTTCCAAACATTTATCCTAAATTATCAAGTGTTCCAAAATCCATATACTCCATGGCGATTTAAATTTACCCATTCTTAAATAAATATAAATAAGAAATAAATAATATTTTATATTAAAATAAAATATGCACTAGTTATATCATTTAAAGTATATACATTTAAACTAGCACCATAGCATTTTATTATATTAGGATGTTTACATTTCATAAGCACATGTAATTCAATATCCAATTATTTTTAAAATTCGGGAGATAAATTCACAGACATTTCCTTTAAGGCAAATTGTACACCAGTTATTTTATCTACTGCTAATTTAACTACGCCCCCAGATCCTCTGCCTATAGTCTCTCTTATCTTATAAAAATAATATCATATAAAAATTTATCATGCAAATATAAATATTTTTATACACTAATTATTATATTTTACATAAAATTAAAAAAGTTATACTATTAGTAATTTTATACAATATAATTAAATAACTTATATTAAGAAATATAATAATATAATTCATATTTTATTTATTGTATTTTATACTTCTATTTAATTAGGAGGTATTATATATTGGTCTATTGTTTTATCTTCTTTTAATATACCTTTTTATTTAAAATTATTTATTTATTCTTCCGAAAATTTATAATCTTTGGGATCAATTTCTCTGTCATCTTTTATATTAGATTCTTCATTTTATTACTTTGTATTTTGATTTTTGCTTTTAAAATTTTTTGGTATAAAGTATCCTTCGCTGTCTTATTACTTTTATTAAAATTAAGGTTATTTATCTAATTATTTAAATGAATCTCCTTCGATAGACATATCATATTAACTTCCATCAATATTTTCTTATTATTTATGAATTATTTATTTTAAAAATATTTAATTATAAAATTTTATAAATTTAAAATAAAATTAATTTTTATTTAGAATTACATTGTTACTAGTACTGTTATAATTGTGGCTATTATTAATTTTAAAATTATTGTTAGTTTTAGGTGTTATATTAAACCTAAAATATTCCGTTTTAATGTACGGTAAATCCACTTTCAGTTGTAAGCTAACCTTTTTATCTTTAAGAATTTAATTTTTAATCAAAATATTAATAATTTTATTTTAAAATTACAAATAAAATTACAAATTTAACATTTATTAATTTTAATTATTAGGAACCTATAATTTTATCATTTAACTTAATCTTCTTTTATTCTCTCTAGGTGTCATACCTCCACCATTTTAATTTTATTACATATTATACAATCAAAAATCAACAATTTTTCTATTTTTTATAATATTAATTAAGGTTTCTCTTATTTATAAATAATTTTTATTTTTTTAGGTTTTTAGGTTTATAATACTAATAGAATAATATAAAAATAAAATACCAATAAAAATATATACTATACTATATAATATCAAACATAAATTAACAAATCAATTAAATCATATACTTTGACATTATATTTATTAAATACGAATAAAATTTTATCTATTTGATAAAAATAAAATACAAATTTTATCATTTTGAAATATTAATAATTTTTTTTTATATTATATCTATATATGTTTAAAATTCAAAATGATCATAAATTAGAATTAAAAATCTAATGTCTTAAATAAAAATTTAATTAACAAATTTATATCATTTATTATCAGGTTTTCTACATTTCCAGTCTAACAAGGCTTTTAAGTTTTTGTCACTATTCTTTACAAGATCTATATATTTATCAATACTAGAGTTTGCTAATGCAATACCAACAGTTCTTTTAAAAAATGATTATTATTTTAAATAATTTTACATTTAAAAAATACAAAATTTAATAATTATGTTTAATTTTTTATAAGTGGATAGAATAATATGTTTAAATTTAAAATCCAATAAAAGCACAAGTATTGCTACATCTATTAATTTTCAATATAGATATATATTTTAATAATTAGAATAAATATATATATAAAATTAAAGCTTACACTCTTGCTGCATCTACCAATTTTCTCTTTTTGTTTTCTATTTTTTCATCTTTAGCTTCTTTAAAATGTTCTTTATAAAATGTATTAGACTTTTCAATGTCCCCTTTTTATGCCCATAATTTTGCCAAATGTAATGACGCGTCAGACTATATATATTATTATATTTATTGAATAAATAACTTCATTAAAAAGTATAAAAGTACTTTTTTAGTATAATATATGTATTTACTTATATAAATAAATAAATAAATTACTCTTTAGTTGTGATGTCCTTAAGCATGAGTATAGTATAATTGTAAATGTTCTAATGCTTTATCAGATTCGTTTAATTTTATATAACATTTAGCCAAAGAAGCGAATGCATCCATTAAATTATTTTTATTTGATCCTCCCTTTATTTTATATAAATTAGATTAATTTTAACAAAATTTAATATAAACAAATTGGAATAACTTACAACTGATTAATTATCTTTACTATTAATATAATTTAAAAATTCTAGCTAATAATCCCTAGCTTTTTCATACTATCCATCTTTATAGTACAATAAACCCATCTAATGGCAAATTATTCCCAAATTATCAGATTCTTATAATTTTTTTGCAACCTAATTTTTTGAATTAATGAATATAAATTTTAACAAAAAAGTGAAAAAAAAATTAAATTTATTTACTTCTAAACATTTTTCATAATATTCTAAAGCTTCTCTTGATTTATTTTCCTTTTCATTAACAGAGGCCATTTTTTTATAAATTGTAATTAATTCTTTTGATATTTCTTTCATAAGGTCGTCCAATCCCTTTCTATCTGCATCTGCCAATGATCTTTCCAAAATTTAAATTGCTTCATCTAAATTAAAATTTTTTATTTTATTAAACAAATTTTTTTTTCTTTTGAATTTATATTTATATGGATATTTTTATTACCTATTTTCCCCATTTTATTATAACATTTTCCGCATCCTAACTATCCCTTTCCTTCCCATAAATCTTCTTCAATTGATTTACTTATATGCACGACTCTTTTATAAAAATAAGCAGCTATTAAATAATCTTCATTATCTTCAAAAAATTTATCAGCCAAAGTATAATATTCCTTATTAATTTAATTTATATGAATATATATATATATTTTTTTTTTAATATTTTTGTAACAATTTCACATTTTAATATTTAAGTTTCTTACTTCAATTGCCAGAATTTTATTTGGAAAGTGATATTAACAAGCTTATTCAGATTTAATCAGTTACATTTTTAAATGTAATAATTCTTTATCACTAAAATGTGTCACTTTTCTTTAATATTCATTTCCTAAACTAATTGGACCAGGATCTAAATCCCTATTTGTAATTGCAAGAAAATCAATATAACTTTGAATATATCCTTCATCTAAAATTAATATTATGATATAAAAATGTAAATTAAATTTATTATAAATTTATAAATATAATTATGTAAAAAAAAATTAATAATAAATTGAATATCCTATTTTATTTTTACGTATAATATCTTTAGCAATAGAGTCATTATCAACTCTTAATTTTTACGTTTTATCTTCGATTTATTATCTGTTATCAGGAATCTAAATACAAATTTAATATAATTTGAAAATTATTTTTATTATTTTCAATATAATTTTAAATATTAAATATTATTTTAATTATATTAACAGTTTCTTAAATATTTCAATAGAATTATAAAAAAACAAACAAATATTTTAATTCAATGAAATATTTAATTTTTATTTACATTTTTTCTATATGCTGATGTTTCATCGTATTCAGGGCCTTTATTTCTCTTACTAGGCATAGCTTTAGGTCTGAATCTTTTTTCTTTCTAATTTAATATAATAAACAATTATGGTATATAAATAAAATGAATTAAATAATTTTTGAATTTTATATAAAAAAATCATTTGTAATTTATTTATATTATTTATTAAATCATTCTAAAATTTTATAATAATCTGCTTTTGATAAAATATTACAAGGTTGGACATTTAACTATATTATTTATTGTTATTTATCTAAATTTAGGACTTGTTTTTTTTTATAATTAAGGAGTTCTAATTATTTTAAGAAATTTATTTATTATTGGTTATATTTTAATTATTCTATTAAAAATTGAATTGTTTTATAATCTAAAAATTCCCATTGTAAATATATATAAAAATTATTTAAAGTCAAATAAATTATTTATTTTAAATAAGGATCACTTTTAATATTAAAAATATAGAATTTTATTAAAGATTTTTAAATATATTTATCTAAATAGTACTCATATTTATATTTTCGCAATTCAATTTATAATATTTCCAGTTTCCAATTTTTATCCATAATATTATATTTTTTTTTCCAAATCTTCCATTTACTTTAAAATTTATTTTTTTCTTTCCTTATTTTTATAAAATTTGTCATAATTTTACTTTTATTTTAAGTTTATTTCCGAATCTATTTATTATTGTTTTTTTTTCAAATTTTCGTTCATTTTCATTTCAAATTTTAGCAATTCATCTTCGACAGCCCTGAAATAAATTTTTAATTAATAAAATAAATAATAAAAATGATAGGAATTTAGTTATAGCTTTACTCCTAAGTCCCCTTTATTACGGCTATTTATGGCTTATTATTATAATATTTAACCATTTATTTTTTTAATTCTTCTTATTTTATTTCGGCTTCCTTTCTTGCCCTATCAATTTCTTTCTCTATATATTATTGATAATCCATTAATTCTTTTTATCTATAAATAAAAATAAAATAATGTTAAAAAACCTTTTTATTATAAATTTTTTTACTTATTTTAAGATCTGCCTGTATTTTTAAATTCTTCTATTTCTTTCAACTCTTTTTGAAATTATAGTAATTATGTATTCAATTATTTTAATTGGGATTTACAAACATCTTCTAGTGCTTATTTTTATTCTTCTATTTTTCTCATCATTTCTTGCTTTTTTTACTATTTTTCTAAATCTTACTTTTGAAATTCAGATAAATTTGTACACTTATGTACGTGCCTTTTTTCTAACATTCTTTTTATTGAATTTTATTATTCATTATAAATTTCTTCTTTGGTTTTGTATCTATTTTAAAGTTAATGATTTTTAGATAAGAAAATATAAATTATACCAAAATAGAAAAATATTTTCTTTTATATATATATTTACTCATTTATATGATTGCTACTATTCTTAAATTAACTTAATTGTTATTATTTTTATTCATTTTATAGAGTTAAATTTTTATTAGCATTATAATTTTCGAACTTAGAAATTAAATTTTATCCTGAATTTCTTAATAATCCTGTACTTTTTGTTCCATTACCAATTAATCCAAAACTATTAGTCGTACTCTTTGAATTCAATTAAGGATATTAAGAATATCTTTAATTTTCAATAAAATTATCTGAGTATTTACTATAACTATTAATTATTTCATTTTCAAAGCCTAAGTCTTTTTTTTAAGAAAACTATGTTCCTGAATATTTTTAAGACCCTTGTAAAAATTAATGATTCGTATTTTCTTTTAATTTGAATCCTGTTTTCTTCATAGAACTTTATAAATTTATTGTTTATTACAAATTAATTAAATTAAAAAGTTTTTTTTCAGGCGATAGTCCATTTTAGTTAAATTATTTTATATTTTAAACTGGGTCATAATTATTATTTTTATTCTCTTTATTAATCCCAACTTTTAAAGCAGTTAATTATCCTTCTTTTTCAGCTACTTCTAAAATTCCTTTCATATTTTATACCATTTACTTTATTTTCTGCACGAAATTTATATGTACATCATAATTCTTATATTTAATTATAATTAAAAATAAGATGAATTCGCAACTAATTATTATTACAAGTAATAAAAAAGCATTTATGTTATAAATTACCTTGTTTATTTAATCTGTCCCTTACTTTAAAGTTAGTATTTTTTATTATTGTCCTTAATTCACAGTTACTAAGCTAGATAAATTATTAATCTATATTCTCAATTATTTTTCATCCTTACATTATAAAATGTTGTTAATAGTTAATTCTGCTTATTATTTAATCTTTGCATTTTCATTATTTTATATATCTAGATAGAATTATTTGTATATTAGATGAAGAACAATTTTTATAATAAAATAGAGGTAATATATAAAATAAGTATTACCATTTCCAAGAGTTTGCTATATTTAATATATTTGCTGATTTATATTATATAATTTATGCTGTAGATTTTTTATTAATATTCCTAATTCCTAAAATTAAACTACATACTTATTAACATCTTTTTCTAATTTATAACTTATATTAGAATTAATTTGATCATTTAAGTTAAATAAGCTCTATTTCAAATCTATTATTTTTCTAAGTTAATAAATATGAGGATTTTCTTTTTAGCCTATAAAACATATATAAAATTTACATTTATTTAGAATAATTTCAAAAACCAATGAAATTTTAGATAACTTGTATTTTTTATAATTAATATATATACATTAAAAACACAATGGTTCGTACATATTGGTCTAACTTTAGCAAATTAAAGATAATTAATATTCTCTATGAGCTTGTTACGAACAATTTGGAAATGATGCGTTATTTAGCTTTTCAAATATTGTACTATATTATGAATTACTCATTATAATATCTATTTTTTTTTTTTCAATCTCTCTGTTTATTTAAATTTATTTGTAAATATTACTATGCTTCTAAATAATTTATTTATTAAATTCTGAGTTAAATAAATTAAAATCATTAAAAAATTAATTAGTAAACCTAAAAAATTTTTTATATCAATAGTTTTATTATATTTTCTATAAGTGTTTTATATTTCTAAAAATAAATATAAATACTTTAATCTCTATTATAATAGTTTTAAATCCAATGTAAATTGTTTTTAATAATTAGGGTTTTATAAAATACTTATTATAAAATAAATATCTTGAAGAAAATTCAGTTTTTTAAAAATTATTTTAAATTTCTTCTAAATATGAACTAAAATATTAAAAAATAATTACGAATTACTTCTTAATAAATTAATTTGAAATTTTAACAACTAATAATTAGTTTTTTATATATATATACAGATTAATATAATTTATATTTAATTAATTTAGTATTAATATAAATGGTATGATAATATAATAATTTGGATAAATTTTAAAAATATAGAAATATATTAATTTTATAATTAATATATATTTAATTAATAGTAATCAATGTAACGTCATATAGGTATCATTATTTTTTACATTTTCTTAATCAAAATCAAATCCATTCGCCTTTAAAATTTTTGCATCTTTTATATATCCATGCACAGCAATTTTATAGCAATTTTATTTTTCATTTTCAACAACCTTTTTCAAGGCCATATCGTATAAGAAATTTTTAACACAATTTTCATTTTATCCAGTAATATCTTATTTTCTTTCTATTCCTGGTGTAATGAAATCAATAAATTATTGATAATTCACCTTTTTTTCTTCATTTTATAAACAACTAGAACTAAAATTATTTTTTTCTTTAAATTTTTGTTCTATAAAATTTTGTTCAACTTCGTATAAAAATTTCGAAAAATAGAATTCATTTATATGAGTCATTTTCACTCCTTTTCTTGAATATTTAAGTTCAACAAAATAGCTAATGAATCCTAAAATAACAGATTTTTATTTATCACCAGCATTTCCATTTCCTTAACAATATTCAAAAACCAAATAAATAGCTTTTTTATCCTATTTCTATTAGTGCTACAATAATAGCTGAAAATTTTCTTCGTTAAAAGGTTTATTGTTATAGTTGAGAATTTCTTAAATTTAATCTTTGTCGTCTTATTTTAAACTTCTTATGTTTATTTAATTCATTACCGTTTATTCTGAAGTATTTGATTATTCAAAATGTGATAAAATATTATTTAGTTTTTAAGATATTTAATTAATCATTTTACTATGATTCAGAAAAGTTGTAAAATTATTTCTTTTATGTATATTTTAAATTTTTTTATTTTCTTTTAATTTTTTTAATTGTTTATTTTTTAATTAATTTTAAATGATTTCCTTATATTCATATAAGATTTAATAAGGTACTTGAATAAAAAAACATGTTAAAATAACTTTAAATAATAATTACTATATTATTAACTTACTTTTTCAACAATTATTACAATTAATATATATTTAATAGGATGTATAGATTTTAAACAATTTAATTATTTTTTTCTATAATTTTGTTTATTGATTCAGAATCTAAATTAAACGTCATATTCTCTTGATATTTTTTATTATTCGAATTAGTTAATACTGCGTAAAATTTTTTTGTTGCATTTAAATATTAATTAAAATAAAAAGTAATTTAATATTACAATTTAATCATTTTATACTATTTATTAGTTCATTTGACAAACAAATACGTTAATTCATAATAAATGATAATATGAAAAATTACTTCTTATAAATATTACACAATATTTTTTTTAAAAGAATAGTAAATTATATTTTAAGAACATTTTTATAACTTCATTAACAATATTATACAAATTAATTATAATTTTAGTTAATAAAATTTTAATATATTTAAAAATAAATACATAATATAGTATTTACAAATATATTTCTAGATTTTCAATTAATAATATGTGTTTCAAGCATTTTGAATTTCCAAAAGATATTGATAGATAAAATTGATTCTCAATTTAAAAGTTTCTCTTTATACAAATTATAACTTTTAAATAATTATAAGAATATAAAATTTAATATAAGATATTATTAATATGTATGTATAATAAATTATTATATAATAATTAATAATAATAATTATTTTTTATATAATGTATTCATAACAAACTTTAAAAATTAATTTCTTTGATTGAATCTATTTTTTCAGCACACACCACTACTTTTTTGTTGTATTAATTATAATCTTAAATTTCATCACTTTTTTAGTCGATATTATTATCACCGTCTTCAAAAACTTTAGCAGTACATCCAATCTTTTAAATATCTTAATATATAAATATTGATTAATACTAATTAATATAAATAAAATTAATATAAATAATTGATACTTTTTTTTCCTATTTATTAAACACAATTGCGACATATCACGGAATGGGAACATGGCATATATATTTAATCAGCTTTTTTTAAGCAGCCATTTCTGTTGAATTAGCATAAATTTCCTTGGAAAAACTTATTTTCTTTTTTTTAATTATTTTTTATTTTTTATAGATTCTCCTTCTTTTATCGAACTACTTTTTCTTTTATTTTAACTTTTTGTTTCAAAAGTGTCACCTCATCTATTTTTTCATCTATTTTCTAAGACCTAAATTTAAATAATTAACAATATTATAAATTTGTTTTATTTTAAAAATTATATTATTAAAAACTGTATATTATATTATAAGTATTTTACACTTTTTAATTATTTATATATTTTTCATTAAGGTGCTCCTATAAATATATCAATTTTGATTTTCTATTTTAAAGTTATATCTTAAGATCAATTTTTTAATTGTAAGCCACTTCATCTAATTTCTACTCCATTAACTTAATTTAACTAATAACTAATTTTTTATTTTAAATTTCATGTTTTTTTTTATACTCTTCCAAAATCATCAACTTTTGATTAATTTCTTTCAAGTTTTTTTAATTTTCTTAATAATCAGGTTATATTTTAAAAATATTATCTTCATATTTTTATATTTCTAATTTTAATTTTTCTAACTAACTCTTCATTGCTTCATTACTTTTTATGTTTTTTTCTTATTTTAATTAATATTATTTATTCTACTCTGCCAATGTTTGTTCCCTAATTTTCATTTTTTCTTGATATTTTTGCTCCTATTAATGTATTTAACCATCCAAACTTAAAGAAGATTTTTAAATAATTTATTAATTAGACTTCATTTTTAGTCTTGGATCCACTCCTTTCACAAAATTCTGTTTAAGAAATAAAGTATTTTTTTAAATATAAAAAATAATATTATTTTATTTTTTCAAAAATTACATCCCCTATAATCATCATGTTTTATCCACTTTCTTAATACCCTTTATAAACATCAAATATAAATATATTTATATCACCTATATCTTCATATTTTTAATTCTAGTCGAAAACATTGTTATCAAAAGTCGTAATTGCAAGCAATAATTTTTTCTCTGCAGAACAAATTACAGTCATTAAAACCTATTTATTATCACACATTTTATTAAAAAAATTTTAATGATTATAATCTAAAAAATTATAAGAAGCCTTATAGTATTTTTAAATTGTTGACGGGTTCAAATAATCTTTGTTTATTGTTATGTTTAAATTTTAGATAGGCTTTAAAGATTTCAAAATTTCTTTATTTATATCGCATTCACATATATCTGAACTATTTTCTTCTAATAATTTTATGTAGTAGTTCTAACCTTCAAAATTCTATTTTATAAATAAAATGTTTTGATCTATATTTTACGACTATATATCTTTATCATATTAATTTTAATCCATATTTATAATATTTTTTTTTTTTATTTAAAATAAGTTTTTAATGATTTAGAGGATAATTATTAAAAATAAGGCAAAAATTAGAATTCTCTTCTATAAATCAATAAGTATTAGTTTTCAACATATAAAAAAATTTATAAAAATATATATTAAAAAATTATATAACATAAAAAACATAGATTTTTTACCTATAACTGTTTCGAATTTCTAGTGGAATTTATTTTATAATATAATTTAAATAAACTCCTTAAAAATAAAAATTTGATATAGGTTAGAGAAATTATAATAGTAATATAATTATTTTTAAAGAAGCTTACTTTTTGACATAATATTATAATTTATTACCAAACATGTATGTATTATCATTAAATTAAAAAATTGCAGAAATAAAATTTAAATAAAGAAAATATAAGAATTTTTTAAAACAAACATTAAAATATAATAAAATATGGAAGAGTAATAAGATTAAGATTTAGAAATATATTAATAAATTATAGAAGAAATATAGGAGCAAGATTATCAAAATCTAGAAATATTGTTGAGTTTAGTTATTAAATATGGAATTCCCATGTTTTTACAAATGTATAATTTTTAAATCTTTGAATAAATATTTAGTGATGATTTAGAAGAATAGGAACTCGGTTTCTACTATTAAATATTGTATATAGCTAATATAAAATTCAAGGTATATACTATTAATATTATTATGTTTATATAATGTTTACTTTTAAAACTGATAAAAATAATAAAAAAGTGAATGCCACTATAAAACCTATTCATATTTTTAGTATATAAATAAAGTATTAAAAAAAAATCATTGATAAAAATAATATTTATTAAATATTTATTTTTATTAAATAAGGCCTTATAAGAGTAAAAGTTAGAGACAGAAATTTACTATAGATAAATTTTTTAAAATTTTGAGGAAGAATTTTAGTAGAAATACCCAAAAACTGACTTAAAAAAATTAAGAAAGGAAACAGAAAAATTAATAGATTTTAATTAGGATGAAAAATATTTTTTATAGTTTTTCATTGATTCAAAATTTATATTTAATTAAGAGGGAAGCAAATATTAGTTACTTTACAAGTATTTAGAACATGTTGAAAAGTATATAAATTTA
The DNA here is from genome assembly GCA_001447515.1 of Pseudocohnilembus persalinus. NCBI lineage: Eukaryota > Ciliophora > Oligohymenophorea > Philasterida > Pseudocohnilembidae > Pseudocohnilembus > Pseudocohnilembus persalinus. The sequence goes on from LDAU01000205.1 coordinate 169,678, forward strand.
ATTTAATAAGTTGGTGATTATGAGAATTAGGTAATTTAAAATTAAACATAAAAAACTTAAAAAATAAAAAATAATATAATTTTAAAATTATAATTAATTATTAGAATGATTAGGATTCTATAATTTTTAAAAATATAATGATCGATTATTTGTATGACCTGTACTCTAAAATGGAAAACTGTAAATAGAAAATATAATCAAATATATTTATTAAAAAATTGTTTTAAATTAATATAATTTGAAAATTATTTTTATAAAAGTCACTAAGTAAGAGCTATTCTAAAATAATTACCCATAGCAAAATTAGAATGGTAATCATATTATTGAAAGTGATGATAGTTATAATGAATAAGATAATAAACTTGACAATGATGAAGATAATGATGATTGTGACAATTATTAAGATAATAACTATGATGCAGATGACGATTTTGGTTTAACACAATCTACTATATTTTAAAATTATAAAAGTAAGGTTTTAGACAATGATAGCAAAACTAAATCAAGAGTTATTAATGTAGTGGAGTTGGAAAAAATGAAATAATAAGAGAAAGAGTAAAACCAATAAAAATTTTAAGAAGATTAATATCAAAATGAAGATGATACTGATGAAGATGAATAGTATAAATTTCTTATGTAGTCCCAAATATTAAGTAGAAGAAAAAGACCTGAAGAAGAAAGAAAATTATTAGAAGAAGTTGATAGATATTAAGAGCCGCTAGGAAAATAAATTTCCGAACCTTACACTTAATCTTAAATTGAATAAAAGTCAAAAAAAGATTGTTGTAGATCTTACTTCATATAAGGAGAAAAACTAAATAAAAAAGACTAATCTATTGAATACAAAAACTATTCATATACTGATTTAAATAATAATATATATAAATAGCTAAAATAAATAGTTTGTGGGATGCTAAATTCTAATGGAGGAACAATTTTAATTGGAGTTGAAGAAAATTCAAATAGAGTAGTAGGATTAAATTTATCAATCAATGAACAAGATGATTATAAATTATAAATTTTAAATTGTGTGGTAATTAACCAATTTAATCCCTAAATTGGTATTTCAGATAACTAAATAAGAATAAAATTTATTCCTGTTAAGACTAAATAAAATAAATGGAGTATAAATATATTTTTTATTTTATAATATAGTATTTTAAATATTTATATACATTAAATAAAATTAAATTATTTTAAAAGTTAATGGGTAATGGATCGTTAAGATTTAAATTAACCCCAATTTATCTTATTAGATGTATACACTGCAATACGATTAATAAGATAAATTCTAATCCTATATAAGAATAAATGGATAAACTAAATTAGTAAAAGGAATTGAATTGAAGTAGTATTTATATAATAAATGCAAATAATATTATGATAATAACTCTTCTGAAACTCATAAATGTTTAGGTGAGCCTGACAAATAAGGAGTTAGAAAGTGCACATATTATAAAGCTAAGACTAATAATAACAAAATATATCAATACTCAAATAAATTAAACGATAACAATCCATTAATAAAAAAAAAAGATAATAGAAATTAAAATTCGAAAATTAATTACAAAGCATAAAATGAAAGAAGTAACTTCTTTAATAACAATTAAGGTTAATAACTATAAAAATAACGAGAAGAAAAAATGATCTATAAAAACATCTAAGAAGCTGGAGTAATTTTAGTTTTATTAGATATAAATTTATAATTTAAAATAATAAAATAATTTTAATAATTTTTTTTTTTTTGTAAATTTTATTAGAATTTTATTGGCTAAAAAATTTAAAGATAAAAATGCATTGCAGTTAATTTATTTGGCTAGTAAAATCAGGAATAGTTAATTTTGTATTTAATCGGATAAATAGGCTAAGGAATTCTTTAAATTAATAAAAATGTATTCTTTTTTAAAAAATTCGGATAGCTAATTATGTATATTCCTGATATTTAAATTTTATAATTGATTGGAAATTAATTGAAAGCGTAAATTAAACTATAAATTACAAATATATATTACTATATATTAATCATAAAAACACTTTAAATATAATAATATTTTTATTAGGTTAGATTTATCCAAATTTTTTAGTTAGAAACATTTATTTATATACAGGCTAAATAAATATTTAATAATATAAGGAAAATTAGTGTAATAAAGATAATTTGTTGAAAAAATTTAATAAAGAATACCAGAATTTTAATTTGGCTTGGAATATTGTAATTAGAAATAAGGAAAAGAAGAGATAAAAATTACATTTAATGATCATTTTTAATTGCTTTTATTAGCATAATAGCTAATGTAAATTAAGCAAGATTATGGAGAATTCTTTGAGTCTTCTTAATATAAAATATGTTTAGATATTTGAATTACTTAATTTTTAATTATAAACAATCACTAAAAATTATTGACAATTTCATTATTTAATAAAAATATATTATCAAAAATTAAATTTATATAAATTAATATTATTTAAGTAAATTATCGCTTTAATATTTTAATCATAAACTTACTTCTAGGTCAATTAAGTATTATTAATATATCTCTTGTATTGAGGAAGATATTAAATATGATTAATATAAAAAAACTCTGACCTGTTTGTTGAGGAAAAATATGCTTATAATTTTTTATTATTTATATATTTTCTTTTCTTCTTATTTTCCTAAATTGTAATAAAAAGTTTTTTAAAAAATTATATTAGTCAAATCATAAAATATATTTTTATTTATTGTCAATAAAAATAAAGACTGTGATATTATGATAATATGAATGAATTAAATTTTGATAATGAAAAAACAAATTTTATTAACAATTTATGCAAATTAAGAGATATATTTATATTTAAGTTTTTTAAAATAAATATGCAAAATAATTATATAAGTAACAAGAATAGAATTTTGGCATTTTTATAATTATATGGCTAAAGTAATTATAGATAAATATAATAAGTATAGTTTATTTATATTTAATTTAAATCTTTATTTTTTATAAAAATTGTATATATGTATAATATGTTTAATTATAAATTAAAAATATTTTTGTGGAAAAAATCTAAAAATTTAATAATTGTGTGTATATTGCTTGTGTTTGCATAAGTGTATGTTTATTTAATATTTAAAAAGATATTTTTTGCCATTAGGATATTTACTATTCATTTTATTCATTTGTGTGTGTATATTATCAAAAAACTTAATATTAATAAATATTAATTAAAAATGTGTTATAAATGTATCATTAATATCAAAAATAATAATAATAAAAAAAAAATATATAAATATAAGAAAAATAAAAAAAAAAATGGAAATTTAAAGCTAATCTGATATTCAACTTTATGAATCGATAATAAGCGAAATATATGGATAAGAATACAAAAATTTAAACACATTGCTAAATTTAATAATCAAGCATGGAATTCCTTTGTTATTGGATTTATTTAATTTCCAAATATTTTCCGAGTTATCTTAAGAAAAATTAAGCTGCCAGCAGCTCTGCTTGTATTATTAAATTTTGTACCTTGCTTAAAAAAAGTTCCAGGTAAATGAAATTAATAATATTTTAACTAATAATTTATTTTTTTACTCGAGATGGTAAAAATGTGACAAAATATCTAAGGTAGACTGGATCTACTTATACATCTAAATAAAAAAAATAAAAATAAAAAAAAATTATAAATAATAAAAAATAAACATATATATTAAAATATTGGGGATGTGGTCAAGGATAAGAAAGAAAAAAAAAAAATTAGAAAAATTCAATTAGCATTTATATATACCTTAACTCACTAATCTTTAAATTGAGATTTAAGATTTTTGACCTTATTTATAAAATCTTCTAATAATTCTAATATTATTAAAATGTGATATATTAATAAAATTTAATTTTTAAAACATATTTTATTAACTCTAGAATTTTATTAAATAATGATAAATTAATCAATTTAATTTTTAAAAGATATATTTAATTATTAATATCAAATTTTTGAATTAAAATAAAATTAAATATATTATTTTCTCAATTAAACAACTATATATGGCATCACCTTATTTATACTTGCTTTATTTATTAGTAATTTTATTTTTTATTGAACATTTTTTAATAATAGGAAATAAAGGATTTAAAGGTAGACACTGAAATATACTATACTGAAAATTTAAAAAGCTGTGAAGAAGAATTTTTAGATAGGTTCCCAGATTTTGACTATAAATCTCTAAAAAATGATATCAATAAAAAGTTTTATCTTTAAAATGCTGAAAAATTATTTTTAAATTTTTATATTAATTCAAAAAATATAAATGATTAAGTTGGAACGATTAATGACTTATTATAAAAATACGAAGAATATTTTAATGAATATATTAGTCTAATTTCAATCTCTCAAGATGATGTAATATTTATAAATTACGCTAATCAAAATTTTTAAACATTATTTTAAAATAGTAAAGCGAAGACGCTCAAACTTTAAATAAAATTATGATTGAAAGTATTTAAAATCTTTACACAAAAATTAGCAATTGTAAATAAAACTTATCATACATTTAAAAATTTACCACCTTATTTATTTATTTATTTATTTATTTATTTATTTATTTATTTAAACATATTTTTTTTTATAAACAGTTGACGTAGAAAATAATGATTTTACATGGGACTTTCCAATTATATTTGAAAAATTCAGGTGTAAGGCTATTGAGATATACAAAAATGATTAAAAGGAAAACGATGATGATATAAATGATGATGAAATGTTAACTTTATCTCTAGTTTAAAGTAGAAGCATAAGCCAGAAAATGAAAAAAATTGCTTCAAGAAATTGATTAAAAATATACACCCGTTATTTAAGAAAAATAAGATATATAAGAATAAGATAAATAAATTTGCTGTAGATCTTTCTTTATTTAGGGAGAGATTCTACCTTTGGAAAACCAAGTGATAGAATACAAAAATTATTAATGGCCTTTAGAAAATGGAAGTTTTGTCATCGATAAACTTTAAGCATTAATATGTGGTATGTTAAATTCTAAAGGCGGAACTATTTTAATTGGGGTTAATGATGATTGCTAAGTAGTAGGACTTAATTTAACCACGAAATAACAAGATAATTATAAATTATTTATACATAATTAAGTGTTATACAATTAAAAAGTAGGTATTTTAGAACCTACAATAGAAGATAAAATATAAATGTCCTTTATTCCTGTTTAGACGTAAAATCAAATATGGAGTAAAATATATTATGTGAATAAAATTTATTTATAAAATTATTATTTTTAAAGTCAAGCAAACGTGGATTTATAAGTTACATATATCGCCAGATTAAACTGAGAAGGTCTATACATTGCAGAATAATGAAAAAAGCAACAATTTTAATTGTTTTTAAAGACTAGATGGACAAAACAGAAAATTGAATTTATAAAATTTTAAGGAGCTAATGTATTCTAAAAGTAAATAATTTAATTTGAAAAAATTTGAAAAAATTCATGAATGTAAAACAATTCCAGATGAAGAGGGGAGAAAAAGATGCTCTGAAAAAGTAATAAATTAATAAAATTAAGATACTTAAAAATCAAAGTCAAATAGTCCCAAAAAGAAGAAAAAAACCAATGATTAATTAAAAAGGAAAAATAAGGAAATTTTAGCAAAACCAGTTGAAGATTTACCAATTTTGAGAAATTATAAGCCAATTTAAAAAGTTGATATTTAGGAAAATACTTAATAATAAGTTAAAATTTTCAAAAATTTAAATGAACTTAAGGTAATTAAATTAAAATAATCAATAGATCAAATGTGTTTAAAATATTTAATAAAATTTTACAGATATTTGTCAACAAAAAAATAAAGATAAATAACTGCTTGGCACTAATTAACTACGATCGTGAAAAATAAGATCAATTAATTTTGCATATTGCTAATAAAATCGGTTCAGGACATTCTCTTGAGTTGAATAAAAATATTTACTTTTATAAATTAAGTAAAAACTTGATCATGTATTTTAACGACTATTTAATATCAAAAAAAATGGGATAATTAATTAATGAGTAATTTTATTTTTATGAATATAAATTTTATGATAATTAATATTAATTTTAATTGATGATAATTTTTTTTAATAAAATTTAGATCAGATTTATCATAGTTTTAACATGGAGTGTTTGAAATTAAAATTTATAGATTGGATTAAGAACTAAAAATAAATGGGATTCTAGTTAAAGAATAAGAATTTATTCAAAAAATTAAGTTGAAATTTGAAAACGATAAGAAATTTGAATTTGATTTAGTTAATTATAATCAAGAAGAAAACAATGAGTATGTACTTTTTTAATTCAAAAAAGAGTAATCATAGGTTTCGATGGTTTATTAATTACTTGTTGTAAGCTAAGAATATAGATAATATTTTAAGGACAAAAATTATGAAATAGCATTCTAAATTTGAATATCCTAAATTAGAAATATTAATTTATAATTATATAAATTAAATTTTAACTTTTTCGAATTAATATTAATTAAAAAAATTATAGTATGATAATTTTTTAAAAATTTATAAAAACAAAATAATAGTTTTGTTAATTTTTAGGAATAATTTTACGTAACTAAGTCTTCAAATAACAATCTATTTTATAATATGGTAAAAAAATTTAAATTAATATTGTTTTTACTATATTTTCTTTATTAAATGTCAAAATTATAAAATAAATTTAATAAGATAAGAAACTTTTTCCTTTATTAAAAATTATTTCATAACTTTACAAATAAATTAAGTAAGAGACTATAATATTTGAATTGCTTAATATAAAAACTATATTTTTTTTACAAATTATCTTTTTTCTTATGGGTTTGATCTATTTAATTGTATTGTATAAAAAATATCTTTTTCATTTAACTATTTTATATAAATTTTAATATAAATAGTGTTTGTATATATAAAACATGCATATTTGTTGTGGCAGTCATAACAGTATAACTTTTTTTAAAAGAACTTACTTTTTGACATAATATTATAAATTGTTTTCCATGTGTATGTATTATTATTAAAAATTCTCAAAATAAAAATTCCAGAAATAAAAAAATAAAAATAGAAAATTTTTAAAATAATATCAAAATGCAATAAAAAGAACAATCTGATTTTAAATTATATGAATAGATTAGATCAGAAATATACGGATAAGAAAATAAAAATCTTAATGTTTTACTAAGTTTGATCTTAAAACGTGGAATTCCAATTTTAATAGATTTATTTAATTTTTAAATATTTGGAGAAATAATTTATGATGAACTAATTTGCTAAGATCTATCTTTATACTATAAAATATTATACCTTGCAAAATAAAAATTTCTTGTATATATTATTATTTATAAAAATTTATGATTTATATTAAATAGCTTTTAATTTTTAAATATCTACTAAATATTACTTCAAAATTTATTACAATTGAATAAAATGTTTTTTAATATTGATATTTTAGTAAAATATAATTTACTTTTATAAAACAGAAAATAACCAAATAAAAGCTAGAAATAGAAATTTACTATAGTGAAAATTTTGAATTTTGCGAAAAAGAATTTTAAGAAAGGTATCCTTAATTTGACTAATAAATACTGAGGAATGATATTGATTAAAAAATAGAATTCAACGAGAGCGAACAACTATTTATAGATTTCTATTATAAATTAATAAATATAAAAAATTAAATAATAAGTAAGGAAGACTTACATATATAAATTTATTAGCATATCGAAATGTATATTAAGTTAATTTTTGAAACTGAAGCTAATTCTTGTGAAGTAATAAAAAATATTTATATAATAAGATTTAATATAAAATAATTAATATCTATCAATAGCGAGATCCAGACTTAAGAATCTTTAATAAAATAATAATAGAATACCTTTCAAATCTATAAGGAAATATGATAGATTGTAATAATAATAAAATTATTTAAATATAAACACTTTTATTATACGTAATTATATATATTTTAATGTTAATGATAGATATAAGATAAGAATAGGCTATATCATAGATCAAATTTTTACCAAATAATGAAATAAATTAATATGAAAATGAAAATATTAATTATAAGAATACGGCTTAAAATAAACATTATTAGAATTAAGATATAAATTATAATAATAAATAGTAAAAAATTATTAATATTTCAAAGTTAGAAAACATGAATTACTAATTGAATGGTATAAATTAGCCAAATAATGTTATAAATAAATAAATTTACTATGATGATGAGCTAAGTGAAGGAGAAGAAGAAGAAAAAGAAGAATAAGAAGAATAAGATTTAGAATATATTATGTAATCAAGAATATTAAGTAGACGAAATAGGCCAGAAGATGAAAGAAAAATTTTAGAAAAATTCGATAAATATTATGACCCATTAGAAAAATTAAATTCAGAGTCTGAAGATAATTCTTAATTAAGAGAAAAACAAAAAAAAGTTTGTTGCAGAACTTATTTTGTAAAAGGGGAAAATCTTCCTTTGGAAAACGAAGTCATTGAATATAAAAACTACTAATGGCCTATTGAAAATTCAAGTTTCATTATTGATAAACTTTAAAAACTTATTTGTGGTATGTTAAATTCTAAAGGAGGAACTATATTAATTGGAGTTCATGATAACTCTTTTAAAGTTTTAGGACTTAACCTTACTATTAAATAACAAGAAGACTATGAATTATTTATTATCAATAAAGTCCTTAACAACTAATCAGTTGGGATTTTCGACCCTAAAATTACTATAGATGATGATGAAATTAGTTTAAGATTTATTCCTGTTATGAATGAATAAAAATAATGGCGTAAATATAAATCCATAAATTACTAATTATATTTATATAAAAATTTTGTTTCTCTAAAAAAAAAAAAAAATTATTTATTTATTTAAGTTTAAGGAAAATGGATTATAAAACTCTAAATAAAGCCAAAAAAATCCCAATAAGTGTATACCTTACACAATATAAATAAATAAGATGAACCCAGTTGTTTTATAAGACTAGATGGCTTAAATAGATAATAAAATGGGTTAAATTTAATGTAGTTTATATATGATAAAAGTAAAAGGTATTACACAGATAATTTTGAAGAAATTCATGAATGTTTTAACGAGCCAGACAGATAGGGCGTTATACATTGTACAAAAGTAGAAAAAGTATAATAAAAAGAAAAAGAAAAAGTAAAAGAAAAAGTATAAGAAAAATATAAATAAAAAGTAAATTAAAACAAAAAATAAATGCAAAATAGTAAATATTAAGTAACTACTAATGTCGCTAAAAATTAAAATAAGTAAGTTTATTATTTCCCGAAAACAGAAGAGCCTCTTTATGTTAATAAAACCGAAATTATAAACTAAAAGCCTTAGAATCAAATAAAAATTTTCAATAATGTTTAAAAACTTTAAGTAAATTTTTCTTATTTAATTATAATAAATTTATATAAAAATAATACTAATATTATTATATAAAACTTTGAATAGAATCATATTGGGAAAAATATCAAATAAAAAAATTGTATAGCTTTTATTATGTAAGAGTAAAAATCCCAAGATTAACTAGCAGCATACGTTATAAATTAAATTATTAAAGAATTTTTAGTAATTAATTAAGATATGTTCTTCTTTAGATAATATAATTCTCTATTAATTTATTTTCCCAATAATAAATTATTATAATAAACTGGTTAGTTGCTCAGATTGTAAATTATTTTATAAATTAAAAGCTAAATATTTATTAATATTATTAAATTTATTTATAATATTTTAAAAATTAATTTATAGGTCTGATTTAACTTAGTTTTTTGGAAAAAATAAAAATTGTGTATACAAGTTATGCAAAAAACCAATTATATATGGAAAACTTGTAAATGAGCATTAATTTATTAAAAACCTAAAATAGAATTTAGTGAGTGATAAAATTTAATGGGAAAAAACAAATGAATAAATAAAAGTAATATTATAAGAATACTTTTAAATGGTATTATTGGTTGAATAGCTACATATTTATAAGTAAGAATATAGCATGTTTTTTGATCCCCGAAAATATACAATTAATTTATAAGTTTGAATTAATAAATTTTATTTTTCAATTCAATTCTATAATAAATTTAAAATTTAAAAATATAATAATATTATTAATTTTAATATATTATATAAAATATAACTGTAATATTAGGGAAAATAGGTAAAATTTAAATTTTCTCATAAATTGGAAGGTTATCATCAATTTAATTCACAAAATATATAAAAAATTATAAAAAAATTAATTATACTGAAAGAATAATATATTTATTTAAAATATTAGCAAATCAAGTCTGATTTAGCAAAAATTTTATTATAACTATAATTTTTAAAAAGCTTTAAAATTTACACGTTCTTTTTAAGCGGAACTTTTATTTTTATAAATATAAAGTTATTATTATTAAATAAATAATTTAGTTTATATAAAAAAAAAATAATGGCTGACTTTATTTGCTTAATAATTTCTCGTATAAAATTGTAATTTTCAATAATAATAGATAAAGTTCAAGAAATAATCATATTATCTAAAAATTTGATCTATTTTTACAGGCATAAAATTTATACCAGGCAGCTCCTGTTTAATAATTATAAAATAAACATAAAAGAAAGGATTATTTTAACATAATTAAAATATTCCTAAAAATTTTTTTTATCATTTAATTAGTTATCTCCAAAATCATTATATACCTGATTTATAAAATAAAATTGTAGATAAAAAGATAAAAAATCGAATATATTATTGTAAAATTGGAAATTTTTTTGTCAATGTTGTTTTATTGTAATTATATTTAAAGCTAGCCAAAATTTATGATATTTTATATAGGCATTCATTGCAATTATATTAGCTAGAATAATTCACAAACATAAATATTAGCAATTTATTAAAAGACAATACCTGTCTATTATTATATTTTATTTCCAAAATTTAAAAGATTAAATTAAAACTAAAGATACATTAGATAACGATATGAAATAATTTTTCATATTTAAATTTATATTTCATTCGTGACCATTTTTATATATTTAAAAGCTATTTATCTAGGAATTTTAAAATATAATTTGTCAAAATTAAGAATTTTATTTATATTAACAAAATAGACTGAAATTAAATAGGTTTTATTAGTTTTTACAAACCAAAAGGTGCTATATTTTGACAAAATATTAAATATATTATTCATATGTATGTACACTATATTAATAAAAATCACATAAATAAAAATTCAAATAATATTTTAAATAAAAAAAAAATTAATAGAAAAATAAAAATAAATAATAAATTAAAATAAATAAATAAATAACAAACAAATAAATAACAAAAACTAGATATGGAATAACAAAATCTATAAAACTTTGACTTATACTAATAAATTAGATAAGACCTAAAAGCCTAAGAATATGAAAACTTAAGTATATTATTGACCTTAATTTAATTGTACGGAATACCAGTGTATTTAGATTTATATAATTTATAAATTTTTGAAGAAATAATTTATGGTGACTTAAATTCAGAATAACTCTCTATATACTATTAAATTTTACACCTAGCTAAGATTAAATTTTAGGTATATTTTATTTTTTTACTAAAATTATATTTCTATAATAATAAACAATTGTATAAAAATATATTATATTTGTTTTACAAATAAAAAATTATTTTCAGAAAGTTATAAATCTTCTTATATAATATTTGTTTATGAAAAATCATAAATATATATATTTTTTTAAAAAATAGGATATATAAGAATAAAAACTAGAATCATAAATTTATTATAGTAAAAAATTATAATAATGTGAGTCTTAAATATAAGAAAGATATCCATATATTGATTTAATGAATTTAAGTTTGGAAGTTTAAAAGAATCATTATTTCAATCAAAGTGAGATATATTTTTTAAATTTTTACATTAATTCATAACAAATTGTTGATGAATAATTGGAAAAAAATCAAGTTAATTAGATACAAAATCTACAGGTTGACAATTATAGTAATTTAATTTCTTAAGCAGAATCTGATGTAAAAATATAATATATTAAGATATAAGAATATATTTAACCAAATAAAATAAAATTTAATTTTTAATAAATTTTCATTATTAGGAAAACTCAAAAATGTTTAATAGAATTATGGTCGAAAATATATAAAATTATTCTGATAAAATGAAATAATGTAATAAAATAATTTAAAATTTATTTTATATTTATATTATTTTAAAAATAAATGTTAATTATTTTTAATTTATTAGCTGTAACATAGTAACCACTATATTCATAAAACTAATAAATTAAAGGCAATAATGATAATTATGGAGATGGCATTAGAAATGACGATGAATGTGATGATAATGATAATGATAATAATAATATTAATAATTCCAATCTAAAATTTACTAATATATTCGATGTTTATAAGAACATGAACAAAAAAAATGACGAAAATTAGTAAAAAATTATAAATATTTCTAAAATAGAAAAATAAATTGCATGTAAGGATATTTAAAATAATGAAAATGTTTAAAATGGTTTAGAGAACTACAATGATAGTGACGATGATGATAATGATAATGATAATGATGATGATTATGATGAATAAGATGGAGAAGAATTTCTTATTTAATCAAAAATATAAAGTAGAATAAACAGACCCGAGGAAGAAAGAAAAATGTTGGAAGAAGTAGATAAATGCTAAGAAATATTAAAAAAATAAATTTCTGAATCTCAAAATAATTCTTAATTAAGAGAACAATAAAAAAAAGTTTGCTGCAGAACTTATTTCGTATAAGGAGAAAATTTACCTTTGGAAAATGAAATCATTGAATATAAAAACTTTTAATGGCCTTTATAAGATGATGTTTATGTAATTGATAAACTTTAAAAACTCATTTGTGGTATGTTAAACTCCAAAGGAGGAACTGTGTTAATAGGTGTTCATGATAATTCTTTTAATGTTTTGGGACTTAATTTATCTGCTAACTAACAAGAAGACTATAAATTATTTATTTAAAATTAAGTGCTTGACAATGATTAAATGGGAATTTTTGACCCCAAAATTAGTATCATTGATACTTAAATAAGAATATAATTTATTCCTGTTATGAACTAATAAAAATAATGGCGTAAATATTAATAAATATTTATAATTATATAATTTGTATTATAATTATTTAAATTAAAATATAATAAATTTTATTTTTAGTCTTAGGAAAATGGATATTAAAACTTTAAATTAAGCCTAATTAATCCTAGTTAGTGTATACTTTACATAATTAAAAGTAATAAGATGCTCTAAAATGCTTTGTAAGATTAGATGGCTTGAACAGAAAATTGTCAGGTATACAATTAAAACAGTTTATGTATGATAAAAGTAATTAATTTCATTCCAAAAGCTTTTAGAACATTCACGAATGTTTTACAGAGCCATATTATTATGGAGTTCTAGGTTGCACTTTTTATGAACAATTATAAGAAAATCAAAAAATTAATAGTTTCTAAAACCACAAAAATATGAGGAATAACAACTAATAATAAGTCGCTTATTATTACAATAAAAATAAAAATAATAAGAGATAGCAATTAAAAGAAAACTATTTTGTGAATCCTAATGAATCCAAAAAATAATAACAAAATAATAAATAAAACAAGAATTCTAACAATGATCTATAAAAGACCAATAATTTATAAATAATGAAGAATAAAAATATTAATTAGCAATCTTAAAAATAAAATAAAGTCTCTTAAAATATCAAAGACCTATAATCTAAGTAAAAAATTATTTAAACTTAAGAAAACAATACTTCAGAAAATAATCAATAAATTGAAGGTAGTAAAAATAAAATCTAAAAAGCAAAAAAAAAAGTAAATCAAAATGAAAAAGAAATGATTATTTAAAGTTAAAATGATTTAGATTTAGATATAAATCAGTAAAAATAGAAGATAATAATACCTTAAATAAATCAAGAAAAAAATTCACCAAATAAAAATGTAAAAAAAGCCAATATTTAAATAAAAATGAATGAAATAAAAAAATGTTATAACAGCTTTAGTGAACTTTAGGTAATTATAATATATTATAATAATTTCAAAAAATTATTTATTATATGATAATAATTATTTAAATAAAATTATTTTGAAAATTTATTTATTTTTTTTAAAATTATAGAAAAAATTAAATGGAGCCTAAATTAAAAAATCAAATTGTTTAGCATTTATTTAAAAAGATTCAAATATTTAAGATTAGTTAATTTTGAAGGTTTAATAGATTGGTTACGGAAAAATTGAAATTAATGAAAATATATTCTTTATAAAATAACATAATTGCCTCATAATGTATTTTACAGATTATTAAATGTCTTAGAAAATTGGAAATATAATTTAAAAGTAATTATCATATAACTTTATTTTAGAAAATTTAATTTAATCAACAATATTAAAATATTTATATTAAATTTATAATTCAAACTCTATTTTAGGACAGACTTTACTCAGATTTATGGTAATGATAAAAAAATTTTAATAAGGTTATTAAAAACCTCTGTTGTAAATGGGAATTTAATAAGTAAGATAGAATTTATAGAAAAAGTTAAATAAAAAGTGAAGGATATTGATTTTATTGTATAAGATGGATAAGGAAAAAATAAAAATTAATATTTTAAAATATAAGTAAAAGATGAAATATAAATGATTCCATTGATCGAGTAATTAGATAAAAATAAGCTAGACTTTACATAATTTTTTGAGCCTTAAAAATATACTATAAATGCTTATTATTGAATGATTTAATAGTAATGTTCCAATAATTTTATATAAATTTAAAAATGAAAATATGTTTATAAAATTAAATATAAATATTATATTAAAAATATTATTAAAAATATATATAAAACTTAAAATTATTTTATTAAATAAATTTATTTATGTTTCCAAAAAAAATTGATATTTTTTAAAAATAAATACTATAATACAAATAGTAAATATATTAATTTACAAAAATTAATGTTCTAATGGTTTTAATTGGTATTATAAATAAATTTTATTAACATTATTATTATATCATAAAGTGTTTTATATTTCTATAAATAAAATTTATTCATATATTTTTTTATTATTTAAATAAATTATCAACAAAAAATAAAAAATATTATTATCTACCAAACAAAGATAATTTTTTAAATAAAATCATATTTAAAATTAAAATGAACGGCCCTAGTTTAATATGCTCTATATGCTTTAATGAGGTCTCTGAAATTTTATAATTAGACTGCGATCATTAATTATGTCTTAAGTGTTCTGCTAAAATATTTTAGTTACCTAATATAGTAAAATGTATAATATGTGAGAAACTAACATATATAAATGAAGAGGCGTAACAAACATTGATCTAATTATCTTAAAAATACAGAACATCTCCTTTATCTGCATCTTAATAAATTTCTGCCAGAGTTTCTCCTCAAAAGTAGCCTTAATCAAATTAAAAATCCTCTTAAAAATAAAAGCAGTTATAGCAATCTAATTAATCTATTAAAAAAACCATGAATAAATAATCTCAATAACAAAATAACCAATCATTCAAAACACAACCTTCATCCCTTAAAAAAAGCTAAATTTCGAGCATTAAAAAAAATTACTACCCTTCATAATAAAGTTCAATACTAACAAACAAAAAATAAAACTACCAATCAGAATCCAAAGCAAGCACAGACAAAAAATACTAAAAATATCGATAAAATTAATAATAAAACTAATAAAATTATTAGCAAAATTTTTTATAATAATAATAACAATAAAATAACATATATGCATAGAATTCCTCACCTTCCAAAAATTTTTAAAGTCAAAATGAAACAAAAAATAGCGAAAAAAATTTTTTTTATAGTGAAAAACAAGAAGTATCAAGAAATTCGCCTAAATTAGCCAGATAGAACAATTTTACTTAATAAACTATAGAACCTTCTCCTTTAAAATTTGAAACAAATTATAGTAGTTCTATTGTAGGCTAAAATAATTATGGCTATAATAGTAAAAATTAAGCTAATTAATTTAATTAAGTAAATTAAGACTGTTATAATAATTAAAGTAATTAATGTAATTTTGGTGATTAGTCTTTAAAATAAAAATAAAATTTAAAGTCTACTAATTATTATCAAGAAAAATCTTAGTAAAAAATAAAAAATGAAAAAAATTAAGAAAAAATGTGTAAATATCATGAATAATAAGAGGCTTAATTATTTTGTAATTCTTGTCCTGGTTCTGAATAATTTTGTCAAAATTGTAGTTTGGCTGGTTTACATAGAAATCATGACATTATAAATCTTTCTAATTTAAAAAAAAATTAATAATAATAAAATTAATCTTAGTTTTTGGATTTTTAAAACTAAAATTAAGCTTAAAATAGATTTTCTCCACACGTCAAGGAAATGATTTAATAAATAAGAGATATAATTAATAAATTAAATGGAAAATTAATACTTAATAGTGATCAGGAAAAATTGCTGAAAAAATAATACTAAGAACTGAAAGATTAATTAACAGATAATTTTAGATAAGTTTAATTAGAGCTTTAATTGAAATAAGAATAAGCTTTATAAGAATTAGACTTGGATTTTCAACTTAAATCTTAAGATGTTTAAAATTAACATATAAGTTATTTAGAGGGTCTAAAATTATTTGAAAAATTTGAAAAAAATATGTAAGTATAGTATGAATCAATATCCCAAAATAATGAAGATATTATATTAGAAGAATTTTAATAAAACTAGGAGGAATTTCAAAAAATTATTGGGAAGGTTAATTAATTTAATTAGAATATAGGAGCAAATTTCTTAAGCCAAAATTAGTTTTAGGGCTATCAAGACCTTATTAAAAAACTTAATTTAATTAAAAGTTCAATCATATAATCTCATTAAATAGAAAATAATTAATAACATAAAAGTGCGTTAAACAGTTTAAACATATCATAATAAGATAAATAAGACTTTTAAAATTAAAAAAAATTATAAAACTAAAATAATAATATATCATAATATAGTTATAGCGCTTCAATGAGTCCTAATAGGTCTGCCTTTGATAAAAATTAAGATAATAATATAAATAAAAGCAACTATTAAGATGCAGAATTTTAAAAATAAGATGATATATACAAGTAAAAATAAAAATATATAATGATAAATTCACCAAGCAGAAACACTTTAAAATCAAGTAAAGAATAGACTCCCTAGAAAAAAAGTCCTTAATTTTCTCAATCTCCAATTAAATATTCAGCTTCTAAAATCAATATCGCAGAAAATAAACCCTAAATTTAAATTACTCGTAAATAATACAGTTCCTTCATAGAACTCTCATAAAGCCCAAAATACCGAGTAAATTTAGAAAACACTCCTTTATAAAAATACCAATCAAATAAAAAACAAGATGAAAAAGTCTTAATTCCAAAAAACGGTCTAATAATTTCTTAAAACAATAACAATAATATAAATATAAATATTAATAAAAATTATAATTAAAGTAAAGAATTTGAACAAAAATAAGAAAATAAAGATTGGTATTTGAATAAAGTAGACCAAATAAAACTGAGCGAAAACAAAAAAAAACAGCAATTTTCCAAAATTTGTTATGGGTAGTCTTATACTGATAAAATAAAAGGCTGTGAAAATTAGTCTTATGCTTCGGAATCGGTGAAAAACTCTTTGTAATTTAAAAATTAAATGAGTGAAAAAAATAAAAAATAACGCGATTTTATCGAATAATTCGAAAAAGAGTCAGATTTTAGAATGAAAAGGTCCCTTTAAAATTCTATTAATATGTCGAAATTTGAAAGATCGCCGGCCAAAAGATTGAACAAAAATTTTGGAAATACTTCGTGCAAAAATATCTTTTAATAGTAAAAGTAAGCGAATCAAAAATAATTATAACAATAGAGTTTAAACTTTAATAATGAAAATAATACTAATCTATGGAAAAAATTGTAAAATTAGTAAAAAAATAAATAAATTCACTAGTCCTACAGAGAAGACAGACAAAAAAAAGGAAGTAGTTTGGGATTTTTAGATAAATTAGGGAGAATTAAATCTGCTCTTAATTCTGAAAGAAAACAATTTATAATATGAGTAAAAAAACTTTTTTTAATAAATTTTATTATATTTTAAATTTTATATTATAAACTGTAGCATATAAAAATATCTCTTTAATTTATACTTATCTTTTAAAATGAATATTATATTTATATATATATTAATTTATTTGGATTATAAATAATTTTTTAAAATTTTTAAATGTATTTGTAAAAAGCTAGTTTTATTATAATAAAATGTCTATTATATTACGACTTTTATTATCAATAAATATTCTAATTAACTAATATAATTAATTTCTTAATAATAATAAAAAAAAAATTAAAAAATGAGCGGCTGGGGTGACGAAGAAATTGTTTAAATTCCTAAAAAACAAACTCAAAATTAACATCAAAAGCAACAATAACAGGGTCAAAAGGTTATTTATTAGCCCAAATAATAATAATAAAGCAATTCTAGTGGGGGAGGATACCAAAAGAGATTTTTCAACGCAAAAAAAGAAAAACCTGAAGAACAAAAAGCAAACGAACCAGTTTTCGACCCCGCTCAAGACAAAGGATAAAAATAAGTAATTTTCAGATCTAAATAAGGAGTTTTTTTGAGCAATTATTATTTGCCTTCTTCTAAGGATAAACCTGAATTTTTGTAAAAATTGGAAGAACCTGCAGAACATATAAAAATTAGCGCAGATTAAAAATATGTTCTAATTTCGGGATTCAAATTTGTAATTGTCTACGACCTTTTGAATAAAAAAGTTGTGTCCAAAATTGATTAATTAAATTCAGTACAAAATATTGAAATTTCGAAAACTTAAAAATATATCTAGTTTGTAGATAGAATGGACAAAGATCAGTAAAATTTTACATCCTATATTAATATATTTAATTTAAATTATTTTCGATTAGCTACAAAATATTAAAAAAGAAAAATTAAAAAATAAAACATTAAAATGTTTTTTTATAACTTTCCTAATTTAATGGAATATATTTAATAAAATTTAAATTTATTTTTTCCTAATTTACTAAGATTTTAAATTTACCTGGTAACTTTTCCCGAAATGCAGCCAATAAAAACCTTCCAAGACCAAGTTTTCGTAAAAGAAAACTGGCCCCCCATAAAACTAACAGACGACGACAATTTATTTTTCAAATACCACTACCACAAATAAGTTATTAACCTTTTCAAATTCGCAGAAAACAGTAAAATCGAAGTTGTTAGACAGTATTCAGTTGGTGTCGTTGACCATTTTACTGTGGCCCCTGGAAACCTTAACAATCCAATTTTTACGGTTTGTTCTTGCGAAAAATAAAAAGGATTTAACACTGTGTAGGGAAAAATTTAATTGTATGAGTATAATAATTTGAAACCTATTGTTTATTAAAAATTAGACAAAGCTTAAGAAATTACCGGGCAATGGTAAAAAAAATTAAAAAAAAATAATATCTTAATTTTATTTAATTATAAATTATATATTTATGAATTAGCTATTTTATATATAAGTTTTATTTGTTTCTTATAATATTAATTTTTTAATAAGAAATGGCACTTTCAATATAAATAAATACATTATTATAATAATAAATTTTATGTTTCTAGGTCACCCGAAGGAACTTATTTATTGGTAAAAGTTGAAAGCATGTAAGATACATCAAATTAATCTTATTATGGAGAAAATAGACTATATTATTTCCACGTCGAAGACAAAAAATTCGAGCAAGTTCCTACTTTCAAAGGACCAGTGCACGACTACAAAATAAGTCCAGACAGTAAATATTTCTGCGTAATTTCCGGCTTTATTCCTTCCCAATCAGTTCTTTTTAACAATAAATGTCAGCCTGAATTCGAATTCGGAAAACACTATAAAAATGTGTGCGTAATTAGTCCCCAAAGCAGATTCATAGTTTTAGCTGGTTTTGGAAATTTAAACGGAGAAGTAGAAATTTGGGACATAAAATTAAAAAAAAAAGTGGGCCAATGTAAATCCTCTACCGCTGCAAACTGCCAGTGGTCTGCTGACGGCCAAAAATTCATGACCTAAGTCATCACACCGCGACTAAGAGTAGACAATAATTTCAAAATTTTCAAGTACGACGGAACTTTGCTCCACAAGGCGAATTTCAACGACACCGAGCTCTACGAAGTCCAATGGATAAATTTGGAAAATAAAAGCTACGAAGACCAAGCCCCCTCCCCCACAGCCTTAAAAAAATTTGACGAAAAAAATCAGGAAAAATAATAATAATAAGAAAAATAAGTGTACAGGCCACCTGGTGGGGGTTCCAGTTTTGCAGAGCAAATGAGAGCGCAAAGAGAAGCTTAGAACAGCGGATAAGGAAGGGAAATTAAAAAAGCGGAAGAATTGGGCAAAAATTTGCAGGGAAATGGAAGCTTTTAGAAGCCTGGTCAGAGCCAGAGCACGGCCGCTCCCAAGTAAAAAAAAAAAAGAATCAGAAAAAAAGATATGGATAAAATGGAGTCTGGCCTGCAGGGAGAAGAAAATAATTTATGATTTATTTATATATCTATATTTAATTATAAATTTTTATTTATATTTCGTTATTATCGTTTTAGGAAAAATAATGTTTTCATAAATTAAGAAAATACTTTTTAATATGAATAAAAATTAATTTTCAATATTATACTCCTATTTATGTTTAAAAAAAATAAATAAAGAAAATAAGGTTTTTACCTTTTTATTTTATTAAAATTTTTAAAATTTCATCAATTTGTTGTCAAAATATTTGTTTATTTAATTAATTTTATCATTTAATTATTTAATTCATGTTTCGAATTTTTTTACTATAATTAATTATTATTACTAAGAAATCAAAGTATCCAATTGAGTTTTAATTGGCTATATTTTATTAATAAAAAATTTTGGAATTTAAAATTAATAAAAAGGTGGTAAAATATAATAAAATATATATTGTAATAATTTTCTAAATACAAATAATAAAAATATATTAAAATCATTAAATAGAATATACAATAAAGTTAAAAAAAAAAAATGGATAAATAACAGTTTTTTTCCTAACAAACTTTTTCATTCTTTAATAGTTAAGACCCCAACGCATATAACAACCTAGATTTGTCTTTTTCAAATGATAAAGATGCGATAAATTAAAATTCTAATTAAAATATTGACCCTAAATAAGAAGAAAATACATAAGAGCAAAATGAGAATTAAAACAAACAAAGTATCTAAAAATTAAATATACTTTTATTTATGATATAGTATATTTTTTACTTATAAAATTTTAAATTTTAAATTATATATTATCCATTAAAAATAAAATAAATATTATATATTATTTCAAAAGGCGAAAAAAATCCTGAAAAAAGCTCAGAAGAAAAATAAGAGTAAAAATAGTAGCAAGAACAATAATAGCTAAATAAATAATAAGAAGAATAGTAATAATAATAAGAAGAAATCTAAGAAGAAAGAAAGGAAACCGAAGAAAAACAATTCGAAGACCAAAAACAGCAAGAAAAAAAAGTTGTCAAAAAAACTGAACAGCCCAAAAATTATGGAGAACTGGCCAGTTAAGTTCTGAAAGTTAAAGAAGAAGAAATTAAAAAGTCTCTTACTAAATCCCCAATCAAAGAACAAATTTTACAAAACGAAATGAAAAAACCTCTCAACTTTTTCGATTACATAAGGTAAATTTACATATATAAATATAATATGTATTTATATTTATATAATATATAATATAGTATATTACATATTTATATTTATATAATATATATATAAATATAGTATATACTTATATTAATCTAATTTAATTTTTCATTTAAAATTAATTATTTGTTATATTTATTTTAATATTATTGCAATTTATTTTTTAATTATTTTTTATAATTTTAGATTATTTTTTAAAAAAATTCCGTCAGATGGCTTACTCCCCAACGCATAAAAAGCCTCTTACACTTTATATGAAGACTTGAAAATAATGGAATATTTAGGTGAAAAAAACAAAGGAAATACTATTTCATAAGGCTACAAGGCCTTGTCAAATGGGTAAATTTTATACAGAAGTTTTAATAGTATAAGGTCAAGGTTCGAAGACTGTTTAAAAAATCTTAATAAATAGGACATGTGTAAAATTATGAAATACATAGGCGATAGCAACAATTTAAAAGGCTTTTTAGTCTTTCAAAAAACTATAAATTAATAAGGGCAAACAATCAGAACTTTAAAAGAAATTTCTAAATCTGATCCTAAATTCTTAGTTAATGATCCATCTCTAAGTAAAATTTTAAAAGGAACTAAAACAACTTAATAAAATAAAAGAAATTATGAAGAAATTTCGCAAAAACCTAAGCCATTGCAACCACTAAACACAAAAAAGTAGCTGATTGACAATTTAAAGTATGCTCCTAAAGAAAACTTGGAAAAAAAAATAAAAACCAATCAAAATATTGACATAATAATTTCGAAGCCAACTCAACAATAATAATAGTAGATATCATAATAAGAAAAATAAGCACAATAACAATAAGAATAATAATAATAAATTTAATAAAAATAAACGCAAAAACAGTAAAAATAGCAAATGATGAGCAGAATTTCCGTAATAAATTCCAAGAATGAAGAAGACATCAGAAAATTTTAAGAAGAAAAAGAAGAATCTTCAGAATTAAGTTCAGAAGAAATTGCTGCAATTGTTTAATTAAATGAGGCCGAATTAAAAAAATTAGGATCCAAAAAATTGGCTCAAATATAGAAAACTGTTTTAAAAACTAGATAGTAAATTCATAACAAATAAATGCAAAATGAAGAAAAGTAAAAATTAAAATTAAAATTTGATACATCTATTATTGATTCATTTTTTATCATATATTCTAAATTTCCGAGTAAAGCTCAACATTTTTTCTGAAGCATTATTCCAAAATTTCATTTCCCAAATTAACTACAAAAAACAGGTCAAATCTGTTTTTCATAAAATATTTTTAAATCACTCATTTTTACCAGCAAAATCGTAATTCTAAAAATATTTTACGAAATGCAGATTTGGTAGGTTTTTTGTCAAAGAAAATCCAAAAGTGTGTTTTTAAAAGTTGGGAAAAAATGTTGAGTTCAACAACTACATTTATCATATATTTTATCATTTATATTATTAAATTAATAAAACAAAAAAAAGGGCTAGATAAGAAATGGAACTGTTGAGATAATAAGAGCAAGAAGAAAAAGAAAGATAGTAAATCCTAGAATTATAATAACAATAAAAATAATTACTCGAATAATAGTAAATTTCTAAAAAACAATAGTAATACCATCAACAACAATTAAACAATTTAAGAGTAAACTAGCACCAATTGCTAAAAGAACCTTAAACTCCTTCCAGAGCCTTTTTAAGAGTTCCCCCGAGCCCCTCAGAAGGCAATTCCTAAAGCCACAGCCCCACAAACCAATAATAAAAGGCTAAATAAAACATGTTTTAAGTTTAATAAAAAGATTTAAGACACAAAAAGGCCTTCAAAAGGAAAAATTTACACCAAAATTATTAATATTAATATTAAAATTAACATTAAAATTAACATTAAAATTAATATAGTTATTAATAATAATATTTGAACCCTGAAGAGGAAGATGAAGAAGAATAATAATTACACGAAGAAATTGAAGAAGAAGATGAACTAACTCAAAGCGACATCTTATAAAAACCCTATTAAGAAAATAATAACTTAAGGTAAAATTCTCAGCCTTAATACCCTCCTTATTATGCCCCTTACCCGCCTTACATGTAATTTTCGGGATATCCGCCTTATATGGGGTATCCTCCTTATATGCCTCCTCCTTTTTAATACTAAAATTAAAATTAAATTTAATAATAATAAAATTTTGATGAATTTGACGATGCCAGGTCTTAGGCATCTTTTTTGGATCCTTTTTAATAGTAACAGCAATAGTAATTTAATAATTAGTACTTTTAAGGCATAAGAAATCCTTATTATCCCCATATCTAACCTAATATGCATGGATTTTAACCTTTTGGTCCTTATCCTTAGTAGCAGTAGTTTGGAGGGTAAATGGTTAATTAGAATTAGCAAAGATTAAATTAATATAACTTAATGACCGGAAGAAATTCCTAAATTCCGACAAGAATGTAGTCTGTATTTTCAAGCCCGAACAAATAATAAAATAGAAATAGAATAAGTATTAGTTCCACCCCTTTCAAAAAAAATCAATACATGAAAAAATCTCAAATCAAGAGCTCCCCAAACACTGCCAAAAAACAATAACAATTCTAAAAACAATAATAATAACAATCAATTTACATAGAAGACAACGAAGTAAGCCAACAGCCTCTCAAAACCCCCCTAAAAAAATCCGCAATCAAAATCAAAAAAAGCGAAGCCAAAGAAACCCAAAACCAAAATAAACAATAACAAATTTCAAAAACCCCTTTAAAAAATCAGCCTCTCACAGTAAGTCCCCTAAGAAAAAGTCCCAACCAAAAAAATAACAACAACAATAATAATAATAATTAAGAAGAATTAACATAAATATAAACATAAACATAAACATAATAAATAAAAGAAAAATAAAAAGAGGGGTCGGACAGACTGGACAGTTAGTAACTGGAGAAAATTTTGCCTTACATTTCTAGTTGGTTCAATTTGGAGCCGGAAAATTACGTGCGCCTTTTGGACAGCGTTTCTGCGAACTATTAGCAGTTGGAGTTGTTTTTGCAAACTAAAGACGAAAAATTGGTTTGGATTGAGTAGGAAGATGAAGTTTTGATGTCCACTTAAACTGCGCAAGATCCTGCTTTGAGACTGCTTATTAGGAGAAAGGGCGAAGAGGCTGTTAGAGAGAGAATTTAGTATTTAGATATTTAGCTTCCTTTCGAATTTTGAAATAAAAAAATGATATTTAATGTTGTATTATTTTATATTTTAGCAAGAAATTAGCGTTTTTTTTGAAAAATTTACATTTTTTTATATACATATAGTTTATAACTAAAATAGGTTTTTAGACATTTTATTATTTTAGTGATTGTTGTCAATTAATTAAATTTGTTTATAAAATAAATAATAGTTAATTATAGTATAAAAACTTTATTAAAGTATATATATTAAATGGTAGATTTAGGTTTTATAGCTGTTATTTAAAAATAAAAATTTGGATTAAAAAATAATTATAAAAATTTTTATACTTTTAATTTTAAATAAATTTTTTACTGTAATTTATAATTTTTACAATAAATTTATTTTTTGTTATTGTTTTATTTTAATCAAATTATTACATTAATATTAAACATATTAATAGCGAGATAAAAGAAAAAACTAACTTAAAAAAACAGGTATCCATTTACTTAATTTTTAAATAACAATATTTATTAATTTACAATTTAAATTTATAAAATTTTTATTTTATTTCGATTAATTTTTATAAAAAAAAAAATGTTATCTCCCAGAGTACCCAGTAATTTTATAAAAAAAATTTCTCATTTTTTATTATTTTATTATTTATTAATTAATTTTCAGGCTAAATTTGTTAATTATTAATTAGTATAAAGATATATAAATTAATTAATTTATAGATTAAATTAATTAACTCTAAACCTATTAAAAAGCTGCATAAAAAAAATAAACCACAAATTAACAATAAAAATAAAGAAAATACAAAAAATACATAATATAAATCAAAAATGGTAAACAATCTATAAATTTAATTAAAATATATAAGTTCAAATTCACTCATATCCTAAAACTCGTTACAATTTTTAAATCTAAATAAAAATTCCACTTGAAACACAAAATCAAAACTTTTCTAGCAACATGAAAACTGCAATTTTTTTTGAGAATCATTTTATAAATCAAACAAAGGAATTTTTAGGAATCAAAATGAGTAGAATAAAAAAAACAAAAAAAAACTTTTTGCAACTTTACTTTTACAATTATTTTTTCTAAATTAATTAATTCTCAACTAAAAATAGGCCTTCAGCAAATTCGTTTAAATTGGAAGAGTTGTCGTTGTTAACTACGGACCCCACCTCGGAAAAAAAGCCGTCATTGTTAATATTCTTAACGAAAACAGAGTTTAAATTGATGGAGAAGAAATCCCCAGATAAGTTATCCCCATCAGAAGATTAACTATCACCAAATTCTTGATCGGAGGAAAAGATTAAGTTTTTGTTGGATAAAGAACCCCCGTTTTAAGGTAAAATTAAAAAAAATATATATATATAAATTAAAAAAATTTACTATTTATTCATATTTACATTTACATTTTATTTATTAAAAAAAAATCTATTTTATTTATATTTTTCCTTTATTCTGGCTGTTATATTATCTGAACATATTCAAAAATTAAAGCGAAATTGAACATTTCATCTTTTAAAAAAAAATTTAGCGAAAAATAGGACTTTTATTTTATCTTTTGTGTTTTATAGGTTTCGCTTTAAATATTAATTAAAAAATAGGAAAAATAAATAATAAAAAATAAAATAAAATTAAGTATTTTAATTTTAAAAACTAAAATAAACTTCCTAAAAATTTTATAATTTAGCATTTTATGAATAAAATTGAAATAATTATATAATAATATAAAATTATTAACACAAAATATTGAATTAATAACTTTAAATTTTTTATTTAGAAAAAAAATCTAAAAATTCGACTTAAATAAAAAATTCGCCGAATCTAGCTTAGGAAAAAAATAAGCCGCTTAATAAAAAAGAGAATCTTTAGGAGATTTCGATAGATTCAAAGTTATGGTCTTAAAAAAAAGAGTAACTTAAATTAAAATAATTAAAATATAAATTTAAAATCAATTAAACTTTAAAATTTTTATTATTACTTAATTAAAACTAAAATTAAAACTAAAATTATAATTAAAATTAAATTTAAAATAGATGAACAGATTAGTTAGAACCGAAGTTAACAAATTAAGAAAAGCCAGAAAATGAGTTAATTTATTCTGAATAAAAAAACACATATATAATATTTTTAACTTATTTAAACTTCTAATAAGCTAAACAAAATTTAAATTTTATGTATTTATTAATTAAATAAGTAACTATAAGTGCTAGTTCAATTTAGTCACCTATTTAAAGATTTAAAGTTAAAAAAAAAAAAAAAACTTACCATATCAATCATTTATTCCTTATTTTTATTATATACCTTATATGTTAAATAAAATTTTATTACCAAATAAAATTAAATAAGAAATTTTCATATATTTTTTTCGGCACTAGAAATACTCAAAATTTGAAAAATTTTATAACAAATAGAAATTTATAATATTTTAAATAAGTAAAATAAATGATTTTTTCTGTATTTTCATATAAAATTTTTTATTATATTTTTAAAAAATTTCAATCTACACAATTCTTAAATACTCTAACTATTAAAAAGAATATATATTTCAATAAATTAAAACAATTTAGAATTAATACTAATTAAATAACACACTTTATAATAAAAATAATCCTAAAATATTTTCACTTAAAATTAAAAATATTTTATAAAAAAACAATTATAAATTAAAAACTTAACAATATGTCCCAAGATTTTTCAACTTTAAGGGGAGATATTTAAAATTGGACTTTGGCCAGCGATGACAAACTCCACTCAACACTAAAAAATTTCTCCGAAAATATGCTTGAAAATTTCCAAAAATTGTAAGATTCTGTGCAATCCATGAATTACGCCATGCAAGCTTGCGATGTAGATATTTCAAACACATTTAACCAATTTATGAAAATTTCTGAAAACTAATTCACCGAGCAAAAAATGGCCGCCCCTTCAAACGAGCCCAAAAACGAAGAAAAAGAGCAAAAAACGCAAGAAAAGCCGCAATCTCAAGTTTCTCAGTACAAAGAGGCCATTTTAACAGGCGTAAAAAACCTAAAAATCGTAGAATTGTTGCAAAATGCAGAAGAAATGAGAGGAGAAGATACCAGATCTGTTTCTCTTTTATCTAGTGCCACTGCCTCTAACACTCTTACTGCCGGCCTGTACCAGTCCTACAGACTCCCTCCTTTCATAGGCTCTTAAGAATTTTACAAAGACCCCTATGTAGGCATATACGAAGAGCCCCAAGAAGAACCTGAAGCAAATGATATAGGACAATCCTCCTAAATCCCAGAAATTAATGCATAAACCACAAACTAATAGCAGCAATAAGAAGGCGAATAAAAAACTAATATTTCTAATCTATAATAAACAAATACAAATTAAAATTAAAATTAAAATGCGAATAACGGACCCCCTCCTCTTTCTCAGCTGTAAAATAATAATAATAATTAAAACGGCCCTCCTCCTCTTTCGCAGCTAGGATTAAATAATAATAATAACATAAATAATAATAATATTTCTTAGCCGCCTCCTCTTTTCGATATTACTTAAGGAATTTAGCCGGAAGCGCTGACGCCGGCTTAGCAGGCTTAGCTTGATAATATGAAATAAGAAATGACTTAGTAAGAGTAATTAATAGCGAGTTTATCTAATACTTTGCCGACTGTTTAGGCGCCTCTGAGTGCAAGGGATAGAGCTTAATAAAATTTGAATAATTATGGGCCCTCTTATATGTAGTCGAATACTATTGGCTAAAATAATTTAGGACTTATAGAAGAAGATGAAGATGATGAAGCCGACTTATTTGGTGGAAAAAAGAAAAAATTGTAATTTGATAACTCTAAACCTTAAGCAATTATAGATATGGAGTAAGAAGAACTTAAAAAAAAATAAGAATAACAGTAAAAGTAAGTTCTTTTTGATAAAGACCTTTTAACTGAAAAAAATAATAATTAGTAGTAGTTAAATTCTTAAAAAGAAGGAAATGATCTCATTTCTTAATTATAGAAAAAATAAGGTGATATGGAATCTAACAAAAATAAGATGAGCAAAGGTTTGTAAAATTTACTTAATGATGACGACGACGAAGATGAAGATGAAGATTTTTTCAAAAAAGCGAACAAAAAATATGGACAAAAGGACCAAGAACAACAAAAAAAATAAGAAATAACTTAAAAATAAACCACTCTTCAGTAAAAGCCCACATTAACCCAAACAAATAACAAAAAAAAAAACCCTTTGTTCGATTCAGATGAAGAAGAAGAATAGCCAATAATTTAAAAAAAATAAACTGTATCTTAATAATAAGCCAAGTAAGCTTTACCAGGACTGACAAATAATACAAAAGCTAATAACGCAGCTAAATAAACAAAACAATTATTTTAAGATTCAGATGAAGATGATGACGATGGGCCCTTATTTACAAAATCTTAAAAAGCCAAAAATGTTAAACCAGAAATTTAAAAACCAGTTTAAAATTAACAGCCTATAAATTAATAAACAACTTCAGTAAAAAAATAAAAAAATTTATTTGACGAAGATGATGAAGATGATTAGCCTTTAATTATAACAAAAAAAGCAAAAGCTTAAGGAGGAAATCCTTTGATGAACATGGTGAACAAATAACAAAATGAACTTAAAAAACAAGAAACAAAAACAGAAACAGAAGTAATAAAAAGTACAGAAGAAGCCCCAGTTTAAAAATAATCAACTTTAATTTAGTCATAAAATAAAAAACCTAAAGGGGGTTTATTTGATGACGATGAAGATGAAGATAATGATTCTCCTTTATAATTGAAACCTAAGCCCAAAAACTAATAAGGCGAAATTTAATAAACTCAATAAAAAAAAGAGCCTATTATTATTATGCCCAAACCAATTTAATAGAAATCAAATATAATAGTAAGCGAAAAAGAAAAAGAAGAAGAAGAAAAATAGGTTGCAGTTTAATAACAATAATAGAAATAAAACACAGAACAATAATAATAATAAACAAGACTTACTTTAGAGTAACAACAAATAGAGAATAATAAATAATTGCTTTAAGCATTAAATAAAAAGAAGAAGAAAAATTCTTCATCAGAAGAAGAAGATGAAAATTCAGATGATTCCCCCTTTTTAGCGAAGAAAAAAACTTAAAAACAACCTACTATATAAAAATAAGAAACTTTAAAATAAGAAATTCAAAAATAAGACACTCAATAATAAGAGCCAGTTTAAGAAAAAGAAAAGGAATAATAATAATAAAAATAAGTAAATTAATTAGAAAAAGAAAAATAATAATAAGAATAAGAAGATGATGTTAGAATGACATTAGAAGAATAACAAATAAAAAACAACTAAGCTCTTTTACAAGCTTTATAGAAAAAAAAGAAGAAAAATTCTTCTGATTCTTCTTCATCTTCTTCTTAATCTTCCGATAATGAAAGTGAAAAGGAAATTAAAAGCAAAAATAGTGCTTAAAAATCTCAGTAAGTTTAAAATAATAGCTAGGAAAAGAAATTGGAAAAAAAACCGACACTGTAAAAAAAAGAAACAATGGGAAATAAAATAAAAGATTTACAAAACCAACTTAATTTAAATACGAACATGTTCACCAACTAAGGAATTCAACAAGTCAAAAAAATAATTCACGATAAACATGAAAGTGAAAATTAATCTAAAAACCATTCTTAACTAAATAAAAACGAATAATAAAAGTAAGAATAATAAGAATAATAACAAGAAATTAAGCCTAATATTTTAAGCAGACCCGTTGTGGTCAGAAAAAAAAAGCCAAGAACTTTAAAAAAATTCGTGGGCGAAGAAGAAGACACCGAAATTTTAAATGCTAGACCTATTAATTTAAACAGTTAAATTTTATCTGTTGATGATCTAAATGGAGTAAGAGATTTTTCCCAATAATAGTAATAATTTTAAGAAAATTAAACCTAGGAATTTTAAGAGGATAATTAATAAAAGGAAGCAGAAAAACCTAAGCCTTAAAAATAAGCCACAAAAAAAAATTTATTCGAAGATTCAGATGAAGAAGACTCATCTTTGTTCAAAAACAAACCTATTAGTAGATAAGTTACAAATTAATAAAATGAAGAGTTAAAAATGCAATAACTATAATAATAGTAATAAAAAGAAAAAGAAGAATAAGAAAAATAAGAATAAGAAAAATTAAGATAGTAAAAAATTTTAGAAGAATAAAAATTATAAGAATAGGAAGAAGAGTTGAGGTAACAAAAAATATTAGAATAACAAAGATAATAACAAATTTTAGAAGAATAATTAAGATAATAACAAATTTTAGAGGAACAAAAAGAATAATAAAGGTAATAATAAATTTTAGAAGAATAATAAAGATAATAACAGATATTAGAAGAATAGTAAAGATAACAATAAATTTTAGAGGAATAGTAAAGATAACAATAAATTTTAGAAGAATAGCAAAGATAACAATAATTATTAGAATAGTAGAGACAATAATAAATATTGGAAGAATAAAAATAATTATTAGAACAGTAAAGACAGCAAGAATTGTTACAAGAATAACAAAGGAAAATTGAGTAAGAGTAGCTCGAAAAATAAAGATAAATCGAAAAATAATAGTAAAATATGCCTCCTCTGCCAAATTTAGGGGGCTCGAAAAAAGCGAAAAAAAACCTTTTTGGCGACGAATCCGAATCCGAAAATGAAAACGAGCAAGATGAAACATTAATTTAGCCTAAAAAATAAGTAAAAAATACAAAAAAATCAAGTAATCCTCTAGCCGGACTTCCAAGTCTAGGGGACCCTTTGGGCGGAGCAAAAAAAAGCAAAAAGAAAGAGTCATCAAATCCCCTAGGAAATCCTTCTAAATTGAAATCCAATCCTTTGGGAAAACCGAAAAGAAAAATTGGAAAGCAAAAAAACGACGACTTAGACATAAATATAGTATAAAAAAAGCCAGTTTCTTCTTCTAGACAAGAAGAATTGGAAAATGAGCCAGTAGAAAATGACTATTAGCCGCCTATAATTCCTAAAATTTCCAGTAAAAATAAAAATAAGCCCAAAAAAGGACTTTTTGGCGACGACGAAGACTCTTAAGAAGAAGACCAAGATCTTTTTATCCCTAAGTCTAAAAAATAACAATAAAAATAATAAATTAATGAAAAAGAAGACGAAAACGACTCAGATGAAGATTAAAAACCGCAAATTAAAATTAAGTAATAATAAAAATAAATTGTTAAAAAGGCTGCTAAAAGAGGACTTTTCGGCGGAGATGATGATGAAGATGAAGAAGATGGAAATGATAATTTAGAATAAGATGAAGAATAAATAATTACTAAAAAACCTGAAAAATAAATTATTTAAAAACAAAAAACTACTAATAATAAACCTAAAAAAGGACTTTTTGGAGACTCTTCGGACGAAGAAGAAGACGCTTTTAAAAGCAAACCGCTCAGATAGCCTACTTAAAAGGCAGCTGTAGCTTCTAAGCCGAAAAAAAGAGGACTTTTTGATGATGATAGCGATTGAGTTAATATTTATAAAATAATTTAAATAAAATATTAAATAATATAAATTTATATAAAAAAATACTTTCAAAATTAAATTTTAAATTCTAGATTTTAAATTTATTGGAATAATTATATAAATTAAAATAATTAGTGGTAGACCAACTTGAATTTTAAACTTGAGTATATATATAAATTTATTTATTTATATAAAAATGTTTTTTTATAAATATGTAAATTTTGTACTAATCTACATTATATAATAGTTTCTTGAATTTAATACTAATTTTAATACATATATATACATTTTTTTTATCATTTTAAGGATCAATCCTTTTCCATAATAATTATGTATATTTTTTATTTAAATTGTGGATATTTATTAAAGTTATATAAAATAAACATGTCAAATATAAGAATTATAAAGCTGGATTGAAGAAATTGAAGATCGAAAATCGAAAATTGAAAAAACTTTTTTTTTTTTATTAAATATTTTCAAAGTACTAAAACCAAGAATTAGTTATAACTAAAAAAAACGGAAAATATATAAAAATTGATAGAATATAAATAAAATATATATTTTCTTTTATTTTTCAATTATTTTGAGCTCATAATTATCCACAATCGGTAATTTTAATGTTGGTTTTGGGTTTTCCACTAGAGGAAGAGTTTTATTATAATTTATCGAAAGCAGATTTTCCGTCAATCATTTCTCCGAAAACAACGTGTTTTCCGTCTAACCAGGGGCAGGGAACGAAGGTCAAGAAGAATTAAGATCCGTTCTAGAATAAAAAATTTTTAATAAATAAATATATAATTTAATAATTAATAATATAATTGAACTTTTTAAACCTATAATTTTTAACTAAAAATTGTTTTTATTTTGCATTTTTTATTTTTAAATTTTTCGTCTCAAATAATGAATAAATAAATAAATAGAAAAAGTTAAAAAAAATGAGAAAATTTTAGATTTTTAAATTACGGTGTTGGGTCCAGCGTTGGCCATAGATAACATACCGGGTTTAGTGTGTTTTTCTTTGAAGTTTTCATCTTGGAATTTAGCTCCATAAATGGATTTTCCTCCAGTTCCGTTTCCGGCGGTGAAATCTCCTCCTTAAGCCATGAAGTCAGAAATAACTCTGTGGAAACTAGATCCTGTAAAATAAAAAAGGTTAAAAAAAATTACAAAAATGATTTAAAATTCTCATATTTATTAAAATCTTTATAAAACTAGTTGGTTTTTACGATTTTATTTTACTAAATTAAATTTTTTAAATAAATTAATTTTAAAAAATGTTTACCTTTATATCCGAATCCTTTTTCTCCAGTACAAAGAGCTCTGAAATTTTCGGCAGTTTTGGGAACAATATCACTGAATAAAGAGAAAGTAATTCTTTCGGGTTCTTATCCTCCAAAGGAAATATCGAAGTAAACTTTAGGTCTATCTTAAGCCATATTTATAATTTTTTTTTGTTTTTTTTTTATTTTTATTTTATTTATTTTTTTTTTATTATTTAATAATTTTGATTTATTTTTATAGAATTTAAAACATTGAATAAATTTTTTATATCTTACTACTATCAATAGAGTATAGAAAATATATAAAAAAGAGTTTATAATCAACTAATGTTTGTTAATTTTTTTATAAAATTTAAAAAGGAATATTCTTCTCTTTGTTCTGGTTTATAAAATTAAATTACATGCACCATTTTAACCTAATTCTTAAATTGAGTCATATTGTTAATAAAATGTAATCTTAGACTTAATAATGAATGTCTATAGCACTTAATAAATGTGAAAAAAAATAAATAGTATTCTATATTAAATAACTAAATAGAATGTAAAATCAAAACACTTACATTATTAATATTTAAAAAATTACAACTATAATAATTAAATCAAATAAACTTAAAAGATATGTGCCAATATACAAACGTTTAATAATATAAAAACAAAAAAAAATTATTTTTTGTTTTTGCTCAATTTATTATTTAATTAATTGGAGTAAAAAAATTAATTAAACTATATAATAAATTAATTTTATAGATAAGATGATCAGGATTTTTTTAACATTATCTTTATTTTTACCAATAATCCGAAAAAATAATTTAATAAAAATAATAATAATATAATTTATATACTAAAATATCTTATTTATAATTTATTTTATTTGGCCTCATTTCTTCTTCTTCTTTTTTTTCTTTTTCTTTTTAAAAAGGTCTATTTCGTATGTTTCCCATAAAGTCCTGTATTATGGAATATTACTAAAACTATTTTATTCTGTTTTTTATATATTTCTTTTCGCTGTAAGAACTCTATTGTGAAAGGGTCCTAAATGACACTCTAAAATAGAATGGGCAATTTTCAAATACCTATATTTTAAAAAAAAAATTATCATAATATTTAAATTAATCTATTTTATATATATATCTAATTTTGTACTATTATATATAAATTAAATTTAATAATTTATTTTTTTACGCTACAGCTTCTTTATTTCTATTAAGCATAAACATACAACAACCTAAATTATTATATATCGTAGCAGTATCAACATGTTCAACTCCCATTAATTTTTCTCTTACCTCCCTGGCCTTCAAATAACTTCTACATGCTAAATTATACTCTTCCATATTAAAAAAGGTCTATAAAAAATAATTAAATAAGTTAAATTTAATTTTTAATTTTTATAATAATCTACATTTTGCAGATAATTATATTCAATTTTCAAAATTAAAATTTTTATATATTTTTTTTTTATTTAATTATTTATTTATATTACAGATCCTAAACCACAATAAGCAAGGGATCTGTCTGGATTAGTATAAGGAAGACGGTCAGATATACTTTTACTTTACATATACCAATATAAGGCATAATCATCTCTTCCAGCTGAACTGTAAATTGAAGCTTTACTATATTCAAAAAACAAAAGAATATTATCAGGTAATTCTTTTCCTAATTCATCCTGCCATTTGTTCTTTTTTTTAAATTTAAAAAAAATAAATAAAACTTTTATAATTCTAAAAATTGATTAATAATATAAAAAAATATATTTTCAGAATATTTTTACTTTAGCTTCTTCAAAATTTTTCAATGCAAAAATGAAATTCGACTAATTATAACTGTTGATTGCAGCTTCCACAAGGTACCTTATTTTGTCCAAACATTCTGGAGGGTATAAAATTTCGTCAATAATAACTGGTAAAACGTCGATTTTTGACATTGTACCTCTCTATTAAATAAAATATATGAATGAAAAATAATTAAAAATAACTAAAAATAAAATAAAATAATACTATATTTAAAAATACTATTTTTTACATTTATATCCCCTAGTTATTTTTCACCATATACCATATCATCATGCATATTTTTTAAATGATCATATTATAATCCAGGGTCTTCTCCAGGAAAGCCGCCAAAAATAATTTTTCTAGGAGGTTTTTCACCTTTTTTTAACTATTTTTTTTTAGGAGGTTTCGGTTTTTAAGCCTTAGTTTTATCTTCAGGAGGCAAAGGAAGTTTATCTATCAAAACCATAAATTTAAATAATTCACATAAAAAAAATAAAAAATTAATTAACTTATAATTAAAAACCAATCTATTTAATTAGTTTTTTATTTATTGTAAATATTTTATATATATATAATTTATTTATTTTTTTTTTTATTTTTTACCTCCTATAACTACTCTCTCCTTTTTAGGTAACTATTTTTTTTTTTTTGGCTTACTTAATGGGTCATTTCTATAAGGAGGAGGGTTTTCTTGCTCCACTTATGGTAAAGGAGGAAGAGGAGGCAAATCTTTCCTCATTTGTAAAATTATCTCTCCAATTTCAAAACTCAACGGCTCTCCATTAAAAATTTCTTAATTTTACATTTAAGCAAGCATTTATAAAGGATCTTGTAAATCCTCGTCTGTTAAATTTTAGTTTTAATTATAAATTTAAAATTTTTTTATTAAAAAATTAAGTTTATATTCATTAAGATAAAAAATAATTACCTTCCTCTTCTTAATTGTATTCCTCGTCGTATTATTTTTCATCTTCTTCCAAATCTTAATAATAGTTGTTTAATTTTTCGTAAACTTTCTTATTAATATTGGGAAAATCTTCAGTTTCTAACTCATGATTTTTTCTGAACCCAAGAACTTATTTAAAAAACCTATAAAAAAAAATTATAATAAATTTTTACACTTACTCAAATAAAAAAACATATTTTTTTTAATTATACCTTTCTAATAATTATTCAATATTTTTTTTCTCTTCATTTTTAGGATAATGTTCAAAAGCAATTCTCATCAAAATGAGTAAAAATTCGTGAAAAGCCATTTTAGGATCCCCTTAATATTCCACTTCTTTAGCTTTTTCCAAATCTTTATCAAAAATTTCAATCACTTTAGATTTCTAAAAAAACTCTTGTTCTTTCGTATTTACAGGCTGTAAAATTTTATGAATAACGTCTTGAATTTATTCAGGACTCATACTGTGTGGCACAACTTAAGAATCGTTTAAAAATCGGGCAAAAGCGTGCGTACTAAGTTTTTTGTTGTCCATTGCCAATTCTTCCCATTTCAAAAGTAAACTCCCTTTTCTGTAATTTTCAGTCATGTAAGCTACGTAACAAGCTCTTAATTCTTCTTCGTACTAGCACAAAACTGCTATCGCTTATTCAGTTAACAGTCTAATATAAAAATATTTATTATAATGGTCAATATTTAAAAATAATTGCCAAAATATTATATAAATATGAAAATGAGAAAAAATATATATAAATAAACATAAAAATAAATTAAACATAAATAATAAATATAAATTTTTTTTATGTTTTTTAGTCATTTATATATTGGGTTGATTTTTCAAATTAAAATTTTAGTTAAATTTATATTAATAATAAAAAAAATAATTATTATTTTTAGCTATTATACTTTTTGGTAACATCGTCGCTTATAGGATTTCGGTTATTTTCTACTCTATCATTGTTAGCAACTGTTCTTTCAGTTAGTATATCAATATACATTCTTTATAAATTATTACTTTCAGCATGATAAATCCATTTACTTAGTTATTCAATTATTGCGTTAAATTATTTTCTATTTATACTCCTTTCTTTTTAACTCTAAGAAGGCTTTACAATTTCCTATTTTAAATAATAAATTAAATATTATTGTAAATATTATATTTTATTTTAACATTTTCATTTTAGTTCTTATTGTTATTTATTTTATTGATATAATTAATATTACATCTTCTTCGATAGGCCCGAGAATATCTAAAATCTGCTCATAAATATGAGAAAATCCTATTTTTGGAGAAATTAAACTTCTATCTAAACAAAATAAAAAAAATTCTGAAATTTTAAGCACATTTGGCTCAGTTTTTGCGAAAAAATTAAATAAATCGTCTAATCTTTTTTCTTCACTTGGCTTCAAAACAAGTTTGTTTTGCGAAGTTGGTTGGTTTTACATTTAGTTATTTTTGCTTGTATTATTTTTAATGCTTATTTTTTAACTTGTCTTTGTACTACTATGTAATTAATTTTATATTGATTAGTTATCTATTTTTAAAAATGAATATTTCTTTAGTTTTATTATGCTATTTTTATTTTAAATGTAGAAAAAAATTATTAGAATTTATTTTATTAAAGGTTTTATTTTTAATTAAAAAATTTTAAAATTATTTATCACTAAAAATTCAAATAAAATATTTATAACTCATAACTTATCTTATGAATATATTTTTTCCTATTTATAAATATTAAAAAAATATTTAAAAAGCAAAGTATAATAAAACAATTCATTCATCCTATAAAAAAATAATAATTTAATGTTTTTATCTATTACAACCACAATTTTTTAAAAAAAGTTATTTAAAAAGAAAATTTTATAACAAATAATATATTATAAATTTTATTAATATTTTGCTAATTTATATTTGAATTATTATTTTAACATCAATTTCATATAGAAAATTGTGTTTTTAATTAATTCAAATATTAACTTTTCTTTCGAAAAAATTAATTAATTAATAAATAAATAAATAAAAAATAATTGAAATAAATTTTAGAGGAAAAATAATATTGGAGATAAAATGGGTTAATGTCAAAACAATAACAATTTTTTCATTCCACGCCCGCCCGCTCTAAATCACTTAATTTTTAACCAAATCAAGACTTTATATTTTATAAAGTTTAGATTGAAATCGACTTTAATCCATCAAAAATCTCAAATGTTTACCAAACTATGAATGTTCATTTATTATCTAAATAAGTGATAAAGTTCATAATCCTCTTTAGTTTAATTCAAAAAAAATAAAAAAAAATAAATAAAATTAAATAAATCAAGGTTATTCAAATAAAGAAATGATAAGTGTCCAATAGTTTTTTATGGAAGGCCTAGTTTTTTAACACTATCGATGTGTGTATGCAATTCGATTCCCTGTTTATGGCACTTATAATTTCTTTAGAAAAAATAACCATTCTCTTTTTCTCTTTTGTCTTTCTTTTTTTAATAAAAATTTAAATTTAAAATTAAAATAAAAATAAAAAATTACTTAAAATAAATAAAATAAACTAAACTTTGAAAAATTTACAAAAAATAAATAAATTAAATAGAGAGATTAATAATTTAATAATATTTAAAAAATATAAAAAATGAACAAAAAATAAAAATTACATCAACTTAAAATAACTAAATAATTTAATAATATAAATTATATATATTTAACTATGATAATATAAAATTAAAGTTTTTAATTTTAATGCGACCATTTTTTTAATAAATATTATGTTTTATTTTATTTTATTTTGTTTTGTTTTATTATATTACCTTTTGTTTTATAAAGAAAATTAGTTGAATTTATTGAGATTTAATAAATTAAAATGTAGCCAAAATTTGAATTTGAATTCGGATACTTTTAAATTAAATATTATAAATAAAATTATTTTAATATATATAAAATGGAATAATTAATAATAATTACTATATATTTATTATTATAAATAATCAATTTATATCCATATTTTATACTTATCTAATTGAATTGAAATTCTATTTATTTAATTCTTATTTTAATTAATCTAAAAAGCTTTACACATATTTTGGTCCCTATTATATTAGTTAAAATTTAAAAATTAAAACAATATACATACAAATGCTTATGAGATAAATATAATAATAAATAAATTTATCAAATATATATATTTTACTTTTAAATAAAATTATGAACAAATTTAAACGGAATTCGCTCCATTTTTAATTCTATCAATTACATCTTATGGTTACTAAATATTTCCTACACTAATCAACGGTAATTATCCTATTATAAATAATTTTTAGCAATTTATTTTGTATTAATGTAATTTTATAATGATATCATAAAAAATCAAATTAAATATAAATATTTTTATATTCAATTAATATGTACCATTTGTTAAACTAGAAATTTTTCTTAAATTTTTTTCTGCGTTTTATTTTTCTTAGTTGACTATAACTAATCCTTCAATTCCTATTTATTTATATTCTTTGGCAAATTTTGTCAAAATTTCTAATTAATCATGATCATTTAATTTCAAAAATATATATGGTGTAGTAATCTATATTATTAAAAAAAAAACATATTTATATTTAATTAAAAATATAATTTAAAAAGCTTATTAATTTATTACATCATGTATTAATTAAGGAGTACCATAAACGTCGGAAATACCTAGTTTTTTTACTTATAAATTTTATTATTGCTTATTTTTTTCATCTTATTTAGTTTTTAGGTCTTTATTTTCAATATTTTGTTAAAATATTTGTTGATGATATTTTTCTTCATACTCAAATACAGCTTATTTTGCATATAATAAAGTTCTTTCTTTTTTAATTTCGTCAATTATTTCTTTCATTTTTTCAATGTTTAATAAATGTTCTATTCCTTTACTTTAAGGGCCTATTTCAATTAAAAATTTTAATTTTCATTAACTATTTTATATATATTATTAATATATGTATTTTTACCTTGTAAATTTAAAACTACATAATCAGAAAATTGTAAAGCTTCTTATCCTCCTGTAATAAAATCTTACTCACATAAATAAGGTGTATATAATTTGGCTTCGGCATTAGGAGATATATTCGCTCCTATTACATACTTTTATTTACTTTAATCATTACTTCTCTTTAAACTGCCTACATAAGCTTATGGTTTTAAAATTGTTAAGTTATCTATATCTCTATTATACTCTACTCTTTATTGCTGAAAATGTAAATTTATAAATATAAATATTTTTTTAAATAATTAGATATAATTAAACTTTACATGTGGAAGAATTTTATTATTTTCTAACTGTGCTTTAGATTCTACATCTAATTAGGGATTTAAAGATCCAATTTCAACGTATCCAAATCCCATATCTACTAAATCTTTAGTAATATTTCCATCAGCTTCATAGCCAGCAGCCAAACCCAAAATGTTTGGCAAATACAATTATCCTAAATTTTAATCTAATACCCCTTTGTAAATACTTTAATCAACTTTATGAATTAATCCCATGGAAATAAAAACTTTGTTCAATTTATGTACAGTATCGGGATTCTAATTAATCGTATTATAATTAAAATATTACAATATATGTTAATATATTTATATTTATAATTTTTAATTCAATAGATGATTTAAAAATGTGTAATTTTACAAAAGTTTTTAAACATAATTTATAAAGAGTAGTGTAAGGACCTGAATCTACGTATTTAGTATAAATAATAGCCCCTATTCCGGCCGATAAAGTACCGTATTTAATACCTTTCCAACCACCTGACAAATATTACATATTTATAGTTATATAATCTAATTTTTAAACTAGTTATTTTTAAAATGGGCGAGTTTTATTTGATTTCTAAAATATTCTCAAATTATTACTATATTAAAATAAATACCACAAATAACTTTTTTAATTAAATTTCAAAAATATTTTTTTATAGAATATGATATAATAATAATTTTATTTTAAGAAATTACTATAATAATTAAAAAAAATATATTCTTATTATTTTTTATAGCATTAATAAACTCATAAATCAAAAAAAAAAAGAAAAAAAAAGACATTTATATAAATATAAGAATCATAGTAAATAAAACAAATTTAAATTCCAAAATTTCAAAATTTCTTAATAACTTTAGAAAAAAAAAAAAAAATATCAATTAACATAAATATATAATTTAATGAATTAATTTCTAAAATTATCTAAACAGTTTTCCTCATCCAATATACAATAATAAAAATAATCAATAAAAGTTTCCGAATTTTTATCAATTGCAATTCAACTTTCACTCGAATCATGTAAAATAATAGATAACATTTAAACTAAGGATAATAAAAATACAACTATGAAAGGAATTGACGACCCTGCCACTTTAGCAGACACAAAATCTTAAGCATTAATTATGAAAGGATTCAAAAATTTTTGGCCTAATTTAACGTTAATTGGAGAAGAAGATGAAGAATATAAAGGAGTAAAATTTTTTATTTAAAAGATTTAAAAATATAAAAAAATAAAGTATTTAAAGTATTTTAATAAATTTACTATTTGATAAATTTAATTTAAAAATAAAAGTAAGTGAGTGTTTTATTTTTTAGGAAATTGAATTTGACATAAATTCTTTAAATAAATAAATGATATTGCCTTCGATTTTTAAAGATTTGTAATAAAATTAGGAATTTGATATTAATAAAGCAATAGTATGGATAGACCCTTTGGATGGGACTTTAAGTTATGTTAATAATGAACTCGAATGTGTCACAAATTTAATTGGTTATTAAAAAATATGTCATATATTTATAAAAAAAAATTTATGCTTTTTTATCATTTCTCAAATATTAAAAAGGACTTACATACGAAGAAAAACCTCTGATGGGTATAATAGCTCAACCCTTTTAAATGTAAGAAGATGGAAGTTATATATTTTGTCCAAAAATATACTTTTCTCATGTATATTAAAATATAGTTTATAAAATAGATATGAAAAATATGCAAATGGAAGATTATGCAATTTAAATAAATCCTTCTATACATAAGCCATAAGAGCATATATAAAATTAAATAATTGTGGGTACTTCAAAAAACCACATTTGTTCTAATAAATTACAGTTGGTGAAAAATTTAAATCCAGATAAAATTTTATAATACGGAGGAGCTGGTATTTTTAATATTATATTATTGATATTTAATATAATTTCATTTTATACTTACATATTTTTTATAAATTATTTTTAATATATATATATAAATTATATAGGAAAAAAATGGATTGATGTAATTGAAGGCACAGTAGATTATTCGATATATATAGGATAGGGCACAAAAAAATGGGATATTGCCGCAGGAGATGCAATTATACAGAGTTTAGGTGGAATTTTAACTTCAAATAGTGGAAATAGTTATGTATATACAAATTAAAAATAAAATTTCTAAAATAAAGACGGTGTTTTGGCTACATTGAATCTTAATTTATTTGAAAAAATTTTACCATAAACTTCTAAAATATAAAATTGAATTAATATACCACAATTACATAAATTTTACTTTTACTAATAAAAATACTAAATGTATAAATAAATGGTTGTAAATTTTTTTATCTTATTTAATTTAAAAAATTATTTTTGTATTATTAATATTTATATAATTCCATAAAAATTTTGGTAGAATAAACAAGATTTATTACGATTATTTTTGATCAAGATTTATTATATGTATATATAATTTACTATAAAAATTAATAATTATAAATATTCTAAAATAATAATAATAAAAAAAATATATACAAATAACAAATCAATCATTAAATAGATGTAAACCAGCATTAAATAAGTTAAAATATCCTAAATAATTTCCTGTTGCATTTAACTTGCACTAGAATCTAGTAGAATAATTAATTCTATATAGTAAACAGATTCTAAAAATATATAAATGAAAGGAGTCGATGATCCTATGACAGTCGCTGATGTTAAAGCTTAAACATTAATAATAAAAGCCCTTAGAAAATTTTGGCCTTCAATTTAAATTGTAGGTGAAGAGGATATAGAATATGAAGGAGTAATAATTAAATAAAGAAATTTAATTAAAATTCTAAATTAAAAAAGCAAAGTTGTTAATATTCTTAATAAAAAAAATAATATTAAATAAAAAATTAAGAATAAAAAATATACTATAATTTAATAAATCTTATATATTTTTTAATTTTTCTTTTGTTTTTTTAATAGGACTTGGGCTTTGATGTCAATAAAATCAATTTAAATTTAGTATAGGAATCGTTTTTTAATTAGAAATAGGATACAACTTTAAATTTGGATGATATTATTGTTTGGGTTGATCCTTTGGACGGAACTTTAAGTTATGTTAATAATGAACTTGATTCAGTCACAACTTTAATTGGTATTACAAATAAAAATATTAATATATATAGTATATATTAAACTTACAAATAAATAACAAATTATAATTATTTTAAAACAAAAAAAAGCAATCACAGAAAAAGAAAAACCTGTTATTGGAATTATAGGGTAATTTTATTAAAAAAGAGAAGAAAAATATGTTTACGACCCCGAAGTTTACTTTGGCTATACTGGATATGGAAAAGTTTATTAAGTTTCTGAGAATAAACACAACTTGAAAAATTAAAATTACAATCAAACAATTTAACCTGATATTTTGGAAAGAAAAGTAGTAAGAGCTAAAAAAGAAAATGGTGAAGATGAAATTGTTCTCTGTACATCAAAAAATAGAATGACTCCTGAAAAATTAGAAATGGTAAACCAATTAAATGCAGATAAAATAATTAGATGCGGAGGCGCAGGTACCAAATTTAAATTTAAACTAAAAAAAATATTAAAAAAAAATTACAAATATTATAAAAAATTCAATTGAATTTCACTTATAAAATTAAAATAAAAATCTAAAAAGTTTATTTTAAACTT
Organism: Pseudocohnilembus persalinus; assembly: GCA_001447515.1. Classification (NCBI taxonomy): domain Eukaryota; phylum Ciliophora; class Oligohymenophorea; order Philasterida; family Pseudocohnilembidae; genus Pseudocohnilembus; species Pseudocohnilembus persalinus. The sequence continues at coordinate 214,004 of LDAU01000205.1, forward strand.
AATTATTTATTTTATAATATATTTAAGGTAAAAAAGTATTAGATGTAATTAAAGGAGATTGTGATACTACACTATATATTGGTAAAGGAACTAAAAAATGGGACATTGGAGCTCCTGAAGCTTTGCTTTTGTGCTAAGGAGGATAGTTAACAGACACAAAAGGGTAAAATTATTAATACAAAAAAGAAGTAGAACACCATGTAAATTAATAAGGAGTTTTGGCTACAATTAATAATTAATTGCACTAAAAATTGGTTTAAATCACAAAAAATTTCGTCTATTGAAATACTTATTTATACACAAAGAAATCTAAAGATGTCTAATATTTACACTTTTTAATTATAACTATTTTCATTAATTCTATAAGTCTTATAAAATTTAACTATAGTATTAAATATAAGTTTGTTAAAAATTCAGCTATTTACTAACAGTTAACAAATCATTATATCTTTTGATTATATTTATTTCCTAAAATTAACTTTAACCATATATTAATTTTCTTAAACAAATTCCGCATAAAAATGATGGTTTGGTATCATCTTCATCTAAACTATTAGAACCATTCATTATACCTAATAAAATTTTAATATAAAAATTTATAAATTTATAATTAAAATAAGAATAAGTAAATTTAATTCATAACAAATATTTTGATTTACATTAATAATAAGCACAATGTCTTACACCAAATAAGTGTGTAATTTCATGGGCTATCACCTTACATATTCTTTCTAAAACAATTTATTCAATTTGGTTCTACAAAGTATTTTTTTCGTTTTTTTTTTTTATTTCTTCATTTATTTCTTCATTCATTTCTTCATTCATTTTTTCATAAATTTAATTTTCAAAGTATCTAGCGTAACTTATTACCGCTTTTCTTGCCCTAGGATCGGCCACTCCAAAAACAAAATTATTTTCTTCATCTATATATAAGTCTTTTTCTGTTATTCCGACTATACAAAACCCATCTTTGGGTAAAAATCTGTCAATTTTATTAAAAATATCTGGTGCACAGTATTATTTATTATTATATTCGTCTGTTCTTATTTTTATGTCTTTGAAATGCTTAATATAAAAAATTTCATTCTCTAATTTTGTATATTAAATATATATAATAAATAAAATATTTATATATATATATTATGTCAAATAAATTTTAAAATTAAAATTAAAAATAATTTTAAAATTTATATTTACTTTTATATACAGTTTAGGTTCGTTTATAATTTGTACTTTTGTTTAGAAAAAAGCTTGACAGTATTATTATATTTTTTCTTAAAAATCTTTAGATATATTAAGATCTAATATTAGTATATAAATTACATTTTTATCTTTAGTTAATGGATTTCCTTCTTTCATTTTTAGTCTAGATTTATAAATATTAAAAGTTTGTCCTTCTTAAGGATTTTCATGTAACCATTCTCCTTATTTAGGAAGTTTTATTACTTTATTCAAATTAATTATTTTTAAAAGAGTTTGTTATAAATTATTTTCTTGTGGTTCAAACTAACCCAAAGCAGTTTCTCTTTTTTTCTTATTAGGAACCTAAAATTTTATACTAGTTTACTACTGCATTACTAAAAAACTATTTTTATTTTTTTTTCTAATATTTATTTAATATTTATATGACTTATATTAGTTTCATATAAAAATAAATTGATTATAAAAATTAACCTAATAAAATTTGATATATACATTTTTAGTAAACGTAACTATAATGAAATATATTAAAAATTAATTACCCAAAAAATTTACTAGAAATTGAAATTTTAAATTTTTTTTTATATAGAAAATATTTGACTAAATTTAAAAAAACGCAATTTATCTATTTTATTGCTCAATTAATATAATAAAACATAAGAATATAGATTTATTTAAAAATTCAATATAATTTTATATTTAATCAAAATAATATAGAAATAACTTTTAAATATAATAATAAAATAACTTTTCAAAAATTCTTTAATTTTATGTCTGTTTATTATTTTCATCTTTTAAATTAGGTTTGAGATCTTTTCTAAAAAAATATTAAATATTTATTAATTAAATTGTAACTAATATATAATTAAATTAAGTACCTTATTTTCAATCTCAGGTTAAGCAACGTCGATTGCTTCAGATTCTTCTTTTTGCTTTCTTTTAAGCAAATTGCTTTTGAATTTATTAGAGGCCTTTTAAAAAATTATATAATAAATTAAATATTAATCTTAAAAAAATGTAAAAAAATATAAAATAAAATAGTAAATGCTAAAATTTTTTTACTTTTTAAACAATTTTGGCAATGGGCCTACTGTCGTCAACTCTCATAAGACTTAATAAGGAATTTGTGGTAGGGTCTGCCAAAGGATAAGCTTTTTAATTAGACTCTTGAATTTCTTCGTGCATTCTTTCTTGTAACAATTAGTCATCTTTTTAACTTTCTCCAAAATCTAAGTTAATTAAATCTTCGAAAATATCTTTAATAGTATAAATTCCCAAAATTTTGTTTCCATTATACTCTAATTCTTATTTGTTTTACTTATTTCTTTGCTGATATAAAAATGAAAATAAATATAAAGATATGATATTAAAATAAATCGATAATTAATGTTAAAAAAAAAAAAATTGGGATAAAATTCTTAATTTACCAAAACTTAATTAGTAGGAACCAAAGATGAATAATTTTCTACATTATATTAATTTTTCATTTCTTCTTAAAATCTTTGGGCCTAATTTTTTTTGGAGTCTTCTTTATTCAAATTGAAAACACTGTTATTTTCGTAAACAATGGCAACATCACTACTAGTATCTTTAAAAGAGTTTATTAAATCTAAATAACTAATGTCATTGGGCACGAAATTCAAATTGGTATACATTCTTGATTTAAATTCATGTTAACTGTCAGAGTCGAAAAATTGTATCAAATTCTTGATTTTTACAATACCTTATAAAATTATTAATAATAAGAATAAATATTATTAATTCTATAATATAATAAATGAAAAATTATTAAATTTTAAATGTTTACCTATAATTTCATTCTTATTTTTATTTCTAACAAATAAACTAGAGTAACATTTTTTTGTGATTTTTTCCAATGATTTTCTATTAATTTTATCATGTTCAGTTACCATAACAGCCTAGTGATTAAGAAAATAAATAAATGAAAAGATAAATAAAATTTTTTATTTGTATATAATTATGAAATATATACAAAATATTACTTTTTCAATAGGAACAAATCCTTTATTTTCAGATAAATTCACTTTTACAAATTCTTATCCCTATTTTTCTTTTTATTCTTTAGTTTCAATTTTATCTAAAACTCCTTTAATAACAGTAATTTCTGTACTGTACAAGAAAGCCTGATATTAAATATTAAAAAAAATATTATAAATTTATATTTATATATATATGTATTTAAAATTATATAAAAATATATATAAATTACAGCTGAATCGTAACATTGTTCACAAATAGCTTATCCAAAGCAAGAATTTTTACAAATAAAGTAATTTTATTCGTTAACTTTAGTTTGTTCACATCTTTTACAATTGAAATCCTTTCCATTAGAATTAACTTATTTTTCGACAATTAATTAGCAATTTAAACATTTAGGAATCATCTAATTTTCGTAAATTATTTAAAAATAAAATTTATATATAGTTTTTTATTTTGTAATTATTTTATATTTATATAGTATGTATATATTAAATGCTATAATAGATTGAAATTGATATACTTTACTAATATTGTAATTCATATAAAAGAAAAAATTAAGTTTCTAATTTATTAATATATATATATATTTATTTACACTTTCGTAAAGAGAGACCATAATTCTAATTTAATCTTAATCATAATTTTCATCTCTGTCAGCACCGAGAATTCTATCTAATTATTTGGCAATAAAATAGGTGAATGGTTTAAGTACTATGATCATTATTCTAACTAGAGGAGCCATTTTTTGAGCAATTTACAATTATTAAGGCCCAGTACAATAGGCCTATAATATTTTAATTAAAATTATTATTTTTAATTTTAATTAATTAATTAATTAATTTATTAATTTTTTTGAATAGTATATTAAAAATAAAGTATTATTAATCTTTTTATTACCTATGGAATAATTTCTCCGACAACCACAACAGCTACTGTAGAAATAATGATGGCCGCATATGCAGGTACAATAGAATTTAAAAATATAGGTAAAGCCTCCATACAAATGGCATTGGCTATAAGTAAAGTTGATATCAAAATATGATAATTATTCAAAATTGGTAAAATGGCATTTCCCTAATTAAAAAAAATAATTTTTGATTATATTAGTTATCAATATTTTATATTAAAGTAAAATATTTAAACATTATATAAATAAATATATATATATTTAAATTTAATTTTACGGCTTCAATATCTTCTTTGGTACCGTTATTCATTTTAATTTCTAAGGCAAGCTTGTCAATTGAGGTTAAGCCAACGGTTAATCCAGAGAAAAGACCAGCCAATGTGACCAATGCTAATTTTTTTTTTTTAAATAATATAAATAAATAATTAGATATAAATATTTAATTTGTAAATTATGTATTTATTTATTTAAATTTATTTAAAAATTTTTTGTATACTCGTTGCCATTATAGCAGAAAAATAGAACATGGGTTCAAGATATGAATATTTAGAAGATGCATGTGATACAGCTTATTCTTCTCCATTTTCTGTTTCAGATTCATGTTCTTCATTGTTTTCTTCTTCATTTTATTCACTAAGTTCAGCATCATTTTCTCCTGACTCCTATTTAAAATATTCGACATTTTTAAAAAGCAATAAAAAAGGTTTATTTATTATTTTATAAAATTATAAAATATTTAAAAAAGAAATGATAAAATATGTTTTTATATTTAATATTTTTTTTAAAAAGATTTATTTTAATTTTTTTTTAAAATTTTATAATATAAATTTATAACAAAGATAAATAAAATTAAGAAAATTTTTACTAAATGTTCTTCCTCAGCTAACTGTGATAAATTTTATTTTTCTAATCCGGTTTCTTATTCTTGGGAGTTAACCGAGATTAAAATGAATCCCAAAATAACTAAGATAAATATTGATTTAATTTTTATCATTTTTTTTTATTGTTTTTTTATTATTATTATCAATAAATTAATAAACTATTTGTGAGATCTGAATTTACCTACTAGGTTAATATCGCATATATAGAATATTGATTGATTTTTTAAATGAATATATTAATTTTATTTCAATAGAATTAATCCTACAAAATTAGTTATTAAAAATAATAAAATACAAATTAATAATCAAATAATAAAAACCTAATATTAATTCTATGTTTTTATTTCAAACCACTGAGAAAACAGTTATTTATAAATTTGGCATATTTTTTTAATTTATATATAAATGTATTAATAATTTTAAATTGAAAAATTATTAGTTAATCTAAAAGTTTGAATTTTATGAATTGTATTAAATTTTTTATTTTATAAATATAAATTTGATGTGGTTTTAACAAGTAATTTATACCATATTTTAAATACATATCAAGTAATTTATTTTTTTTATTTAATCTTTATTCTACTATTAATTAATTATATTCTCATTTAATTTTCTAAAATAGAAAAAATTAAAATTAAATTAAATTTAAAATATTTTGGTCAGTATTCATTACTTAAAAAACAAATTAATTTTTAATAATTAAATTCATATAAATTTTTTATAATATTATAATTAAAAAATACCATAAACTAATCATATAATTTAACTAAATTTAAATTTATATTTAAAATGGTAAATAAATTATTTAATTAATTACTTAATTAATTAATTTTCAAAAAAATCATATCAATGAACTTTCTAATATCTAAATTGAAAACCTAGAATTCCCCTAAATATAAAGCGCCCACTCCTTCTTATCCTCCTTCAAAAGCACATCATTATTCTTAAAAAGCCTCATACCATTTCCCACCTCATAAACGTCAAACTAATTATTTCTAACGTCCACAACAAAGTCCAAAACCAGCCCCTTCTCTACATTTCTGAAATCCTTAACAACTTTCGCCCATTTTTTCGCCTCAACCTCTCCTTTGCCCCCCACCTACAATTCCTTACCAAACCTAATAAAAGTTCCGCTTTCTTCTTTTTTTCCCTCTTCTCCTTTAGCGTAAATTCCCACTGTCACGTCCTGTTCGCCTTCATTTTCGCTCAAATCTTTTAACAAAATTTTTAACCTGTACTGTCCGCCCTATTGTTCCAGGAAAAAACCTTCTTCGGTCTCGAACTTTACTTCTTCTTAATTTTCTTAAATTTATTCATTTTCTTGGTTTTTTTCATTTTCTTTGTTTTCTTAATTTTTTTCATTTTTATTGAAAATATATAAAGAACCGGTGCTTTAATCGATGTTGTCGGGTCGCCCGGACTTCAACTCTATTTGAATGGGAGAACATAATTTTGACTGTAAATCCACTATTTGGTTTATTATATCCTCTTTTTAGGCGAAGGATTCTTCTAAAGAAGGCTTTATGTAGCCTAGATGAAACAATGAAGTAATTTTTTGCACGTCTTTTTATACGCTCTCTTTTAACTTATTTTTCTTCTCATCTTTAATGAAAATTTCCACTTCTTTATTGAATTACTCGAAATTCATGTTACCTGAAAAAACCTCATTTAAGCAGGTTTTAAACCCGTCCAAAGAAAAAACTTTATTTACCTATTCTTTAAAAGCAGACACATACTAGTCTACCACAGTTCTTTTTTTTTCCAAATTTTGGATCAAAATTTCCTGCGAAGCCTCCAACTACCTGTTAACATCTTATTTCAAATTTTCGAAAAAATTTTTAATTTCTCCTTCGCTCTAATCCAATTTCTAGTTATAGTTCTTAATCCAGTCAATTTCTTCTTCCCCGAACAACTAAGGCGGATAATTATAAATTTCGTAAACATCCTACTTCTAACTAATCTGCTTAACCTCCTTCAAACTCACAAAATGCTTAGAGTCCTCAAAATGACTAGAAGTCATACACTAAAAGCAGGCCAGTCTCTGCGCAGACGAACACTCTTCTTTCAAACAAATTGCAGTCACTTTTTGTCCTTAGTGCAAACTGCACTCGATTTTCTTAGTGCTTAACATACTTCTCCCATTTTTATTATTATTATTTAAATTATTACTATTATTGTTTGATTGTCTGCCGCCTCCGAATTGGCTTTGCGAAATTTGCATCGAATTTAGCCCGAAATTACTTCCAAATCCTCCGAAACTCATCTTTGTCTTAGGTTTTTAAGATTTCTTTGATATTGTTTAAGTTTTTTTATATTTTTTTTTGTTTTTTAAGCTTTTTGTTTTGTGATACTTTTTTATGTATTAAGTTTTCTTGTTCAATTAGTTAATTTTTTAGATAATAAAAATTCAATTGCATTGTAATTTTTATAGAATATTAATAAATAAATTAAATAAATTTTATTTCATATGTGCTGTGGTTTCATTATAGATATTTGAGAAAATTTCAAATTTTATTTTTAAATTCTCTAAAAATTAAATATACAACTTATTAAATAATATTTAATATATAAATATAATACATAGAACCAATAAATATTATAATAATGTGAATTCAATTATTTAAACAAATATAATTCAAAGGTCTTTCATATGATCAATATGCGATTAGTCAATAATTCTTTATCTGTTATTTTAAGACTTAATAAATTTAGCTTCAAAGCCATTAGATCTATCAACTCCATCCCATTTATGCCCAGGTTCAATATTGAATCTATTCGGCAAACCTTAAAACTTACACTTAAGTCCCAATTTTTTAATTCCTTATTTCTGATACAATTTCTCAATTTTTTTCTACCTTTCCTCCTCCAAAAACTGGCCCATAACGTCTCCCGTTCTTTTTTTCTTAATCAACTCCAATTCATAATCTTCATCAATTTAAGAACTAGCAAATTTTTTACCCTTTATATTCTGCTCCTCCTAAAACCTGTCAATTTTCTGCTAATTCTAAACCAAACCCCCCGAAAACCTCGCAATTTGCTCTTCATTCAGCTTCTGCAACTTCTCTTCCCAACTCAACTCCTCCCCGCCCTCCTTTTTCTTCCTGATAATCTGCCCGTTTTGGTCTCTTAACACCGTAGCGTTCTAATTTATCCTCTGCTGTTTCTGAATCTGCTCCAGTCTCTTCAAATCTTCTTTGTCCGAGTCCGAGTCCGAATCTGAGTCTTTAATTAAAATATTTAGAATATATTTTTATATATTTATATATTTATGTATATTTAGGTTTTTATGTAATTATATTTACTTATGTATTTAATGTAAATTTAAGTATTTATGTAATTTTATACTTAAGTATTCATATATTTGTATATTAGCGTATTTATGTATTTAGGTATTTATATATTTTTGTATATAGGTATTTAAGTATTTATATATTTATATATATTTGTATTTTTGTATTTAAGTATTATATTTAAGTTTTCGTTTTAACTTATATTTTAACTTATAATTAAAAATTTTTTTATTTTAATTTTTACTTTTATTTTTATTTCCGCCTTTTTTTCGCCTTTGCACCAACTCCTCGCTATCGCTTTCTTCTTAAGCCAGGGCCTTTCGCATTTATTTTTTGAAAATTTCCTCGTTTTCCTTGTTTTGTTGCTCTTAGTCCTCGCTGTCTGAAGAGTCTAGTCTTTTCCTTCTTACAGGGGAGTCCGAATCTGAGTCTGAATCTGAAGAATTTGAGTTAGAATTAGAGTCAGATGAAGAATTTCTAGAGGAATCTTTTGAGTTTTTCCTTTTTTTGGCTTTTTTTTATTAACCTTTTTTGTAAATTTCTTGTTTCTATTTTTCAGATAAATCTTCAAGTCCAAGATTTTCCGCGTCCACTATTTATGGGAGTTCTTCTTCTTCATAGGCCTGTTTTTTTTGCTCGTTTTTCTCGAAATATTATTATTACAAAGAAACATTTATTGGCACTGGCAACTGTTAACTTTATTTATTTTTATCTTTTTTCCCTTTAGGTTTTGATGCATATTTTTATAAATATGCCAATTTACTTATTGCAGGTTCACTCATATAAATTTTAACTACTTTATATTATAATATTTTTTACTATTTTTTAAAAATAATTTATTATATTTTTGATTGGAAATCACCAGATTTATAAAATAGACTAATTTACCAGAATTTTAAATATAAAAAATAATTAGATAAAAACATAAAAAATCTTAACCAAAATCTCAAATTTAAAAATAAAGTTATGATTAAATACTATTCAACAAAATTTTTTAAAAACAGGATTTTTTCTACAATATTCTTATAGAATAAATATATTTAAAGAATAATATATAAATAATTAATTTTCAATCAATAAAATTTCACTTCTATCAATTTCCTCAAGCAAAGGCATAAGAAGGGTCAGCTTGACACCCACAAATTCCTTCTCCTTCAACAATTTCAATTCTAATATACCCAGATTCTCCCCAACTTGATCCCCAGGAATTTTTAATGTTCCAGTAAGGAGTAGACCCAGTAGTATCATATCCAACAATGTTAACAGCGTGGTCTAAATTGGCTTTACATCCAGTATTAGTTAAAATACCTCCTCCATATAATTAGAAATAAATTGATCCTCCATTAATAGCAATAGAAATGGGTCCATTGGCAACAGCAGCTTAAATTGCATTAACGTCTTTAGAAGCAACTGCTTTGGCTCCTCCGTTAGTGTAAAAGACTTTACTAGCATCATATTCACATTCTCCAACGACGGCGCTGTCTAATTATTCGAAGGGATAGTCAGAATCAAGTTCTAATCCTTTTTTAGCGATATAATATTTCATGGAAATTAAGGGATTTCCTCCGTTACATCCGGAATTTAATCCTAAACTGTGGTCGCAAGAAACTACTTGTTATTGAGATAATTAAGTGAAAGTTCCAGAATTTATGGCGTTCAAAGAAGAAACGGTTTAAACAGCAGAAAAAGCCCAACAACATCCGCAAACTCCTTAATTTTAAACACTTCCACTGACTCCTTTGGCGACCCAGTCAACTGAAGCGGGAACATCAGCTTTAACAGAGGAAGAAAGCTAAAAAAATTTTAAAAAATTTTAAAATTAAAAAATTTAAATTTAAATTAAAAAAAAATAAATTTAAATTAAAAATTAATCATAAAAATTAGCATAAAAAAATAAAAATATTTATATATATTTAAAATATTCATATATATATAAATAATATACACATATATTAAATATATATATAAATATTTTTCACATATATATATATAAATAGATGTATAATATATATATATAAATTTTTAGCTTACATATTTTCTTTCAGAAGCGGGGGTAGGGACATAAGAGGAAATAAGTTCTCCGAATTCGCTGTTAGTTAAGTGGGCAAATTTGGTCATTTTTAAGAAATAATCAGATTATTAAGCATTATGTTCTTAAACTAATTTGTAATTTTCGATCCAAACTGGGAATCTGCTGGCGATATCAATGGACCCGTACATTCCGTGTTCAGCTATCCATTAGTTGAATTTTTGGAATAATTCGGCGTCTTAGGAGATTTCTTCGACGTTGATGTTTTCTTATTGGAACAAGAAAAGGGAAGAAACTGCTAATAAAGTCAATAAAGCTAAAGTAGTTTTCATTTTTCTTTGTATTTTTTTTTTTTTTTTTTTTTTTTTTTTTTTTTTTTTAAATTATTTTATTTTAGTTTATAGTTAATATTAATATATGTTTTTTTGTAGTTTTTGTATGTTTTGGAAAGTTGAAAATTTATTGTTAATAATTGGTAATTGAAAGTTGATTTTTAAAATGCTTATATATATTACCATAATATAAATATTCATATTAAGAGAATAAATGTTCTATAATTCGCAAATCAATAAAAAAAATTCTATTTCTAGAAAAATTAGTAAAAATTAAATTTTTAATGATAGCCAAATAAATCAGTATAAATATATATTAAAGATGATAAAATAATAGATAATTTATTATATATATCTAAAAAATGTATATTTTAAATTATAATAAAATTAATATTTATTAAATATTAATTCAATAATTTACAAAAATTTAGATATTACTAATAAAATTGAGTAGAAAACCCTCAGTTTTAAATAAAACAAAATCTTTTTTTCCATAGTGTCATCATCGTAATATTTTATATTTTAATTTTTCAATTTAGCTAATACTTTTTTCTTTATATATCATTTAAAAAAACTATCATTTGTAATTGTTTCAATAAAATTACCCAAATTCAAAAAGATAAGGATTTGTTAGTCTAAATCAAAAATTTGAAAATAATATTTATATTTATAAAGTAATATAATATTGAATTAAATAGATTTAATGATATATTTTAAAAATATTATATTTTCAGTCGTTTAATATTTAAATAATACTCTTATTTATAAATTTCTAGGTCTTAATTTTTTTTTTACGTCTTAACATATTTATTTTAAAAGAATTAATTAATTCTAATTAACTAGTTAATAGCTATATATTAGAATATAATGTAAAGTGAAATGTCATTTTACATATAAATAAAATATTCTATTTGTCATATTTATTTAAGTTTCATTATAAAATAAACCACTCTATAAGATTATAATTATAAATAATTTAAAAAAGTTATCTTTTTATTTCTTTGTTTAATTCTTTTTTATAATAAACAAATAATGTATTAAATGAACTATTATAAATAATTTATAAAGTTAATTGCAATATAATATTACACATCTCATATTTATAATGCTATAGTTTTACTATTTGGAAAATATTAATTCTAAAATTTGATTTATGGATTTAATTTAAATTTTTTATTTATATTCGTTCAAAAACCACTGAATTTGCCGAATACATTGCTTAAAGTTAAAATTTATTTATAACAATAACTCTATATTAATTAAAAATATTAATACCCTTAGAAAAGCCAACTTTAAATATAAATTTTATTCTAAAAAATAATTATATCATTGTTTTGTAAAATAAAGATGGCTTTTAAAAAATTTAATTTTCCATACTTTTATAAATTTAATTCGTATACGAAATAATAACTTTCATTATTTTAATCATTTTATAATATTTTTAGTATCATAGCAGAATTACATAGTGATTATGATATATGGTTTAATCATAATATAAAATAATATTATACTCTAATGAATTTTTTATAAAAAATTTATTTTAATTAAACCCAAATAAATAAATAATCAATAACATAGATAAAAAATAAATTTTTTCATATAAATTTACGTTCAATTTTTTTAAAAATAATTAAAATTCTGTTTTTTTATTTTGTTTTTATAAAAAATATTGTTCAATTTGTGAAATTTTTTATATTAATCAAAACAATTAAAAAACTGGGTTTGATTAGTTAATCAATAAGGTTTTATTAAAATATGAATCGTGTGAAAAAATTACTAGGGTTTAATATTCAAATAAATGGAATTTATATATATATATCAAAAACTAAAAAAAATAAAAAAAACAATTTTTAGATTTATTACCAAATTTTTTATTTGAGGATTCTCTAGTGTAACATAATACCTTTTTATAAAGTAAACATAAATGTATAATCTAAATAATATATAATCTCCTAATGATTATAAAAATATAATACCAGTATATAATTTAAATCACTTTATATTAATTTGATAATTTATAAAAAAAAAAATTAATAAATACAAAAAAAAAATAATTTTTTAAATAATTTTAATATGATTCGATAAAAATAAAGCTCTAAACTATCATTAATAGACAATTTTTACGATGATTTAAGAATACTTAAAATTCCACACTGTGTAAAAGATTGTAACCACAATCAAGAAGCTCTTAGCTAAATATGTATTAAAAAAGATTGTACTAATTATTTAGAGCCGATTTGCAACGACTGCATTTTCGAAAATACACATGGTCATGGAATGACTAATTTTATTAATTATAAGTCATTTATAAAAGATATTTATAAATAGTATAAAGAAAAAATAGATAGAACGGAGTCAAGGTGTGATAAACTTTATGATTTTAATAATAATAATGTTACTAATTTCGAAAATTTGGATTCTAACTATAATTAGAATAATAATTAGAATAAAGAATAAGAAAAATGCGATTATAATGACTAAGAAGATATTGATATTTTAGATAATTTAGCGAAATAGTGTAAAATTTTAGCTGATTAATTTTTATTATTGAGTGACAAAATATTAGAGTTTAAAGAGGAATGTAATTTTTAAGAAAAATACTATTCAAAAGATTTTATTTCTATTTTAGAATCGCTAGTAAATCAAAATTAAATCAGTGAAAGCAAAATGAAATAAGATTTAAACTTACTTAAGGATTATATAAAAATTAATGAAAATAATCCATCTTAAGATAAATTAGACATTTAGCTTTTAATGCATAACAATAAGTAGATTTAAGTTTTATAGCAAAAGAAATTTGCACAAATGAACTTAAAAACTAAAATAAAATACTTAGATAATAAATTTAATTAATTTTTCACCGATTAAAATAATGATATAAGTATAGATAAATATTTATAAACACAAGATATTAAATTTAAAAAAAGTACATGTAATGATTCATGTAAAATTGTAGTTGATGAAGATTAAAAAATATTTTAATTTGGAAAGAATACCAGATAATGTTTAGTATAACAAATATATTCGCCTATTTTATCTCAAGGTAAATAAATTAACAAAAAATTAATAAGTTTATTAACATGATTATTTTGAAATTAAACAATTAATTTAATTTATTAAAAATAATATATTATAACATTTTTTAGCTGTTATCTCATTTTTTTCTTTTAATTTTATAGGCAAAAATGTTATGTAATTTAAAATAAATAAAGTTTATCCCTCTAGTGGAACATATTTTTGGGTAGCCCTTCTAGAAGATGGTAATGAAAATAATTGGTTTTCAGGAAAGAGTATTTGTTATTAATAAGTTTTATCATAAACATGTGTAAATATATAATAGAGTAAAGGAGATATGTCATTAAGTTAAATTTTTAATAATGATGGAAGTGTAGATTTTCAAATAATTATAGATTTTTACTAAAATACATATATACTATAGAATTTAAAATACGAAATTGAATTCATTTCGTAAAATATTAATATATAGGGCAAAAATATTAGATTAATTTTTGGAATAAATGACTAACTTAGCATTGATTTATAAGTTATAGGATATTCAAATTTTGATTGAATTTTAAATTTTTTCCTTTTTTTTGTAAATCAAATTATATAAACATTTTTATCATAAAATTTTAAAATTAGACTGACTATATTTTTTTTTTTTAATATTAAACAATATATTAAATTAAAAAGTTTCAAATACATCCTGGACAATTGTACAGTTAATCATGTATATAAATATCACAATCTCTAAAATAAAATTATATGATAAAATTTAAAATATTTATAAAAAAATAAAAATTTATTACAAACAAAATGGATATTAGCACTACTAACACTTAGTAAATTCAGTATTTTACTTAATTTTTTCGCTACATCCGAAACATTTTAAACTAGATTATTTTTTGGGCTATATAACAAATTTATTTAACTAATTATTGTGTTTCTTACTCTTTTACAACTAAACAGGAGAAATCAAATTTTACTTACAAACCTTTTTTATTAAGATAAATATTTAAACATAAATTTAAAATAAATTATTATTATTATTTTGAAAATAATACATTTAAAATATCTTTTTGTATAAAAACAATTAATTACATAACAAGTAGAAGGAATACTACAATTATTTGCTAAACATTACTAACATTAATAAAACTAATTATTTAATTTTTAATGACATTAGCATAACAAATAATTATCTACATAGTGTACTAAATTTGGAAATCCTACACTGATTAACTCTTTAGTCTTAAATTTTATTTATTTATTAATTTTAAACATAGATTTTTTAATAATTTATAAAAAAAATATATAAATAAATACTTACTATATTATTTTCATTATATGAAGGAGGTTCTAGATAATTTTTAAATAATTTTTCGTATTTCTTTTCATTTAAAACTGTATTATAATTCCCATTGGTTAATTTAGTCAATTACTTATAAAAAATAGTAATTAATTTTATTACATTAGCATAAATATATATTTATTATTATTCTTATCTATTTAATAATATTAATTATAATGAAAATTTACATTAAAAACATGGGTTTTTGAGTTTAAACTAATTATATTGACTTGAATTTTACAATGAGAAATTTTTTCTATAGAGTCATATATATCCTATAATATTTAAATTAATAAATTTAATATTTTTATTTAAAAATATCTTATTACTCCTGTATCTATAGTACATGGAGAAGATTGAATGACTAAAACTTCTTTATTTGCATATAATGGAGCATCAATAAATTATCTTATTTATTCCTAAACAAAGAAAATTGAATTAAAAATAATTTTAAAGTTATTTTTTAAACATATAAATATAAATATTTTACTATTCATTTATACCTCAATTAAATATTATAGCGAAAAATCTCCTTTATCAGAAACCTATCTAATTTATGATCTTGGATGTCCAATTATAGACAAAAATGTATCTGCATTTGAACTAAAATCAATTAATTACTAACAAACTCCGTCCTTACATACAGCTAATCCCAACATAGACAAAGGATTTTTATCAAAAAATTATTTAACAAAAACCTATTTTATATAATAAATATAGTTAATATAATTATTATTATATATATTTAATAAGGCTATATAATCATCTTACTAATTTTTTTCTTCTTTTATTGTAAAATAAAAATTTAGTGTTAAAAAATTTAAAAATTATTATGCACTTTTTTACGTCTAAATTTTGTATGGTAAGAGATAGTCTTGAAGGTTTCAAATCTTATATATTCATTGTGTGGGTTAAATCTACTACTAAATTCAAATATCTTATTAAATTTTTATTTTCCTAAGAATTTATGAATTTTTTATCAATTTCTACTTTTTTTTCTAGTTTTTTATTTTTCTACTATTCTAATTGATTCAATAATATTTAATTTTCATATTCATCAAATTTAGAAGGTTTCTATCCGTTTATACCATTTTATTCCTCTACTTGCATTGTAATTATTTTTTTTATTTTTAAAAATTATGAGTTTGAATTTTTATTATTTGACAATAAATTATATAAATACTTATTAATAATCAAAAAAATATTTAATTAGAAATTAAAGTAAATTTCTGTAAATGATTTGGTAAGATTTTATTATCCTTTTATAAAAAATTTACAAAATAAAATTTATAAAATAAATAATCATTTAATATAATTAAGTATATTTAAAAAAAATTTTTAAATTTTTATATCAACCTATTAAGATTATTTTATAATTTTTCGTCAATTTTAACTAAATTTTTAACTTAATTATAATGATTATTAGGATTTTTGGGACTATTAGGATTAGCCTAAGGAAGGAATTATACTTGATAAATTTCCATAACAATTTTTAGTAAAATTAAGACATTATTATTTTAAATCATTTAAAATTTCAATTATATTTCCCTCTTCTTATACATCTCCCTCTATATTATCCATAATTTCTTATATTTATTAATCTAATTCCATTTGTTACCCAATAAAACTTCTATTAAAATAAATTTATATTAACATATAAAAAACTAGATTTTTGAAAGTAAAAAATATAAAAAATCATTCAAATAATAAAATCATACTATATTTTTTTATATCATTTATTTTTTAATATTTTATTACTTTATTAAATTTTATTTGGTTTAAATATAATTTTGGTAGATATCTTATAAATCTTATTTTTATTCTTTTGAATTTTGAGAACCCTAGTTATCTTTTTTATTTTAACTTTGCTGCTCATTAAAGCTAAAATTTTGGTCAGTTCCCTAGCTTTCGATTTAAATTATTGAGTTCTGTTTAAAACTTTCCTAGTTCATAATTTATATTTATTTGATTTTTATTTTTATATTTTAATAATTTAGCAATTTTTTCTTATGATTATGTATAAATTTTATGATAAGAACAATTTTTTAAAAAATAGGTTTTATCAATTTTATAATATAAATTGAGTATACTAAATAAATTTATAATTTAAATTTTCATAAATATTATATAAATCCAAATTCAATCTTCAAAAAAATTCCAAACACAAAGAGAACTGTCAAAACTAATTGAAATTATTTATTTTTCGTCAGGAGACCATTTTAATTTAGAAACAGGACCAGAATGCCCTAAAAATTTTCCCACTTATTTAGTACTACTTAATAAATAAACAACTACCTTGAAAATTAAACCAAATTAATGTAATTTTATTTAATTTAATAAGAAAAATAAAAAAAAAATATGATTTATTTATTACTTCTCCTTTATCGTCGCCCACTGCTAGATATTTTCCAGTTGGGGAAACTTATATAGTATTTAACTTTTCATTTACATTTATTAACTAAACTGGTTCTACAACATCACAATCCCAAAAAAGAATAGGTGTATTTAATCCACAGGTAACTATTAATTTAATATAATTTTTAATATATGATATCTAAATATATTATATGAAAAATTATTCTTATTAAATTGTATATTATAAATTTTTTCAAATTTTTTTATATATTTTAAATAAATAAAACTATTAAAATATAGTACCTAACTCTTATTCATGATCTTTTCTTTGACTCATACCCAATAAAGTACCATTTTTAGCCTAATGGTACATTAATTTTTTATTTAATTTTAAATCATATGAATGAATGGATTTATCTGTGGAAGCTGAATGAATTATATGACTTTATTATATATCGGGAAAAACGGCAATTACGTCTCTTGTGTGAATAGAAATTTATTATAATAATTATCTTGCAACTCTTGACCAAATTCTAACTTATCCATCTCTTCCTCCAGTTAAAATGTAATTTTCATCCTTTTTATATTTATTTAATAATTGTTTATTTAAATTATAATTATATACTATTAAACTTTAAATTATAATAATTTATTACAGCATAAATTGATGTGACTCCTCCTTTATGACAGTTTACCATCTCCCATAAAAAAGGTGAATAATTTTAATTTGTAATTTAAAAACATTTAACAAAGCCATCGTCATAACCAGCAATAACTGTTCCGTCATCATTTGCTATAGTAACGCAAAGCCCTTAAGATCTTTAATTAAATATGATAAAATAAAAAATAAAAAATTATTATATAAATTTAATTTAATTAAAAAATTAAAGTGCTAAATTATTGTATATTTTACTTATTGAAACCATTTTTGACGCATTTAGTAATTACATTTAATTCATTATTATCCCAGACAAAAATATATCCTTAGGCATCTATAGTAACAAACAAATCATTTTTACCTTTTTAAAAGGCCTAATATATTTATAAAATAAATATCAAGAATGAGGTTATAAATAATATTAAAAAGCTTAATTTTTTTTTATCAAATAAAATTAAAAAAAGATGTTTCTTTATAAATATAAATATGTATTATTTTTGTTTTTTTACAACATCGATTATAGGAGATATATGGCCTTCATTGTGGACAGTTGCATCTATAGTATTTGTTAAAACTCTGTAAATTTTAGAATTTGATGAACTAACTAAAACTTCACTTCCATCAGGAGATAAAGATTATCCATTTAAAGCTCCATCTAATTAAACCTCTGCTTCTACACTCCATTTAGTTTCTTATCCCTATAATTTTTTAATTTTTCCATCTCCACTGCCTACAATTAAAGTGTCATTTATCAAAGTTAAAGATAAAACTCCATTGGTACTAATCTATAAAAAAATTTTGTTAAAAAAACAATGGATAAAATTATTTATTTATTTAATTAATTATAATTATTATATCATTTTATATCATTTAATTTCAACTTAAAATTTAGAATATTTAAATTTAATAAATAATATTTACGGGAATGGCAGCTTTGAAAACTTAATTAGGGATATTATAAATACATAATTCCCCAGCAGTTGTACCACAGTAAATAAATTCGCCTCTGGGGTCTATTATAGCAGTACTATAAGTTCTTATCAGACCTGAACTAGGCAGCTAACAAGTACTTGATGTCAATTAATATTACATAGATCCCAAATTAAAATCTAAAGAATTTATTTTTATTGTATTTCCTTATGCAGTTACTAATATGTACTTATTATGTTTTGTAGCCGATTTTGTTACAGAACTCCAAGCAACTGGATTTTAAATTAAGTGTTTAATTAAAAAATTGTAAAAATTATTTTATTATATAAATAATATTATTTCTTTTGAAAATGCAAAAAAAGTCTATATTTACTTAGTGTAACTGGTGATTCAAATAATTTATTATAAACTATAGAGAAATCTTAAGTATTCCATATAGTTATTGTGTTAGAAGCTCCTGTAACTGCTAAAAATTTGTCATCGTATGAAAAAGCTATATTTGTTATTCCCTCTTACAAGCCTTTAAATATATTAACTACTTTTTTTTATTAATAATCCCATAATATTACCTAAAAATTATATAATACAGTAAATTTAAATTTAAAGTTTAAACTCATTCAAAATTGAATTTTAATATACTGGAGATTCGTGGTATTTTGTTTATAATGACCCAACTTGTCCAGAGGCGATGAATCTTCCTAAAAATTTTTTTTAATATTTTATTTTAAATTAATAGTAAAAACATAACTAATTAAATAAATTTTAATACTATTTTTAACTCAAAAATAGTAAAAATTTAAAATATAAAAAATATATAAAAGTAAAACTATTTGATATACATAAATTAAAAAATAAATATTTACCTGATGGACTAACTGCAATAGAAGAAACTTGACTGTCATGTCCTCTTAAAAAAATTTAATCATGTTTATCTTATAAATTTTCAATTACAACTAAACCTCCAATTGCGTAAATTATTTTTTCTCTATCTTAAGGATGAAAGTGAGCCGAATTTGGAAATTTTCCTGAAAATCCTACTAAATGGTCTAATTCCAAACAATCTAATTATTGCTATTAATTTCCAAAATTTTAAGAATATTACTATTATTACTATTATTATTAATTATAAGAATTCCCATATTATTAGGAACTATTTTAATGTCCAAATTATTAATGATTGAAATTATTTTGCTATGGGAAGGATTGCTGAGAAAATTATTAACTGCCTTATTTTTAACCGAATTATTGGTGCATTATATAAAAATATTTTAATATGTTTTTTTTGCGTAATATATAATTGTGTTTTTTAATTTTAGAAATTATTTTTAGAAAAAAAATTAAAGAAAATAACTATAAAAATTAAATAAAATTTTTGTTGTTAATTAAAAAAACATATAATAAATATAAAAAATTGAATGTTTTATTTTTTATGAGAATCAATTTAGTTCATTTAATTACAAATATGTATTTTTAAATTATTTATTATTTAAAATATACATTATTTTAATAAATTTTTTAAATTTTAAAATCAATTATATATTTATTTTCTTATTTATAAGTTATAATAAATAAAAATAATAACAATCGAATTAAAATTTCTAATTAATTATTAATTTATATATATATGATACTATGATATAATATCTTATTTAAATTATTTTATTTGAATAATTTGAAATTAATTTTAATGTGTAGTATTATAAGTATTAGTATAGACTATCTTACTTATTAAGATGTAAAATATAATAGCATTTTAAGTAATAAATTATTAATTATTTAATTATTTATAAAGTGGATAGGAAGGGGATTTTAAATTATATTGTAATAATAATAAAGGGAAAAAAAAACATACATACATTATTAAATTATTAAATTGATTTATAATCAAAAAAATAAAATAAAAATAAAAAATTTTAATAATAAAACAAAAGAAAAGAAAGAATTAAATAAAAAATGTCTGGAGAAAATATCGAATTAGGCCAATTAATTAAAAATAAAAAAGAAGAAAAATCCTTATCTGACTTAACCAAAAAGAAAGGAGGAAATAATATTAGAAATAAGAGAAATAATTAAAGAGAAAGAGGAGGATAAAGAGGAAATCTCAGAAGAAATAATAATTTGAATAGAGGTAATAACAGAGGAAACTTGAGAAATAGTAATAGACCTTAATAGTAAGGTAGAAATTAAAGAGGAACCCTTAATAACAGAAGAGATTCTCAATTTAGAGTAATTATTTGTACATGAAAACTTATATATTAATAAAAAACCCGATCGAAAATACCCCTAGAAATAAGTTAATATCTTTTTTGATGAAATATTAAATATTAAAAAAAATATTGGAGGCAAAATAAAAATTTTTTAGGAAATTTTTTTAAACCAAAATATGATTTTAAAAACTACATGATATGGTTTTTCCCTATTCTATCAAGTTTGATAATAAAATTATCTATTCCCATATTTATTATTTAAGAAATTAGAAATTTCTTGCATTAGGGAGGAGTCAAATAGTAAGTTATAAGTAGAAAAAAGAGAAATTAAATCAATTATCCAGACAATTTTATTCAGAAATCCAATATCTGCTGTGCAACCCACATATAAAATTGATTAATTCAATTCATAAAATCAATTAATTTATTTTCAAATTTAAATAAATAAATAATTGCTCATTAATATAAGCAATAATACATAAGTACTTACAATAATTCAAATCCTCTCATTTATAATAATTTAATTAATTAATTTAAATTTTATAAACAAACAACTATTATGGCCTTTAACAAAATAAATGTCTAGCCCTGACAAAAATATTTATATAAATATTCTATAAATAATGACAAAGATCAATAATTCCCTAAACAGAAAATAATAACAATGAATTAATTAATCCCCTTAGTTCGAAATAAACAAAATGAAAAATCCCATAATAAATAAATTAATATGTTTATAGTAATAAAAAAAGAAATAAACACAAGTCACTAAGAAATATTTATTATGTGAGATAAACAAAGGAAAAAAAAATAAATATATAAAAATGAAGATTATTAGATTGATTGATCATATTGTTTGTTAATTTAGGAATTTAATAGGAAAATAATTGGTTTTTATATGTTATTAGAAATTTAATAAAAAAAAAATATTTAAGAAGGGGCCAAAAATATAATAAAAATAAAATTGATTATCTTTAAATATCTAAAAAATTATTTTAAACTATGAAAGGTACGAATTTGATTGTATTGGTATTATTATGTATATACGACTAAAAAAATATTTTGATTTTTTCACTCACTTTCTCTGAATGAATAATAATTGATTTTTCATACTCACCATACAAACTTATAAATTAACTTATTATCTATCTCCTACCTACCTGCAAACTTTTCTAGCTTGACTTCCTAATAATAAAAACCAAAATAAAATTATTAAAAAAATATTTTCGAGCGCGTTTATATATCAATAAAATAATAAATAAAAAATAAAAAATAAAAAAAATATATTATTTATATTTGCATATAAAAAACAGAGACCCTTACCCCCTAGAAAAAACATTGATAGAGAAAGAGAAAGAGGAGGAGACAGAGTTAGAAGAAGAGTCCCCGAAAGAAGAGTTTAAAACAGAAAAGATTCCGATTCTACTCCTTAAGAAAAAAAATATTTCCAAACCAACACTATCGAAATTCACAACCTTGCCCCCACTATCATAGAAGAAGAACTCAGAGTAAATATTTTATATAATATTATTTAATTATATTGCATATATATATATTTATATATATACATTCATATATAAATAAATTCATGTATATAATATATACATTCATATATACATATATATTTAAATTTATTTTTAAACTTCTAAAAATTAAAATATGCATTTTTTAAAAAGAACTTAATGACTAAATACGGAGCTATTGAAGCATTAAAAATAGAAAGAGATATTAGAGGAAGATCATAAGAAACAGCTTTAATTCAATATAAAGAAGCTGTTGACTGTGAAGTAGCCAAAAAAGAATTATAAGGTAGTTATTATAATTTACATTTCAACTTATATTTTTAATTTTTGAAAAAATAATTTTTATTAATTTTTTAATTTTTTTTCTTAGGAAATATCTTAGAAGAAAGAAAATTAGACATCGTAATTAAATCATAAGATAAACCCAAATACGAATAAAGATTTGAAAGAAATCCTAGACCTGATGGTATTAGAAGAAGAAATGGTTTCAAAAGAAGAGAGTAAACTATTATTTAAATTTTTAAAATAAATAAATAAATAATAAATTATGTATTAATTAAATCTTTAAAAATAGAAACTGGTCCAGAAAAGACTTTGGAAAAAAAAGTAAAGGTGGGTGGTGAATATTAAAATTTAAACTTACTTTGAATTGATAATAATATAATATTATTATATAATATAATTTCATTTACATTTTTAATTTCTAAATAAGTTATTATAAAATTTAAATGATTAAAAAATTTTTAATATAAAATCTAACTAACTAATTTAAAAATTGAGTAAAAATAATAAATCATTTTTTTAGGGTTAATATAAATTTTATTATCATATTTTTAAAAATAATTTATATCACCATGCATAGTTAAATTACATAACTTTCTAAAAACTATGAATATATTATTAATTCTCCACAACAAAATAATTAATTATAATATTATAAAAATATTAATATAAAATAAAAATTTATCTTACTTATTCTTTATTTAGCATTTATCAAAAAGATAAGCTTAACATAAATACCACCTGAAAAAATCAAAACAAATTAATATGACAACCAAACCTGATACAAATATTTAATAATAATAAAAATAATAATTATTACCTCAGATATAATAAAATATAGATATTGATAATAATAATTAAAACTAGTCAAATCCATAATAAGTTAATTAGTAATAAAATACTTAATAATAAGGTTTGAGTCCTGATTAACAAACTTTGGTTTAACCTATTATGGATAATTAGAATTAGAATAAATAATATAGTTCAGAAAACTAAAAATAGTTTTATTAAACAACTAACTAATTTTAATCAGAAAATGAATAATTATTTAATGAAAATTAAAAAAGGAAAAAGAAAAAAAAGAAGGTAATTTATTATCATAAAAAGAAGCAAAAAAAATTATTAATATATAAAAAACTGTTATTATTTTTTAATTGAATATTTATTTTTAATTTTTAAATAAATTCACAATTTTTTAACCTTAATCAATTCGATTTATGTAATAACTTGTTTTTTAAAACTTATTTTTTTTAATATATTGTGAAATTTTAAAATTCTAAATTTAATTATAAAATAATATAATAGAAAAAATTACAAAAAAGAAGATCAAGTGTAGAAGATAAATAAGATTTAGGAAAAGTTTTAGGGCATGCAAAAAAAGAAAGAAAATAAATCGAATTAGAAGCTTAAGCTTTGGCAAATAGAATCGCTTTGTTAAAGTAAGAAGAATTAAAATCATGGAAAAAAATTTCTGATACGAAAAAAAAAACTGATGACATATTTTATTTAAAAAAAAATTAAGAAAAATAATAATAATAAGTAAAAAAAAATAGAATATTTATAAATTATTTATATTTTTTTCATTTTTACTTTTATTTAAAGAAAGAAGAGTATTATAAACAAAAATAAAATGAATTGGAAAATTAGCGATAATATGGATATTAGCAATAATTGTAATCTAAGTAAAAGAGAGAAAACATTAGAAATTTGATTTTATAACAAAGACATAATGATTATGTTTAAATTAAATAACAGTAGCAATTAAATTAAACAAGAAAAAAAGAGTACAATAATCTAAAAAATGGCTAAAATAACTATAAAACAAATCAAGTGAAGCACAATTTATTAGTTGGGTAAAATTAAAATAAATATATATATAAAAATTAAATATTTTATATATAAAAATTAGATTAATTCATTTATAATTTATAAAATGATAAGATTTTCATATTTTTTATATAAACCACAAATTTTATACAGATAGAAAAAAATAGTTAAAGAAAAACAAAAATTTCTAAAAAAAGTGCGTTCAGAATATAAATTAGAAATAAATTTAGAGCAAGGCTATAAATAGAAAAAAGAATAAGAAATAGAAGAAATGGAAAAACTAGAGTTGGAATTAATTAAAAAATTACATAATACATAATTGATTTAAAAGTAAGCATTTGAAGAACTGGAAAATTGTCTTAATTTAAAGGCTTCAGAATATGAGTCTTAATATAAAAAAAAAAACTAGGCATTTTCTTAAAGAAAAAGTAAATCTTCTTTCAATTCGAATCCTACTTTGTTAGAATCTTAAAGAAATATATTTAGTTAAAATACTCCTAGATAAAAACCCTCTCTTCCCCAATTATAAATACAACAAAATTAATAAAAATTATCAAAAATACAACAATTTTCCAAATCTAATTTATAAACTCCGAATTCAAATAATAATTTAAATAATTAAAATGGTTAAATTTTACATTAGTAGGCAAAAAATGGAAAAGAAAACGAACAATTAGAAAAATAATCTTTAAATAAAGAACTTGTAAATAATGAAAACGATAATCAAAATTAGTAGTAAAATTTAAATGGTGGGGCAAAATAGGTTGAGCAAAAAAAAGATTAAAAATTACCTCCGGTCAGCAAATAAAATTAAATTTAGAAAACGATTAATAATAAAAATAATAATAATAATTTAGATAATGAAAAAGAAAGTTCAAATGTAAATATTAATGAAATTAAATAAAATTAGAATATTAAAAAATTCAAAATTAGGCCTAGCAAGTCAAAAAATAAACTAAAAACATAAAATTTTAAAAAGTGACTGAAAAAAATAAATTCTAAATTTTAAATAAATTAAATTAATTAATTATACTTAAATATCATATAATTAATATAAAATGAGTCAAATTTAATATATTTTAAATTTATTTTTTATATAAATTTTATTTGTTTTATAAAATAAATATTTCTACTAATTTAAAATGGAATTTCAATTCATTTATTAATTTACCATGCATTAAAAAATTAGAATTAATTTACTAGGATTTTTTATAATTTAATAAAAACTTTGTTATATATAAAAATAATTAATAAAATTAATAAAAAAATTAAATATATGTCTGACTTATTTTAATCTGTAAAAGAATTTTTCTTTGGCTCTGGTATAATATAATCATTTTATAATTTTTCGTCATTTAAATTGTACATTATACATTTTTTTTTTAGAAAGACTGTCCCTTGGAAATTATATTAAAGTTCCAAAAGTAAATAAATATTTAAAAAAAATATACAATATAAAAAATTATATAAATTAGCGATTACTTTTATTAAGGATACTAGTTTATGGTAAGCCATTAGATAAAATAAAATTCGTTCTTTGAAAGATTTATTTTTACACAAAAAATTAGATATTGATGAAGAAATAATAGATTTTACAGGTCACAATTTAATACATCAGGCTATAGTATTAAATAAATTCGAATTATTTTAACTTGCTTTAGATTTTCATGGTAAAAATAATAAAATAATAAAATAATTTTAATTTAATTATATTTAAAAAACATTTTAATTTAAAATTTATTGATTTTTTTAAATAAAAAATATAGCCGATATAAACAAACCAGATGTTATAGGTGTTACTCCTTTGATAAGAGCAGTAAGTTTAAATAGGTTAAAAATGGCAAAAAAATTATTAGAAATGGGAGCAGATCCAGATTATAAATTAAATAATGTAAGTGCTTTGGAAAGAGCTGAATTTTATGAAAATGAATAGCTATATAACGAATTATTGTAATATAGCAAATAATCTTAATAAAGTCATAATGAAATCGACGATGAGTGAGTAAAATAAGTAGTTAATTATTAAAAATTATTAATGTATAAAAAATTTTAAATTATATAATTTTTTTATAAATAAAAGTTATTTCATTATGTTATGTTTAAAATATAAATGAATTAAAATAAAATAGAATTTTTTTTATATTTTAATTTTTTTATCATCTTCTTTAAATAATTTATAGACATAAGTTTATGTCATCATTATTATCATTGTTATGGAATAAACTTTCATATTATTTTACTTTGAATTTTAAGTCTTTTTCATTATAAACTGTAGATTATAAGTCATTTATAATTTCAGGGTTATCTAATTTTTCTATAATTATTAATTCATCTTCATCTTCTGGCTCTTCTAAAACATATTCTTATTCTTATTCGTTTTCTTCTATATTTATATAATCCAAAGGATTATAACAACTTTTACTTTTATGTCTATTTTATTCTGCACATTATTTTTCATTATATGATTCTTTTTCTTCTTCTATTTCTCTTTCATCTTATTTTTTTTCTTAGATTTATTAATCATTTTATAAATAACAATTTTATTACTCATTTTCTACTTCTATAAAAGGGTTGCTTAAAATATTGTTTTTTTATTTTTGTAATATTTGTTAAAATGGGTCAGGCTTAGGTTTTTATAGCAAATTATTTTCATCGTCTAATTGATAATAAGAATTAAAAATATTTATGTACTCAGTTCTAATTAACATGTTTCCTTCTACTTCTATTTAACTTACTATTTTAAATTGATTTTTTAAAACAAGTTGGTCAATTAAAAATATAAATAAGCTTTTTGAATAACAAATTTATTCACTTTATGATTCAGATATAATTAATTAAATAATTTATTCAAATAATTTATGTTATAATGATTTCAAACTAATATATTTGTCTAATTTTAAATATTCGTGTTCCTTTTATTATAAATGTTGTTCATTTTACAAATAGTAATTTCTTTTTTATGCTTATAAATTATCTTTAAATTTTGTACTGATATTTTGAATAAGGTCATCTATTTATTCAGCTGCATCTTTATGTAATTTCAAATAATTTTCTTTTATATGGAATTCATATTTATAAATATATTAAGCCAAAATTTCTTTAATAGTTTGTATAATTCCTTAAACTTTTAATAGCTAATCCTTTAAATTTAAAGTTAATTATTAAGAGATGGTAATAAAATAGATTTATATTATTTTACTCTGTGGTCGGTTACTAACCTTTCTATAAAATAATTGAGATTTATTACTAAAATTTTTATTTAATTATTCATAAATTATCTTAATTTATTCCCAAAATGCTCTTAAAAATTAGTATCTAAATAATGATGCTTTTTTCTTAAAAGTGGACCATATTTTCTTTTGATTAAATCATCTTCCAGTTTTCTATCCATAATATCATTTTAAAAAAAATCATCCATACTAATTCTTTTTTCAACATCATACTAAATCATACTTTAAATTAGATTTTTCAATTATTTGCTAACCTTTAAATATATTAAATGTATTATATTGATTAATTTTGATAATTTTTTAAAAATTATAGAAATCCCTATTTTTTACTTATTTATTTGGAAATGTAAGCCCTTATATCCTTATTCTTTCTAATTCATCAGATAATTTTTTTTAAGTTCTTGCTTATAAAGGGTAGCAACCATATGTCATTTAATATAAAATAATACCCAATGACCATACATCACATTTCTAATTTTATTATTTTCCATAATAAACTTCAGGTGCCATCGTTAGCGGTGTTCCCACTATTGAGTCCCCTAAATTTTAATTTTATCCTGCATGTTTAGCTAAGCCAAAATCTGCCAATTTAATCTATTTTTTTAAAATAATTGTTAAAAATAATTATTTATAATATAATTTTAAAAATAAAGTAATATATCAAAAAATAATAAATTTAACATTTTAATTAAATTATTGATATTAATTATTTATATAATATTACTTATAACTGTTAATTTATAAGAATATTATCTAATTTTAAATCTCTGTGCACAAACTACTCTTGTTTAAGCCAAAGCATTGCATATTATATTTATTACAAAAAATAAACAACTAAATCTTCTGGAAATCCTTTGTTAAATTCTTATATTTCTAATAAAGATTATAAACTACCCATATTACACAATTCTTACACTATATATACATATTCTCCTTCACTGTATGAATCATATATTTATATTATGTTTTTTAATTATTGATCTTAAAAAGAAATTAGAATTGCAATTTCTTTATCTATTTAATTTATTTCTTCTTATTTAAATTTTTGTTGCTTTATTGCCAAAAGCTGTCTATTTTATTTATTAATTCCCAAATAAACTGTTGCAAAACTTCCTTGGCCTATAACTTTGTCAGTTATTTAATATTTATCTTTTAGATTTTTAATAATTTTATAACTCATTTTATGTTTTTATTTCTTTAATATCAGAAAAATGTTCTTTTTTATAATAATAATATATGTATATAAAAAAATTTGTTAAAACTTATAGTAAAATAAATAATATTCAAGAATGTACTAAATGATAAATATTAGAGTTGTTTTAAATGAAATATAAACAGTTTTTACAATTATTCATTTTCACAAAACTTATAAAAAATATTTTAATAAAAAAAAAATAAATTAAATAACTGGCTTCAGTTATCAAATCCAAGTTGTGATACTTTTAAAATTGATTATTCCAAAATAGTGCTATCTTATAATTAAGATGATAATTAAGATGATGATTAAGAATTAAATTAATTCAAAATTGACTTTTCCATTGAATTTTCTAATTTATCTATTTCTAATTAAACTAGCTATTCCTAAACACTAGAATCAGAAATATTTTAATAACTTTTAATTTTCTAATAGGTCTTTTCAATATTTTCTAATTAATTTTATGCGTCATCTATAATTAATTATGCGTCGTTATTAAAACCATGTTAAAAATAATTATCAATTATAGTTGTAGATTATTCTTCAACCCATTTTTTTTTTCCAGTCACTTTGTTTAATTAATTTTCAAAACTCTAGGAACTTGATTTAGACTTAAGTAAAGAGGATAATATACTTTTTTCAGTTTCTAGTAAATTTTATTCATCTATCTTTTCAATTTGTTATTTTTGTTTTTTTTATTTCAATAAAGATTATTCATTTTATTTGATAGCCGAGTAATTACATTCATCTAAAATTTATTCTATTTGTCTATTTTTTAAAATTTCAGGGCAATTTTGTAAAAATTCTATTCTTAGAGGTTTAATTAATTTTTCTTGCTATGTTTTAAATATTATATTATAATCTTAATGATGAAAATTCTTTATAATAAAATTATAAAATTAGATTAAATTAATATTAATTACAGATTCGATATCTAAATGTTTAAGTATGTCTTTTTAGTTAAGTATTATACCATTTTTACTTACCATAATTAATGTAGTAAAAGCATTTTCTTATAAAGTGGAATCTTTCGACAAATTTATATAAATAGAGTCTAAATCAAATTTATTACTATCTAAACGTAATGTTTTATTTATATATTTAAAATATTAGCTTGAATTAATTAACTAATGTATTTTTTAATGCTATTATTAATTCATTTTAATTTCATATGAATCAAAAAATATATGAACAAATTCAAATAAAATATCTTTCATATTTTATAAATCAATCACATTGTTTTTAATGCACTCCGTTAATATGGTATCCAATAAAATTGTCCTATTTTATTAACCGTTTTAATTTGGTATTTCCAAGCAAAATTTTATCACTTCTGGTGTTTTGTGTTTTTTAAAGTAAATATCATTATCTTGACTTTTATTTGAATTTAGTTAATTGAAAATCCATTTTTTTGGTAATAACTATTTATTTTAAGCTAATCTATTTAACAGATTTTCAGTTTTTACTAACTTTTTGTATTAATTTTCATTAATTTTCACACGAAATTTATCAGTGGTGTTTTTATAATTTTAGTTGTTTCTTTTTAATTACATTCCCTAGTGAAAAAATTATATAAATAATTTTCTAAATTATATATAATCGAAAATTAAAAATTTATTTATAAATAAAATAAGGTAAGAAAAATTGATAAAATTTAAAATATTTGCTAAAAATATTGAAAAATAGGAAAATATTAGAAAAAATTTAAATTAAGTTAGTTTATTATTAAAATTTCATTTCAACAAATGATAAAGAATAAGTGTAATAATTATAGTTTATTTATGTAAAAATTATTATTCTATTAAATTAAAAATAAAATAAAAATATAAATGTTTTTATACTTAATTTAATTAAAAACTCTTTTATTTTTAAATTTATTAAAATATAAGTAATAAATTTTTTAAAATTAAATTGTATGGATATCAGAACATTTTTTTATTTTTAAGAAAAATAGTATTTTTAAAACAATACAATTTTATAATTATTTTCACCATTAGTTTTTAAAAGGCAAAACTCATAAATTAATATATTTATTTAAAAAAAATATAAATTATTAATAAAACTTATATTAGCTATTGAAAAGAGGGATAATTGAAACACAAAGTATTATTTTTATTGTAATTTTAATTATTATAAAAATTTTTTTTTCCATATTGTATTATTAAAATAGATTGGATATCAAATTCTAATATTAGCCAATGTGACCCCCAAAAAAATTTAAAATCAAATGGTTATTAAAAATTATTTTACTTTGGATTTTATATAATTATTTTTATTTAAAAAAGATAATAATATATTAATTTATTTACTTGATTTTACGACTTAAAGATTTTTTTCCTCCTAGTTTATTTTTTTTATTTCTGATTAATTATTTTTTAATTTATTTAATATTATTGAGTATAGATTATTAAAGCATTTTGAAAATTTTATTGACAAAGCATCACATAAAATAAAGATGTTTTATAAAGATAATAATAATAAGTAATCTAATTTATTCTTTAAATTAAATAATTTGTTCTTATATATTATAAATAGCAAATTAAAATAAGTAATTAATAAAATACATAGATAATTATAAAGTTATAATAATTATTTATCAAAATTTGTAATTCATAAATATTTAAATTAAACGAAAAAATATTTTATATTTCTTAAATTTAAAAATATTCACAGTTTGTTTTATAAAAATTTAAATCTAAAAATTCAATTAAATATTAAAAGTTTCTAGTAAAATTTTGATAAATAATTATTATTCAAATATTAACAAAATAATTATACTAAATAAAATAATTATATTATTTATTTATGTAAAATTAAAAGTAAATAAATTTAGAATAAATTTCTTTGACAACAAACCACAGAAGTTCATATTTTGTATATACAAATTTAAATGATTTATACTTATATCAAAATATCTTTCATTATATATAAAATTATATTAAATGTCGATTATGATATATATTTTTCATTATTTATTAAAAAAGATAGAATAAAACAAAAGATTACATAATAATGATTATTTATAAAATAAAAGGCTTAAGATTGAGTATTAAAATATAAAAAATAACGAATTAATTATTGAATAAGAAGGTATTTATTAGTATTATTCATATTATAATTTTTTAAATTTTATTTGTTAATCTATCACTTTTTATTTATTTTTTCTAATAATTTTTATTAGTATTTGCAAAATCAATATTGAAATTAACCAATTATTTTCATAGTATAATTTTATTAATATTTTTTAAAATTTAGATGACTTTATATCTTATGAAAATGCAAAGAATTATTCAGGCTTATTAGGATTTGTTTCATTAAAACACTAAGAGTTTACATATCATTTTCTATTCTTAGTTGACTTAGTAATAGAAATAGGGAAAATTGATTAAAATCCTATTTATGAAATAAAAAAAATTGAAGAAATTTAACTATATTATGTAAATATTATTAAAATAAAAATTTTATATAAGTAATTTCTATGTTTTTTATATAAAATAGTTAGACCAAAATGATAACCCAGAATATTATTATCCATAGGAGATAAGATTTCATATACAAAATATTAAATAAGTAAATTAAAATAATCATCGTAATTATTTTATAGTGTATTAAATATTAAAAAAATATTTATTTAGATGTTTTAAAAAGGGCATTATTTCGGAGTAAATTATGACTTAACATCTAGTCTTTAAGGATAAAAATAATTTATAATTTAATCGAATATATTTCAATATAATCTTTCAATGATAAGCCCAATAGTAAATAAAGATTGGGGTCTTAAAATTATGTAAGGAAGTGTATAATTTATGAAATGCAATTAATAAAATTCAGATTAATATTAATCTAAATGTACCTATGATAATTTTTAAACGTACCAATAATAATCTCAATAAAATTAATAAAGTTTAGAATTCTTTTAAATTATTATTATTTCTCGAAGATCAGGATTTCGTTATGGACTTTTTTGGTAAACGAGAGGTAAATTATAAAAAGAAAAATAAATAAATTTTATAAACAGTTTACGATAATTATATTATTAAGGACTTGATTAGGAAGGAAATTCATAAAATTTTGTTGAATATGAAATAATAATAGATGCTTATCGAAAATAATCTTCATTTCTGGTTTTAAAAGGGTAATATTTTTATAATTTGAAAAAAATTTTAAAAAATTTAAATTAATATTTTTAAAAATATTTTTATTATTTTTTAACAATTCTTATTTAATTTTAAATTAGAGATTTACCTCTGCATTATGCAAATATTTCTAGGGGTTAGCAGCCATTATTAGATGAATTTTAAAATTAATAATTTTATTTTTACAAACACTTTTCAAC
Organism: Pseudocohnilembus persalinus; assembly: GCA_001447515.1. Taxonomy (NCBI): domain Eukaryota; phylum Ciliophora; class Oligohymenophorea; order Philasterida; family Pseudocohnilembidae; genus Pseudocohnilembus; species Pseudocohnilembus persalinus. The sequence continues at coordinate 247,538 of LDAU01000205.1, forward strand.
ATTACTTTAAAATTATTCTAAAATATATTGTGTTAATTTAAACTAAGAAAAACTTGATGAAAAAAAAAATGTAATGAATGACATCTTGATTTAAAATTAATAAAATAAATTAACTAATTTAGAAAATAAATATTATTACGAGCTTTTTGAAGACTTTAAAATTGGTGATAATTTGGAGTATTTTTAAATATAAACAGGGGAAAAAATTGATGAATTTTTATAAAATTAACTCACCTAATTAGAACATTTAGACAATTTATTCTATTTAGAAAACTAGGACTAGGTGTAAAGATAGATGTAAAAATGTAATATATTATCTAAAAATCGATGAAATTAAATCATAATATTTTATTTATTTTATATTATATTTATTAAGGTATAATAAGAGTAAATTGCTAAAATGGGTGTGTATAGTCAGAAATTTTTATTAACAAGATAAGTTATATAATTTTATACAAGTAGCTTTAAAAACTAAATTTAAAAATAAACTAAATAGATTTTTCTAAGAAAGCTCCTACATAAAAAGAAATAATTGAAATATTTAATTAAATGTGGAAATAAAATTTAAAATTGCTTTAATTGAATTATATTGACATATAAAAAATAATTATTAATCCTTATTATTAAGATTTAAAAATTGATTTTAAAAGCCCCTTAAATGAAAAAATTAAAGATTTTTACTATCTAAAAATAAAAGATTTAATATTTTATTAAACACTTTAAATAGTTCATTAAAGTCAAAGAGAGGCATTTAATACAAGTATGGCATATTAATATATACAGAAATTAAAAAATGATATAAAGTATAATTAATCTTAATTCATAGAAGATAAAAGCATAAATCTTTTAGTAAAAAATAAATTGATTAAATTATTTATTTTAACAATTTTAATATATTATATTATTAAGGAAATTTATTTATTTAAGGTTTTAACTTGGAATTTGAGAGGTAATTTGGCCTTTTAAGAAGAAAATTTGTATTAAAATCTATTTTAAAGTAAATATAATAAAAGTATATTGATTTCAGATTTAATAGCAATAAATCTATAAGGCGCCTTAAATTAAACAATTTTATAAACTTATAATGGTAATTTAATTAATTTATATATTATATTTAAATATAAATCGAGAACTATATACTAAAATTTATCTCTAAATATATTGAGAGTGAATTTTAAAATTATAAAATATTTTTATAGGAAATATTTAATAGATTGAAAATTTCTGGGTAAAATCTATTTTAAACCACTTGAATAAACTGGGAAATTATAGAAAAGTTTGCTCATATATATCATTTTAATGTATATAATTAATATATGTAAATAATGACTAATAAGTATTTTCCAATTACAGTTATAATTAAGATATTTTAAATTTTGGAGATAATAAGTGTGCTATTCTTACTTAAGTTTGCGTAAATGATTTTTTGAATCTTAACTTTTTAAATTGCCATTTACCTTCATTTTAAAAATATCCCAAAAAGAGTATTTAAGCATTAACATAAATTGATTAAAAGTTAACAAATTTATCTTAGAATAACAAAATCAACACTCATTTTTTAGCTGGTGACATGAATTTTAGTTTAAATCTGGAAAGTTAAGAGATAAATAAAAGGATAAATTTTTTAAACGACTAAAATAATAAAATACACTAAAAAACAAGTTAAATAATAAAAGATTTTTTAAAAACAGACCAGTTAAATTTGTTAAAATAAAAAGAACCATTTTTTTCTAAATACAAAGAAGCAGAGATTAATTTCTTACCTACTTATTTATTTGAATTTAATAAAAATAATCATAAAAGTAATTCTTTGTAATAAAAAAATCCAGCATATCGTGATAGAATTTTATACTAATAAAACTAGTTGGATGTCTATTAAATTTAGTATATTTCTTTGGAATAATTTGTAAATTTTTAATAAAAACCTGTTAAGGCTTAATTTTAAATTGACTTTTAGGAACTAATATGGAAAAATTAATAAAATTAATAACTTTTGAGTGAATAATATGGAATGAAATATTTTCGAGAAGATAAGAAAATAGAGTAATATAAATTTAGATCTTAAATTAATTTTAAAAGAGGAATGAAAAAATAAAAAATTAGATTTGCTTAAATTAATTAAAACTAATTTTAAATTTTTTACGATTCTTAATACTAAAATGAAACAAATTATTCTAAATATATCATAGATATGAAATAAAGCATATTCGAATTTCAGAGATAAAAATTAAAAATTTTTTGTTATAATTTAAATGGTGTATTAAAATTTGAATTTTAAGTTTAGGAATTGCAAGATTTTATACTCTGGAAATTTTTGCTAACACTAGCTAATTTAAAAATACAATACGGCTAAGATTAAAAATTAGATTAAGAATACTAAGTTTAGAAAATAAAGTTTTTATTAGGTATTTAAGTTTCAGATAAAACAAGTATTAGGAATTTAAAAATGTTGTATTATGAATAAAAAATTAATTACTTCGAATAATTTCAGGTTGAAGTCTAAAATTTATCTTTATAAATATAATAAAAAATTGATTTAAAAAAAAGCTAATTATTTTTAAGTCAAAAAAATATCTAATAAAAAGAGTAATTAGACTAAGGAATATTAGGGATGGAATAAATTTTTATGGAGGTCTAACACCTAAATTAATATATTATGACATAATTTTTACATAAAAAGAAAAAGTTTTCAATTTATTAAAGATAGAAATAATAATTATAAAATTTAAATACTGAAATACAAAATAAAAAGCTGAAAAATCATTAATAAATATCAATCTTATAAGGTAAATTAATAAAATTGCTTTAAAAATCCTTCAAAATCCAATAAGATATTCAGGTAAATTTTTTAATTATTACATTATTTTTAATTAATATTTATTTTACAAAATTTAATTAGGCTTTATAAAATTAGTATAATATGCTTAAAAATTAAATAATAACATATGATAATTAACAAAATTGTCTAGAAATCATCATTAAAATAAATGTCTGTTTTAAATACATAAAATTTAAGGAAATAAAAAAATAAAATATAAAAAAATAGATAAGTTTTCTGCTTATGGATATATTTAAAGATGGGAAAAAAAAATAAAAAAATGTTTTAAACTAATTGGAATATGTATAGAATTAAACTAATATAATAACTAATTAAAGGTTTAGAAGCTTTACAGCTATTAAAATAAAAAAAGAATAAAAAATTTATTAAAATGTTATAAGATCTAATTTTTATAAGTATAAAAAAAGTAAATATTTTAATTTATGAATTTTAATAATCTTATCGAATAATAAACTATGATTTATAATTTTTATTAGTAAATAACTTTAATGATGAAAACTCGAAATTTTTAGAATAGGTTAATTCGATAGAAAAAAAATAAATATAAGATGATCAGCATATGAATAAATAAAGTACAAAGTTTGCGCAATAATTAGATTAGTTTACAAACTTTAGCTAAAATTAAAACTAACTATTTAATAATTATCATGTGGATTTTGATAATCAGTTAGTAATTTTAGAAACCTAAGAAGATGAGAATATGTCTTAAAATTATGATAAAAATAAAAATATTATTAATTTAACCTAAAAATAATCATTTTGCAACGATTAATCTACCAGTAATATAAATTTAGTAAAATCAACTGGATTTTAGTAATTTTAAAGAATTTAATATTAATCAAATATGGAAGATAATATTAATAATTAATTTAAATATGAAAAAAACTTAACCAGAAGCCCTAAATAATTATAAAAAAATTCATATATAGATTCTTAAATAAATCTTTAATAACAATTATAAAAATTAAGGTACCTAGATCTTTAAGAAAATTCCGATTTTAATAATTCTAAGTATTTATTAAATTTAATATAACCTGATTTTATAATAATTTTAATTGTATTAAATTTTTATTTATATAGAATAAAAATTAATTACGAATTTACAAAATAAAGTATTTAATAATTTTGCTAAGACTATGAGAAATTTATGACTTATGAAAATCCAAATAAAAATAATAAATAATATCTAGGAGAAGAAGCTGCATAGAAAATAAAAATAAATAAAAAAATTTAGCCTTCTCTATTAAAAATTTCTAAAAATTTAAATAATGCTAATTATTAAGATTATCAAACTTAGTATATGTATAATAAAGAAAATAATAAATAATAAATTTAAAATCTAAATGACACAAAAAATAAGGATTCTTATTAATAAAATGATTAATATATTTAAAATGAGGAACAAAAGTAAGATATATAATAAAATTTAAATAAATTTAATGAAAAAAAGGGATATATGAAATCTTATTTCAATTAAAATGATGAATTTGAAGATTCTTCATTTAATTCACTAGATAAAATATAAATTTTAAAATAGACAAATTAAAAAAATTCATAGAATAAACCAATGCAGTAAATATCTTAAAATTATAAAAGAAATAATTACCAAAATTACAATACAACTGAACCAAAATATAGCTAGAAAAATATTGAAGTTAATTTAAATTAAAATAATGATGATAATTTTTTCATTTAAGATAATAAAATTCACAGTGGTGAAATTGAAAGAACACCCAGAATTTATAATACTGAAAAAAATCTTATAGATATATAAGAGTTAACTAAGAATGGCCTCTTTATGCACCAGCCGTAATAATAAAATTATATTTATAGATAAATAAATAAATTAAATAATGAAATTGCTTTTAAATTGTTATTGTAATTTTTATTTTATTATTTTACTAGTTAATAAGAAGCAGAACCATTATAAAATAGTAATTAAAGCCAAAATTAATATTTATATGATATAAATGATATGAATCATTAATAATTTGAATAAAAAGAAATAATTATGACTAACAGGGTTTTAAATGATAGTGATAAATTTTGTAGCTGCAGAAAATTCATAAATCAAATTGATAAAATTAATTGTTCATGCAATAAGTGTAGATAATACCCATAAGATGAAAATAACTAAAGACTTTATGAGGAAAAAGATAATGAAGAATCAAAATATTAATAATAAAGTTATTAATAGTACTAATAGTAAAATTTAACTTGCAAATAGAATTAATAAAATAAAAATAAAAATTGTATAGTATTTTGATATATATGTATTACATAAATTAATAAAATTAAATAATAAATTAAAATTTTTAAAATATAATATATATAAATCTAATTAAAGTGTAAGTATTTTTAATGTATTTTAATATAAACACTGTCTAAGCAATTTGGAAACATTAAATTAAGTAATTATTTAATTCTATCTACTTCTAGTTTTGTTTTATAATAAATTACTTATAAATAATAATTATTATTATAATACTATAAGAATAAAAAAATCAATAACAACAATAATTAAAACTTTCGCTTATAATTCCAATTAAGTAAATAAATTATATTGAAAATTATAAAAAGAATCAAAATAAACAATACATCTTTTTCTCACATTACATAAACATTAGCAGCAAAAAATAATTCTATATTAATAAATAAAACTAAAAAAATTTGTCATAAACATGAACAGCAATAGAAAACCTCAAAACTAAAATAAGCCAAGACCAGTTGGATTAGCTAAAAAATTAATAATGTAAAGACATTAACCAAAAGGCGAAGATCCTTTTAAAAAAGATGAATTTCCTACTTTAAAGGAAATTGCCCTAGATATAGTTGCCTAAAATTTTCATATTTATCCTGATTTAATTCCTTATAAAGATAATAAAAGAATTTTAGAATAAAAAATTCCTATCGAGGAAGAAGAACAAGTAAAAATTTTAATAATAAAAATTATTATATTAATAAAAAAATAAAGTCTAAAAAAAAAAATAAGGAACCAAAAAAAATAAATAAATTTATCATCATAAATAATTTTTCATAGGACTTTTATTTGTATAATATATTAAATATACCAAAAATTTATAGAACTTTATTATTTTATTTTTGATGTATAATTAATTAATTTAAATAACTTATTTCAAAAAGATTATAGAAAAAACTAGTACATAATTACCGATTGTAATTTCAGCAAATAATATATAATAAGAATCTTACTGGGAAAGAGCATGCAATGAAAGATGGAAAACAAGTAAAAAACCAATTAAATTAGAGGATCATGGTTTGAGTTGGAAAACTGCATATTTAGAAAGACACTTAGAAGGTATTATTAAAAATATTTAAAATATATATATAATAAATTTTTTGTATATAAATATTTATAAAAATCACCATATTAAAAAAATAAATATAAATATCATCATATAATAAATAAATGTTAATATTTATGCATTTAAAGAGTTACTTTAGGGAGCTGAATTTCCATAAAAAGATAAGTTAATTCAAAAACTAAATGCTTGCGCTTATTGGGTTCACACATTAAATTTAACACGAATTAGAAATAGTGCTGAATTAGATCTTGAATTAATAGTTAAGTATTTACCTGTTTTAACTAATTTAACGGTTTCTTATGGAATGAAAAGTATTGAAACTGATGAGTTATTTCCTAATGACAAAAAAACAGTAAAAATTAAATAAATAAACTAATATATTAAAAAAAATAATCTATACTATTTATATTTAAAAATTTTCTATATTCAGGAATTTTAAAGACAAAATTTAGGAATTAAATTATAAGAAGCTGCAAAATTAGGAGAGGCAATTAAAATTTCATAAAATTTGGTAAAAATAAAAAAATAATGATATTTAATTGTTTAAATATTATATAGCATTTTAATTTTTAAAATAATTATATATATTATAAAAACATAAAGATAACTTTATAAATGCCAGCTAACATGATAGACGATGATTTATTAAGATTTATAATGGCTGGTGTAAATATGAATACCAGTTTAGTAGAACTTGACTTATCTCACAATAAAATAGGTGATTAAGGGTAAATTCAATATTATTTATATTATATAATTTAAAAAATTTATTTATATTTTATTAACAATTTTTATCTAGAGCAAGAAGAGTAGCAAAATTTTTAATGAGAAATGAAATTTTATAATTTCTAGATATTTCTAATAATTAGATAGATTATGATGGATCTAGATATTTAGCTTAAGCTTTAAAAATTAATAAAACTTTAACTCACTTAAATATAAACTTAAACTAATTTAATGATAAAGCAGGAATGAAATTTTTTAAAGATTTAATGATAAATAGATCATTAGAAGAACTTAATATGGCAGGAAATTAATTAGGATATTAAGTAAATATAAATAAATATTTAATAAATTTATATTTTAATTATAAAATTGAAAAATCAATTATATTAGACTGCTATAAAATTAGCCGAATACTTAGCTCCTCCTTGTACACTTAAATTTTTATACATAGGAAATAATAATTTTGGGGATGACTGTTATGATATATTAAGAACTGCATTAAATACAAATTATAACTTATAAAAACTAGATATCAGGTAATTTTTAATATTTTATAAATATTTATACAAAATATTTAAGATTCAAAATTTAAAAGGGGATGTAATTTTTCTAAAGATTTAACAAATATAGATAATAGTCTTTTATATGAAAAATAAATAAATTCAAAATTATTATCATAATATGGATAGAGTTCAATTGAAAGACATTTAAGTGAAGTTATTTTATAAAAGCATTTCACTAAATAAAGATTACACTTTGTTGATGAAGAAGAATATTATTAAAAGAAAAAAATAAAAGAAAGTCAGCTAAGAAAAGGTAATAAAAATTAATTTTTAAGATTGTAATAATTTTATATTTTAAAAATTTTTTATTTTGTATAGAAGCATTAAATGCTAAAAAAGCTTTAGAAGAAAAAAAGAAATTAGAATAAAATGAATAAAAATGATTTTTTTAAGATAAAACTGTAATCATTAATACATTATAATAAATTAATTTATATTTAATTAATAAATTTAAACTAATTTTGCTATATAATTATTAAAAAATAAGTTTTTCATAAATTTTTATAATTCTACATCTGGTCTTTTTTTACAATTATAGTTTTGGTTTATAAATAATTATTTAAAGCTTCTTCTCCATTTTCTCTGCCAATTCCTGAAAAAACAAAATTTAAATTTTATTTTATAACTCTTAATTTCGTATAAATATTTTTATACTGAAATATATTTTTAAATAAACATTATTTTTATACAATATATTGCATAAATTATTGAATTTATTAATTAATTGATTTTTTTATTTATTAATATATTTGTTTACCCGAATCTTTATACCCCCCAAAAGTAGCATTAGCATCATCTATATTATAACAATTTATATAAATAGTGCCAGCTTTTATATTATTGGCCAAATTTTAGAACAAAGAAATGTCTTAAGTTATTACCCCTGCAGCTAAACCGTAATTCGTAGAATTAGCTCTTTCTATAACTTCATCATAGTCTTTGAATTTTAAAATACTCATAACTGGCCCGAAAATTTCTTCTTTACCTATGGTATGTTCCTCAGTAACGCCCGAAAAAATTGTTGGCTGGATAAAATAGCCCTTTTCTCCGAATTTATCTCCCCCTATTTCTAATTTGCAACCTTCTTCTTTCGCAATTTTTATATAGTTCATTATTTTGTCAAATTGAATTTTATCTATTTAAGGACCTGTTGTATTATTTTTTAAGTATTAATTAAGCTCAATTATTTTTAAATAATAATAGGTGAAATTTTAATTTTTAAAGAAGTAATTAAATTTAACTATAATTTAAACATCATTTTCTTTTTATAAAATTTATTTATTTACCTTGTTCCGTATCTTTTTCGAATTAATCGCCAACTTTTATAGTTTTAACTTTTTCAACAAGTCTTTTAATAAATTAATCATAAATTTTTTCATGTACATATATATTAGAACATGCCGAACAACATTAACCAGAAACTACAAATAGTCCATCCTTAGCGGCATCTGTTGCAGTTTCCAAATCAGCATCATGACAAATTATATTAGGGGATTTTCCCCCCAATTCCAAAGTAACCCTTTTCAAATTTTTATTAGCTGCATTATTTTATATTTTAAATCCTATTTATGTACTTCCTGTGAAAGCTATTTTGTCTATTTTAGGATGTTCAACTAAAGCTTATCCTATTTTTCCATCTCCATTTAGAACTTAAACTACACCTGTTTTTAGTTTTAAAATAATTAATTTAATTTTTTAATTTTTATTAAATTCTTTTTATATAATAAATTAATAAAAGAATAAAATTATTTATATTTAATTCTTAAAGTTTAAAAATATATACCTGGTGGGAAACCTGCCTCTTTCGCCAAATCTGCAATCATAAGAGCAGTTAAAGGAGTTTTTTCACTGGGTTTAAATATTGTAGCACAACCAGCGGCTAGAGCTGGACCCCACTTCCAAGACAACATATGTCTATATATAATATTTTAATTTAATAAATTATTATAAAAAAAATATATACAAAAATTATAGCTTATATATATATTAAATTACACAGGATAATTCCAAGGGATAATTTATCCACAAATTCCTACAGGTTCTCTTCGGGTATAACATAGATAATCCTCTATAAAATTAATTATTTAAAGTTTAAATTTTTATTTTAAAAATATCTTAATTTTTTACTCATAATGGGAATTGTGGTACCAGTTATCTTCCCGCACCATCCTAAAAGAGAAAATAATTTAATAAAAATAATAATATTTAAACTAATAAAAATAATAATTTGATAGAGGCATATGATTTATACGACCAATTAAAACAACCAAGATATTAAATAAAAATCTTATATATAAATATAGCATCTTTATTTGTTAATAAACATTCCTAAAAACATTATAGTAATAATTAAATAAAAATAAATATATTATTACCAGCATAGTATCTAAAACACTTAATTGCTGAGGGCAAATCGTAATTTCTAGTTTATTCATAAGGAGTTCCACAATTAAGCGACTCAACCCAGGCAATTTCATCTTTATTTTTTTCAATTAAATCAGCTAATTTAAATAAAAGTCTTCCTCTATCATAGTCATTCATTTCTTTCCATTAAGGACTTTTCATAGCTAAATCTGCATATTTAACTGCTTTTTCTACGTCCTCTTAACCAGCCGCTTGTACTTCACAAACTAGTTGACCGGTACCTTTAAAAATAAATATATATAATACTTTAAATTTAAATTAAGATTTTAATAATAAAAAAAAAAAACTTGTATGTAAAAATTATATAATTTTTTATTTTAAAAAAATATTTTTTATAAAATTGTTTAAAAATTATTTTGAATGCATTAATTATTGTAAATGATATATTTATGTAAAAATTAACTATTCACAGTACTATTTTTTAATTTTATAATATTTATAAATATTTATTAAAGTAATTTACCTGGGTTTATAACTTTTAATTTTTATTAAATTGAAGAATCTGTCCATGTATTATTAATAAATAATTTGGTAAATTTGGGCTTAAAATTTTATACCTTTATAATAAATTTAATTAATCTTCAATATTTTATAATATTATATACCTTCATAAATTATTTTTTTAGGTTGAAAACGTTTATAGTTTTAAATTTAATTTTTGTTTATTTATTTATTTTTATTTGTTTTTCCTATTTTATTTTTATTTTTTCTAAAATAACAATATTTTGTAAATGAATCACAATAATTCATTTCCAATTTCTTACCTCATAAAATTGTTTAATATAATATATTATTACACTTTTTAAAATAAATAAGATATTACATTATATTGTATTATAATATAAGTTAAATACATATATAATCAATACATTCGAGTTTTCACGAGATTGATATCGAAATGTTATCTATAAAGATTTAATTTCAATAAATAGTTATAAAATATTATTAAGATAGTCTACAAAATAGAATAATTAATAAGTTATTATGAATTTAAGTTGTTTATTTATTATTTTTGATTTTTAAATTTGCTTAACTTTTTTGAATTTATCATGACATCACAAGTAAAAATTTTTTAGAATTTATAAAACTTAATATGGTTATAGATGTTTTTTTTTTTATTTAGAATTATAAAAACAGTTTTTTAAATAAATATTAATTTTATATATTTTAATTAATATTATTATAGAATCGGTTATGTAAAATTAAAAGGATCCTCCAACAAAAGTAAAAATAATTTTACAGGGTATATTTTAAAAAGTACAGCAAAAATATAAATTTAAGTAATTATGATCATAAATAAATATATTCATTTAATTTTTTAAACTTTCATTTTCATTTTCAATTAATAATAATAGATATATAAGCTTTTCTAGGAGGAGTATAGCCTAGTCTTCCGTGTCCAGCTGCAAAATTATCCACCAAAACAAGGTCTCCAGCTTCAGCCATAACCCCAACGCAATTTTTCCACAATTATTCTCTCAAATATTTAATAATTTCATAGTCAATTTCTGACCCATCTCCATACTTAGTGTGGTGGGGATAATAATTAAAATCAAGTCCTTTAAATTTATTAGGGTCTGTAAAACTTTTATTTTTTAACTCAGGGAACAAAAAATGGTTGTGGAAATAACTTCCATGGTGTCCACTTATATTATTTTGCCACATTCTTTCTCCAGTTTTTGGGTGTAATTTTATAGCCGGGGAAATTTCCCATTTTATAAGGTCTTTTCCGTTATTAACCCACTCAAATTCGTACCCATCTTTTTTCAAATATTCCTCAACTTCTTATTTAGTTTGGCCCATAGATCTTTGCCAAGAAACAAACCTGTTACTATCTCCTTCTCCGAAATAATAATGTTAATACATTATTTATTATTTTTCGAATTTTTCTACAATATTTTTGTCCAATTTTTTCAAAAATTATCTGCCATTTAACATGTTGTTAACTCCGTCTATGGCTGGCTACTCATAATAAAATAATAATTTTTTGGGAGGATTTTTCCAATATGGCTGATCCCAATGTGATTCCATCGTAATTCCTGGATTTTCACTTGTAGGAGTATACACTTTTTTTTATTTTTCGTCTCTAAATGTTGTTCCCCCTTGGTATTTAGTAGTTGTAAATTTTGAAATATCCATCATATGAGAAAACTCCTATTACCCTTTAATGGGAGCTCCTTTTATTATAACACAGCCGTGCTCATGTAATTTTTCTTCAGCAAAATTGTGTAAATCATCGATAAATTATTTACTATCAGCTAATTACAATTGTAAAATTTAAAATAGATTAATGATATAAAAAAACAAGCTTTTGCATTAATTTTTAGTTTTTTTTAAATTAAAAAAAGTAATTAAAAATTATATATATTTACCTTAATTTTCAGTATATTAAAATGATGGTGGCCATGAGCCATCATAACCTTTAATTTTTTCAGGCATATATTTTTCATTAGAGCCAATAAGTAAATCTCTTCCCTTTACTTATAAAGCCGGATGGTCAGTCGGTTAAATATCTGTTATCCTTTTGAACAAATTCTAAGAATTATTAAAAATTTTTTAAGCTGCTTAAGTTACAGTTTACATTTTCCTATTTTCTATTTGTTATTTTTTTTTTTGTTTTTTTTTTTTTATTTATTTTTTAATTTTCAATAAATAAAATATATATTTTAAAATGTTGGCTATTAATTTCTGAATTAGCGTCAACTTCCACATGATGAATGCTTATATAAAATTAATTGCATATTTATGAAGAATAATTAGAATATATATTATTTATATATTTTGTAAACAATATATAAAAAAAATGCTAAGATTTTATATACGTATTAAAAAATGCAAAGATTCCATATACGTAATTTTATAAAAAAAAATAATTATTAAGAATAGAACTCAATTATTTTTTTTTATTTTTGTTGATATACTTGTGAAGTTAATTAAATCAGTTAAAATAATGATATTTAAATTATAATAAATTATTTTATTTATTAAAATGCAGTTATATTAAATTAATATATTTATATATAAATATTATAAAAAGTAATTATATTATATAGGTAGTAATTTGATAATTAAAAACTCATAATAAATATTATTATAATTTATATATTTTAATTTATATCTTTTATATTACATAAGCTAAAGTCACTATAAATATAATTTTATTATAGAATCAATAGTTTACTTGAACAATTATTATTATTATAAATCTTAATTAAAATTATTAATTCTTACTAATTTATATCTAACTAAGTTATTCACTCTTTTTAAATTTTTTTATTTTTAATATACAATTCTAAATACTCTAAGAGTGAGCTATTAAGCCCTGTTTATATTATATATTATAACATTTTTGTAGAAAGACCTCCATAAAAGCCCCTTATTTTTTCTTATTAATATACTAATTTAACGTTTTCCATATATGTATTTTAAATGACTAAATTATTTCCTTGCATTTAATAAAGCGTCTTAATTTTATCAAAAGGCAGAACTTTAAGTTTTATTAATAAATATAAATAACAGAAAAAAATGGATATATTTTTTATTTTATTATAGAATAATGATATGGGCCAAAATTTTTAAAATTAAATTAGATATTTTATAAATTTTACCCATAAAGACATTTAATATACCAACTGAAGCTGAACAAAGGAAAAAATCGATTTTATTTAATGCCTCATTTTATTAAAGCCCTCTATGTTGTTTGAAAAATTTCTTCATTTAATGATCAGTATACATAAATGAAATCCAAGAAACCAAAGACCTTATAAATAAAGACTCATATCCAGTGAACATTTATTTTAAAATTTATTTTTTCTGCCCAGATTTTTAAAAAAATTCTGATATTTAATGCTTTGTATTATTCTATTTTGTCATTAAGTAAACCTATAAATTTATAATAATTAGTTAAGCTATACAAAAAAAATGTGATTAAAAATTAAGGAATTGAGTAATTTTATAAAACTTAAGTAAAACAAAAATATATATAATCTCAATTATTATTTCACCAAAAAAAGTTTTAATGTATTTATTTTTAAAATAAGTTAAAATTTATTTCAACAAAAAACAATTCATAATATATAGGTGTTATAGATTATATGATAAAATAAATAATTGCAAATTTACCTTCAACCTTTCCATAGGACATATAATAACACTTTCAAAACCAGCAATTAAAACACCTCCAAGAATCTTAAAAAATGTAAAAAATATTTTTAACATATATTTTAATGTTACTATAATATTTTAACATTGATTGGGTTTTAACAGTTGATTAAAATAATTACTAATATTAAAAAGTTGTATAGTATAAATTAATATAATAACATTATCACAATTTAACTGAGTAATTAAAATTATTAGTATAATTTTTAATAATATATAACTTATATTTTACCTTATGTAACCCTTCATATTTATTCAAATACTTTTTAGGCATATGTTCTTCAATTTTTTTTGGAAAATATATCATCATAGGAAATCTATAAAAATATTTTGACATTTGCCTTAAAAAATTAGGTATAAAACCTGCATAGAGACCACTTAGCACACCAAATTAATTAAAAACGTCTTTAAAAATCTATAATATAATAATATATATAAATATAAATAATCTTAGCAATACTTTTATTTTTAAATATATATTAATTATATTATATTCACCTTTCGTCCAGTTACAGGAAGCTAAATTTTATGTGTTTATCTCATTAAATTTTATTAGCTATTAGCTTAAATTCTTGTGATAATTACTTCAAATGGATGTTCTAATGGTAAACCTATAACACCTCTAATAGCACCAAAAATTGCAGTGTTGAGATAAAATTTTAAAGAATTATGGTCATTTTTTTAGTTTAGGGAATTTATTACTGTTGTGTTTTTTTAAGAGTATGTCATTTTAAATTGAAATTAAAAAAATAAAATAAAATATTTTTTGTTTTTTATTATTTTTATTTTGTTTTTTTTTTCTAATTTATAAATTGAATAATTTGAAGTGCAATTATATTTGTGTTTGAAATGTTAGTTTATAAATACGATTTTATCTCAATAAATGAACTCATTTATTCTATAATTTATATATTTTTAAAATTTTTTGTTGTGTTTTGTAGACCATTTTATAAAAAAAAGATCATAAAAAATAAAAAATATAAAAATAATTATAAAAAATAATAAAAAATTAAATTTTTAATTTATAATTTTAATTTATATTTAAATTTTTACTTTTAACGTATATATTAATTATAAAATAAAAAATTTGTAAAATAATGTTATTCTAGTAGAATTAACTAAATTTATAAAATAATTTAAAATTATAAAAGCTTCTGATTTATAATCAAAATAATAATTTGGAAATTACAGTAAATGTTAATATTTAATTATATAATAAATATTCTAAAATAAGAAACTATATAACTTTAATAGCTAAATATTATTTTAATTTACAAATAAATATAAATATATAGATTTTTTAATTACGATTGTTTATCTCAAGGATGACTTTATATTGAGATACAAAAAACTCAAATAATAATAAATAAAGTCAATTTTTTAAATTAAATTTTAATTTTTCATAACTTTTCTAATTTTCTCTTGAAAAACATTTATCATATGTATATTAGAATATAAAAAAATATTTATTATTATTTTATAAAAAACAATAAAAATAATACAGGAAAATTTTAAAAATCCTATAAACAAATTAAATATTAATTATATAAATGATAAAAACATTAAATACATAATCAACCGATATTTCGAGTGATAAAAAAATTTTTTGCACCTAGGTATAATCTAAAAGATTTTAAAATGATACCTCAAAAAGGAATTCTAAATTTGATAAGTTTTCAAAAAATTAAATTTCTTAAGAAAAATTTAATAGTTAAACTCAATTAAAAAATTCAAAATTTAGAAAAAATGAAAAAGATGAAAAGTAATTTCATTCAACTTCAAATTTTTTCTTAAATAAAAAAGACACAAATGAAATATTGCAAGATTAACTAAAATATAGAGGTTTCGATAAAAATGAAAAATTTAAAGAATTTTTGATAAAACAAATAAATAATTCAAGAAAATAAAAAAGAAAATAAAGTGAAATTTCTCAACAGTCAGAAGAGGATTTGAAAATTAGAAACTAAAGAAATTCAGCATGCTAATTTAATTAATAAAAACCAAATAAGCTTTATTTTCCAGATTTTAATAATAAGAAACCGAAAACCACTATTTAAGAATAACAAAATACTTAATAAAAACAAAAAAAATCATTATTTAAATAGTGGAATAAAGATAATAATTATAGTAGTGTTATAAATTATCCAGAATAAGATGATTTTGAAGGACTTTAAAGATAGGAATCTAAAAGATTTTTTACTTCTTCTCCAATGAGATAGTCAAAATAACTGTATGGCATATTAAAGACATAAGAGAGAAATAAGTAAAAATAATTTTTTAAAAATAATTACTAAATACATCAAATTTATTTATTAATAAATACAGTTGTAAAAATAATTATTTTTTTTTTCAAATTTAAGAACTGAAGGATTTAATGAATATAACATAAATTCTAATTTTGAATCTTCTCAAGAAATTCAAGAACAAAAATCTAAAAAAAAAATATCTAAGTTAACATTTAATTTAAATCCTTTGAGTGAAGATGATACATAATAGAAAAATTTATAAAAAAATAAATTATCTAATTCTGGTATTAAATTTAATTATAGATAAGATAATAATTCATTAAATATATTATTTTTTTTAATTTTTTAAATTTAAGGACTTAAATCCTCTTTAAAATAGTCAGAAAAATATGTTTAATATTTAATTGAATAGTAAAAATAAGAAAAATAATAAATGGATAATTAATCTTAAATTAAATAGAATAATTGTAAATAAGTCTAGCCTAATCTATAAAAATATGGATTAAGTTTATTAAAAACAACTTTTTAAGGTATACAAAATTTACGTTTAACTCCTTAATAATAAAGCCCAAAGGTAATATAAAAATCTTAATATGAATTTTTTATAAAAAAATTTAAAACTTTTATATTAAATTAGGAATTTAACGAATAAAATAATTTTACTGCATTTAATCTTACCCCTTTCGAAATAAATTAATAAAAAAAAAAAATATATCATCAAAAAGTTCTTGAAAAAATTGCGATAAAGCAACAAGAATAGTAATAAATTAATTTTCTATTTACTTAGAATTAAATAAATTTACATTGTATCAATTTTAATAAAGATAATAAGAAAGAAGAAGAGAAGAGGGCCAAAAAGATCAAAAAAAATATAGAGTTTTAAAAAAAATGTGGAAAGATAAATATTTAAATGAATTATAACAAAGAAAAGGTTAATTTACCTAAATATCAATAGAATTATACTAAAGCTTATAAAAATTATTTAAGCATGTATAAAGTTAATAAAGGTTAAAAAATATAATACAAAAAATCATAAAAGATAAGGTAATATTTTAAAAAAATTTATATATATAATTATAGTTATATCTGGTAATATTTAAAAAGTTTTTTAAGCATTTACGATTTTTTGAATTCTTTTAATTTTTGAAAAATATATATAGGCAGAATGTTTGATGTATATATTGTTTAAAAGTGAAAATAAATAAATAGAAATGGACCCTTTAAAATTAGAAAATAATTTAGAATCAGTCTTGAAATCTTCGAAAGATTACCAAAAATATAAAAAATTATTAATCACTGATTTAGAATTATAAATTAATCTAGTCATTTAAGAGATTGAGCAGCATTTACTCAGCAAAGATTTATTTGTAAGTTATATATATTATATATATATATTTATCTTACTAATTTCTTTTACAAATAGTTACTTGAAAACATTGTGACCAATATCAATTAACAGTAATTTGATTACAAGTTAAGAGAAGCACAAAGACGTCTTGAGTTGAAAGAATGTAATTATTTTTATTTTTTAATATTTATCAAATTATTTTAAAATTTATTTTATAAAATATAAATATATAACAATGATTTTTTTTACATAGAATTAATTACTCCAAATCTATTTATTGAAAAATCTCATATTAATAGTTTTTTATTACTCCAAAATCTTGAAGAAAAAGAAAGACCAGTGTATGGCAAAAATTTTAATAAAATTTCTTAAAGCACAAGGTAAAATTAATGACATTTTTACTTCTTAAATTGCTAAATTATTGATAAAAATATAAAGATAATTCTTTTACCCCTAATTATTTCATAAATAATATTTTACATATTTAAAAAAGGGTCATGGGAAAAACTATGGATAATCTTCTGTAAAAATATGGTAAAATTGATTAAAATGCATTAGAGCAACAAGTAATGGAATACAGATTATAAGATTTAGAAAAAAAAGCGACAAATTTTATTGAATAATGAATTAAATAAAATTAAAACATATAATTACTATCTTAATTTTTATAAATGTATTAAATAATAAAAATGAATAACTAGGTATATTAAAATAGAGACATATTAATAATACATTATAATATATATAAATATATATTTTTTTGTATTTTTTATCTATATATATAATTGGCTTAGTTTATATGCAAATATGAAAAAAAATCATTTTTATAATATTAAACTCAATTATTATTATTAATTGCCTATTATAACCTTTTCAGATATTTTTAAATTTTCATTTAATTTTCTTTAACCTAATGAACCACTAAAATTTGAAATGTTAAAATTTAGTTTTTTAAGCAAAAATTTGCTATTTTTATTTTATAATTTACTTCAAAAAATTATTAATTTAGCAATTTTATAGATTATAAAAGCTAGCAAATCAATAATTAAAATCTAAAAAAAAATTAAAAAAATAATAAAAAAAAATAAAAAAAAGAAATAAAATATATAAATGAATTTTAATTTTGAAAAAAAACAATAGTATTTCTATTACGCAAATAATTTAAGTGAAAATTCTTAACCTACTCCTTTGGATATTTCTTATTACTCTTAAAATTCCCAACACTCTTAAAATTCTAACTAATCCTAGTAATTCAATAAAATTTTATAAGACTATATAATTTTTGTATAGATATAAACAATAATTCTTTAAATATATAAATTTATATACATAAATATGAATATATAATAAATTATTAAATCTTAATACATTTTTATGATAGAAATTAAAATAAAAGTGATGGTATTTAAAATGGGATTTCTTTCGCAAATCAAGCTAAATAGCCATTTGAAAGTGGATTTTCCTCTTAAAGTGGTTTTAAAATTTCTACCTTACTCTCATAAATTCCTGTATTAGATGGATTTTTAAAAAATAAAGGTTTTGCAAATGGAGTAGTTACAGTTTTCAGATAAAACAGTAAAATTTTTACCTAAAATATGTGTTTATAACTTATTTCTTCTGCACTTGCCAAAGGTATAATCTTAATTAATATTTTTTAAGTTAAACCTATTTAAAACTTATAAAATAATTTTATTAGATGAAAAGGATGTTTGGTTCATTGATTAATCAGGAGATTATAATCCAAGTAAACTTAATAAAATTTTGAAATAAAAATAGATGGAAAAAGTACATTATTTGATATTTATTTTAATTTCTAATAATTATTTTCTTTTTTTTATAAAATAAGAAACTTTCTAATGTAGTTTACGGTAGATCATTAAATTATAAAAATATGAATATCCAAATGTAAAAAATGCTTAAGTAATTGTCAAAGCCAGGTTAAAATTCTGCATCTTTAATTTTACTTAATATATCAGATATTATGAATTTTAGTTGTGACACTTAAATGTATAATACCTATTCTTAATTTTCAAATTCAGAACTTTCAAATTTAGAATAATTTGTGAAAAACTTGAAAAATGTAGAAATTTATGCTTCCAAAAATGGACTTCCTATAATAATGTTTTGTCAAGATAAATTGATGATTTAAGAATCTAAAATGGGGAAAAATCCTACCCCTGAAAAAAAAATGGTAAACAGCGATAATATAGAGTAAAAATCTATAAATGACGACTAAGAAACTGGAAAAAAAATCTAAGAATAAGATGCAGTATAGGTAGAAACTAAATATTTCATTAAATTTTAATATATACTTTATTTTGCAAAAATTTTAAGGTTTTTTTAAAAATAATAAAAAATAAGGCCTAAGAATTTTTAACTGGATTTTCAAAAAGCATTTAAGTTGATACTGTAATTTCTGTCTAAGAAACGGCGTAAATTGGTTTTAAATTATCAGTATTAAAAACTTCCTATATAGAAGGGGTAAGATAGATAACTGTTTATATATTTTATCAAATTTCTATAAAATTATATAAATTTTCAATTACAAAGGATACTTGTGAATTTTTCTTTGATGATCAATTGATAAATGATCAACAATAAAAAGAAAAAAGTATGAATGGCTCTTAACTTATTAGAGTTAAAGAATTAGGCAAAAATTAGTTGTAAATTTAAAATTAAAATTCTCAAAGAAGTTTGTTATAATAAAATTAAAGTTAAATAGCCGTTGAAAACTGCTGATAATTTTCTAAAATATTATGAAAACTACTAAAAATAACCATATATATATATTATTTTTTATATTAATTATTATAAATTTTATTAAATAATTCTTTGTATAAAGTTATTTTTATATTTATAAAATTATCAGTATATATTTTATATTTATTAAAAATTAGTATTTTATTAAAATTAAAATTATCTTAAATTATTTCTATTATTACAAATATAATAATTTTTCGTATCATTTTACTAAAATATTAATAACTATAAATTAAATAAATAGTTTACCAATTAAGAAATAAACCTAAATAATCACAAAAATGCATTGAATAATTTAATTAGCTCTATTCTATTTATTTCTAAAAATTTGTTAATTAAATGTTAAGAATAGTTATGATTGTAAAAATTAGTCTTATAATATTTATGATTAATATACTAATAAAAATAATTTTTCGCATAACATAAAACAAAATAAATTATTCCAAAAGAAATAAAAATAACAAACTTTTAATAAACAATATTAATAATATTTCAAAATTCTTATACAGATAAAATAAATGGAAAGAAAAACAAGTAATAATAATAAAAATAAAAAAAGTTGCCAATACTGGTAAATATTTTCTATTATTTTTTAATCGATTTTATTATTATAATATAATACTAATTATATTATCAGCAATATATTATTTTCCTAATAATTATTGGACGGACATTAAAAACAATGTTAAAAAAGACCAATAAATAATTATTTTAAAAAAGGTAATTTATTTAATTTAAATATAAAAAAAGCTCTATATGATTAAAAATATTATATAATAGAAATTTATAACTAGTATTTTAATTAAATAAAAATCGTTATCTAATTTCAATATAATTAAAATTCTAATGATTTTTAATAAAAAATGTAATTTATAATTTTTTAAAACTAACTTTTAAAAAACATTTTATTAAATGCATTATTTTAAATTTCAAAAGGTCCAACAAAAGTATGTAATTCGTGTGCTAGATAAATAGATGCAAACAAATTTCAATAACATATTAATATTTGTGGATTAGATATAGAATAAGAAGAAGAGAAAAAAGAAGGTTATAAAATATTTATTAAAAAAAAAAACTGAAATTATATTAATTTATATATGTTTAATAAATAAAATTTTTACGGTCAATATTATAAAAAGTATTAAACTTAAATTTATTTTCAGATTTTATCGATGATGTATAAATAAAATGCCCTTAATGTGGATTAAACATAAGAAGAGTAAATTACGAAAATCATTTAGAAGCCTGTTTGATTTAAAATGAATCAAAAGGTAATTAAAAATAATAATTTATTTTTTATATAAATTTTTTATTTTAATTTTAATTATATAAATTTCAGAATGCACAATATGTAAAAAAAGGATTAAAAAATTAGACTATATTGGTCATTATGAAAGGTGTAAAAAAAGAACATAATACAAAAATGTTATTAAATAACACGAAGAGAGGAAAAAATAAGATTACTTAACCGAAAGTATGCTGTAAGACCCCAATATAGGATTTTGTATACAATTTTACATATTTTTATTTATTTTTATTAATAATATTTTTAAATTATAGTGTAATGTATATATTGTTAAAGAGACATAGTGGAATCCAGATACTAGGAACATTTATTAATATGTGAAACTGAAAAATAATGTGAAATTTGCCGTCATTCTTACCCGGAGGAAATATATTAAGATCATTTAATGATGTGTAATCTAATAATTATAAAATTACTTTTAATAAATAAAACTAAAACTAATTTAATTAATTTAATTTATTATTTTATTTTTAAATAAAGGTAGAATTAAAGCTTTAATGAGTTTGGATTAGGGAATGGTTTAGTGCTAAAAATGTCAATAAATAGTTCCTACTAGATTTTTTGAACAACATTAAATGATGCATTTTGAAGAAGAAGGCTATGATTAAGTAGCCCCTTAATAATAATAATTAAGCACTGAGGCATAGCAAAAAATTAATTCTTTATTAAATGACCCAAATAATTAGAGAATTAATAATATGACCGATGATGAACTATATAAATATTTTCATGAAATTGATTTAAATGAATTTTAGAAAAATAGTGGAGTAAATAACTTTAAATATTTATTTCTTAATAACTTTATTTAATGGCACCTCAAAAATTTATTTTTATTTAATAAGATAAGCAAATAAGATCTAAAGTCCAAAATGTAATCCACATTTTATAAATAAAGTGATAATAGCAAAGAAGAAGATAGAACTTGTTTAATTTGTTAAGATGATTTCCAAAATTTAGAAAAAATAAGAAATCTTCCTTGTTCTCATAGATTTCATGAGAAATGTGTTGATGAGTAACAAAAATTATTAATTTTTTATTTTTTAATATTAAAGATATAAATATATATAAAGATGGCTTTCTAGAAATGCTGTTTGTCCAATTTGCAGAAAAGATATCAAATCAGAATTAGAAAAATAAAATATTAACGAAATTATAGAAAAAAATCAAAAATTATAAATTATAAAAAATAATTCCAATAATTCAAACGCAAGTAATAATAACAATATGATAAGAAACCCAAATAAAAATTTCCAGATCAAATAAATTAAAACAAAAAATACAAAAATTATATAGTATAATAATTAAAATTAAAATAAAAGTCCTTCTAATAGGTAACCTTCTCCGAAAAATGAATATTGGGAATAAAATTCTATAAATCAAAATTACAATTCAAATAACTTCCAATCAATTATTTCTTAAAAGTAAAATAGTAATAATATTAATATTTAAAATACTTAAAATAATAAACCTCCTATTTAAGTACCTTAACCAAACAATACTATTTACAACTAATAAAACAAAAACAATAAAATAAATAATAGCTAAAATTTAAAATATAAGAACTCTGGAAATCAAATATATTAACAACCACAATAAAATTAAATTTATAATTAAACCTATAATAGATTTAGTTTAAAAAATTCTACATATTCAACTTAAAATCAAAATTCATAACAAAAAATTCCTTATTAATATAAATAAAATAGTTATAATAACAATAATACTAATAGTAATAATGTTAGAAGTTATGGGCAATCAAATATGGTATAAAATGGACGAAATACACTATAAAAAAATATGTCTATTATGCATGTTTAAAATAACTATTAATAATAGTAACATTAGTAATAAATATTAAAAAATGAATATAGAAGGGGTAGTTCTAAATATAACGGTAGAAAATGATTATTATATATATATTCGAATATAAATAAAATAAATTTTATTTGTATTTCTATTAAAGTTTTTTATAAATTTTATAAATTTTTAATATAAATCTGTTTGTATTTAATTAAAATATTCTATAATATATTGCTAAATTTATTACTTTTTGTAAATTACAAAATTGAATTCTATCATAAATTTAAACATAATTCTAGTATAAAAAATTCCTAATTTTAATTAGGATATATTATGTTTATTATAATTATAAATAACTGAATAAATTAAAAAAAACTTTATCTTGTTTTGTAAAAATTATAATTATTATTTTAAACTAGGATATTTACTAGTCAATTATATTTCAAAATAAAATGATAAATTATTAAATTTTATAATGATAGCATAGCATATTATAATAATTAATATACTTACATTAATTTTATATTGATTAATTAAAAATAACTAAAAAAAACAAATAAAGTCATTTTTTAATAAATCAACTATATAATATGTATAAAAAACAATTTAAAGCTAAATATGAAGCAAAAAATTAAGAATTACTGATTCAGGATTTCAAATTTAACCAATCTCTTAGTTTTGATTAAAAATTTAATAATAATTAAAACAGGCTAAAAAATTATCATTAAAATAGCCTTATTGATTTATAATCAAAAAATGTAAAATATAATTTTTTTTAATTATAATAATGTTAAATAAGTAACTTAAAAATATTAGGACTGTAGATTTATTACGTAGCAAAAATTGGGCAAAAACTTATCCTTTGATAATATTCATACTAATACAGAAAACGATAATTTAAATACTAAAAGAAATGTAAAAAATCTAGAACGGTAAAAGTCTATATAAGACAACATATTATTTACATATAGCAAAACCAAAAGAATAAATAAGAGATCTTTTAAAGAGTATGATACAAATGAAAAACACCTTGCTATATAATTACCAGCCTTATATTCGAAATTGTATATAGATTAAATATTTATAATTTTAATATTTAAAATTTTTTTTTTTTTTTTTAATTTTTTTTAATATTAAAGTCGAACAGGAAGTCAACCGGCTATGGCTAAATGTTATAATAATTAAGAAAATTCTAGTTCATTTATTGTTGAAAAACCTAAAGAAATTTTAAAATAATAACAATAAAGTAGATTTTATTAAAAAATAAAGGAAAATTAGAACATTAAAAATTCATAAAAGTAGCATAAAATTAAGTCTTAAGAAAAATAATCAAATAAATTAGGCAATTATAACATTTAGGAATATTTAAATAAACTAAATAATAAAAATAATATAGATAACCTTTATCCACACAAAAAAAATTCAAAAAAGTATTTTGAATTAAATAATGAACTTAAGATAATGTAATAAAATTTTTGCAAAGATCACAATGATTAATAAAATTTGAAAAGATAAAATAAGAAAAACAATCCTAATTATATTAAAAAAAACTAATAAAAAAACTTAACGTAAATATTTTATTACTAATAAAATGGAAACTAAACAAAAAATTGGGAATAAAATAATACCTAATTTTAAGTAAGTAAAATGGAAATGTTTAATAATAATTATTAAACTAAATTGATAGGTAATTATTTTATATATAAAATAACTTTCACATAATTAAAATAAATCATACAAATATTTTTATTAGTTATCTTTTAAATTTTAATAAAATATTTATTTTTTTAGATCCTATAGTTATAATTGATTTTTCTGATAATTTAAATAAGCTTATATCTTTGAATAAAAATCTTAAAAATTCAAAAGCGGCAATCAAATCAACAAAGGGATTTTCCTAAAAAATTGGATAAATTTTATTTTAAAATGGACAAATAATGTAATATTATAGTTAAGAATATTTATATAACAAGATTTTATAAGAAGAAATAGACTAATTTTAGGCATAAAAAATTAAATATTTCGCAAAATCTTTAGAAGATTACCTTTTGTAAAAATATGATGATTTAGAAAAATTAACAAAAGATAGCCTAAAAGTCGAAAACAATCTTGTTAATTTATAAAAAATAAAATTATTTCATAAAAATCTAAATCAAAAATAGTAATAAATAAACAAATTATTTCTTATACATATAAAAAATAAATTAATTTGAACTATTTAAGTTATTTTTTTTTTAAATGAAAAAGAATTAAAGAGATTAAAGATGTTTAAATATACAGAGATTAAAAACCAGATTTTAATAGATATACACTTATTAACAAATAATTAAAAAATGCAGAAGATAGATTATAATAAAAATTTGAATAAGTAAAAAATTTAAATAGAAATGAAAGTAAATTGATAAATAACATAGTGTCAATATATGATGATATTGAAAATTGAAAAATAAAATTTAGAAAAAATTTCAATAATATAAATAATAAATATTTATATTTTATAGAGTTTTTTCCAGTTTATAAATTATTCTATTTATTCTTTTAAATTTAAAATTCGTAGCAAGAAATTCTATCTGTAATTAAATTTTATTGAAAAGTTAAAAAAAACAAAAATAAAGTTAATATTTTAGACAATTTTTTTTTAAGATATATTTATAATTATTATTATTATACTTATAAAATAAAAATGCCTAGAGAATTAGTAACAATATAAGTTGGTTAATGTGGAAATTAAATAGGGATGAAATTCTGGGAATTAGCATTAAAAGAACATTCATAAAATAATAAAAATGGTATTTATGATGATGCATTGTCAAGTTTTTTCAAAAATGTAGATTATTAGTAAATTAATAAAATTATAAAATAATTATAGTTTTATAAAATGGTATATGCATTCATACCTTTATCATATTAAATTTCTATATTTGATTTAAAAGAGGAGGGCAGTAATTTAGTTTAAAAGTTGGGTCTCAATTGTAAAATCTAAAAGCAAGAGTATTTTTTTAACTATTATCAGATTATATAATAATTTTTCTACAAATTTTTTTATTATTAAAGGCAATAATCGTAGATATGGAAGAAGGAGTTATAAATTAAATGCTAAAAAGTGACATTGGGGAAATATTTGACGACAGGCAATTTATTCACGATGTTTCAGGAGCTGGAAATAATTGGTATTTATTATATAATGTTATAAAAAATATATATTATAATAGTATATTTTAAATAAATAAATGCGAAAAATTTTATTTAACATTGAAATAAAATAACCAGTATTTTAATATTTATTACCATATATATTTTTAGGGCACATGGTTATCATTATTATGGAAATAAATATAGAGAAAATATAGTTAATAGAATTCGAAAAACAGTTGAAGAATGTGATTCTATTTAATGTTTTTTTTTAATGCATTCATTAGGTGGAGGAACTGGAAGTGGTCTGGGTTCAAGAATATTAACAAGTAAAATAATTAACAATATATCATAATTTTCATTAATATAAGAAATGTTATTTAAAAGAAAATTACTAAATTGTTTTAATATATAGTTTTGAAGGAAGAGTTTCCTGAAGTATACAGATTTACAGCTTCAGTATTTCCTTAAAAAGAAGATGATGTAGTAACTTCACCATACAATAGTATGTTTTCGTTAAATGAAATTTATCAAAGCGCTGATTGTGTTTTTCCAATTGACAACTAAGCTCTTTTAAACATTTGTAATTAAATAGACAATCCATCTAAAAATAAATTAGTAAAAGAAAAGGGACCTATGCAGACCAAAGACGAAATAAATTTACTTATGAACAAAGGGTCAAAAATAACCTAAACAGGAGAAAATGAAAATAAATAAAGAGAAAAACCTTTCGATAAAATGAACAGTATAGTTGCGCATTTACTAAGTAATTTAACTTGTTCTATGAGATTTGAAGGAACTTTAAACGTTGATTTAAATGAAATTACCACAAATTTGGTTCCATATCCAGACTTAAAATTTTTAATTTCTAGTATAGCACCTTTGTATTCATTGTCTAACAGCAACATGCAGCCCAGAAGACTAGATCAAATGTTCAAAGATATTTAACACCCTGATTATTAACTTATAAATGTTAATCCTATATAACATAAATATTTGTCTGTCGGACTGATAGTGAGAGGAAATGTAATTGTTATTTTAATACTTAATATAAGATATTTTAAATTAAAAATTAAAAACTAAAAATTATAATTACTATATTAATTAATAATAATTTTAATTAAAATTTGTTTTTTTTATTAATTAATAGGTTTCTTTTTCAGATGTGAATAGAAATATAAATAATCTGAGAAAAGAAATGGATATGATCAGATGGAATACAGAGGGTTTTAAATACGGTATATGTAATGTTCCTTCAATTAAATAACCTTATTCCGTTTTATGTCTTGCTAATAATACTTCTATAGCATTAACTTTTGATGAAATGATAGGAAGATTTAATAAATTATATAAAAGAAAAGTATATACACATCATTATACAGAATATATGGACATTGACCATTTTAATTAAACTTAACAAAATATATAAGAATTAATAAGTAAATATACAAAATTAGAAAAAGAATCAGGCGAAAATGTGCAATATAAAAGATTAAAGCCTATTATATGATTCTTCATTATTTTATTTTAATATCTTTTTTGCTAGTAATATATTTATTTAATCTTAATATTTTAGTTACATACATCATTTGTAAAACTAAATTCCTATACTAGTATAAGTTCTATATATTAAAATAGTGTATAAATGATAATATAAAAGATTATATAATCATATTATATATATAATATTTATTTGTTTTTTAAAATATATTGTTAATATCATGTATAAAATAATAATTATAATAATTATACAGAAATATGTTGAATCATTATTATATTTATAAACTAAACTAGGTTAAAGTTTTTAGGAATTAATTCCTATAGCATCGAATCAAAAAGAAAATAATAAATATTTTTTATCAAGATATTTGATTCTTTTGATTGTTTATTTAAATTTCATAATTATTAAATCTTAATATAAATTTATTCAAGATTGGATTAATTAATTTTATTTAAAGTATTTTTTGCATAATTGTTATCACTATAATTTCCAAAATTCCTTGGGTTTTCTATTTCCTTTTACAAATTAGCTTAAGCATGAAATTAATGCCTTTCTATTATGTGGAACATAATTCTTAGTAACAAAAATATAAGGGCACTAATGAATTAAATAATCTTCTGATAATTTTTTAATTCTAATACTGGAATCCCAAAACTTTCCCAAATTAGTTATATTTTTCTTTTTCGAATGTTTAATTTCATTAATATACTCCATATCTTTACAAAATTTACACATTTCACTATTTTTTAAAAAATCAAAAGTTTTTGCCAAATTTTCCTCAGACTATTAACTTTTCATTTATTTAAAATCATTTTTAACTTAATTACACTTTTCTTCGCTTCTGCATTTAACCCTTTCATATATTTTTGTTAAATATTTTGTCAATAAATTTGTTAAATTTATAGGCGCATGTGATGTGTCTATAGGATCTTTTTTTTGTTTATTTTTATCTCTAAATTTTTTGCTAATTAAAGGTGGTTTACTCATAGATTAAGTGTCAAAAGCGTCGTTGTAAGTAGTGCTATTTTAAACCTAAGAATCCTCATTAAATTATGTAATTCCGACACTTGAACATGACTTTATATTATTTTTTTTGTGCTAAAAATGTTTGAATTATTTTTTGCTGAATTTCGCTTGCTAGTTGTCTTGCATATCATCTTAAATTTAAAAATTTAAATTTTTTTATAAAATAATGAAAAAATAAGTTAAGAAAAGATATATTACTATTAGTATATTATTCTTCCTAGAATTGGCTAATTCCTTACTCTTTTTAGGGGCTTGATCCTTAATAATGGAAAAAAATTTATAGGTTACAATTGATTTTATAAATTAATAAAAATGATAAAAAACTTTTTAAAAAAATTAACTATAAATTGTAAAATATTTACTTTAACTCAGATTTACTTTACCAAACTAAGAGGTCTTTTATTATTATTGTGAAGGTTTTTATCTAGGACTAGGAATACTGTAATTAGAAAAGGAACCTTTATGGCTATTAGAATTTTTAGTACTTACATTTTTAGGCATTTTTTAATTTTTATTTATATAGTTATAATTTAATTAATGGTTTCTAGATGAAAGTGTTTCCATTTAATTTGTACTCATATTCTACATTTCATGTTCATTATTTAAATTTTCATTTTCGTCGGAATATGTGCACATACTTTATCTGTATTCATCTACACCGGAACTATCAAATTCTTAATTGTTTCCTGTATCTTAATTCATGTTTTAAAATATTTCTCCGTGAAATTCTTAAACTTACTATTACTATTATTAATGCTACCTCATATTATTTTCATATATATTATCGTGGGTAAAAGTAACCTTTATATTCGTTAAAGACTAAGTTTTTTTCTTAACCTAACCTCTTATAAAAGGAATTCTTTATTATTATTTACTATTTTCCATTAAATAATCTGAATGTTTTTAATTAGAAATGCTAGGAAATTATTAATAACCTAGCTCTATATTTGAATTGAGATTGTTATTATTAATATTAGATCCTTATAAATTATCATCATAATTTGAAGAATGACCTTATTAACTTTAATCTATTTTTTTTAACTAAATTAAAGGATTATAAGAGGAACCGGTTTAAGCTCGTTTATTTCTGTTGTATACTTAATCATCTTCTTATTTATCTAAATTATAGCTTTATAAGTCTTAATTATCATCTTCTTATTTTATAGTTTTATTATTCATTTCATTATCCATTAAATCCATTGGTTATGTAGAAATGTTCTAAATTTATTTTTAGTAAAAGTTTATAAAAAATTTAACCATATTTAAATAACATGTTAATATAAATAAATATAATTTAGTTACTTATACTAAGGATAAGTTAGATTAATGATGATCAAGTCTTTACTCGTTAGTTTCCAAATTTTATTAATTATTTGGGGTTTGATTATTATACTAATTACTATCCTCTTCATTACTAGCTTCTCTATAATCTAAATTGTTTGGTAAATCCAATAAGTTAGAGTTTTTACCCGTAATTTAATTTCCTAGATTAGGAAAAGTATTATTCCCCATGTTATTTTAAATATCTACTTATTAATTATCCTAAAGATTGTACATGTAATCTATTTAATTTTCATTGCCATTTGTATATATTTAATCACCCACTTTATTTTCCTTATTATCTATATTTTACTGTTGATACATTTTTTGTCTTTGTGTAGGATTTTCCTATATTGTTTACAGTTAGTTTTATAAATTAACACTATATTATTTTTATTAATTTCTGTTAAAAATATCTCTAGCCTAATAGACATATGAATTTCTTCTATTTGAATGTTATACCTTGGCTTCATCAGAAGTAAATTAACAAGCTTAATTCAATTCTAAATCATTTTAATTAGCTCTACTTTTACCCTATATCGAATTTTATTCTAAACTCATTTCAGAAAACTTTTCAATGAAATTATTATCCCCTACATTTACCATAGGAAATTATTTATCCGAAATATCGATTTCACTTATTGAATTACCTTAATTGCTTAATAAAAATGTATTTTTTTTTTGCTTATTATAATTGAAGAAAGAAAGAGAGCTTAAAGAATCCGCATTATTAAGATTTTAAATTATTATATCATTCTTTTATTCTTCATCCCTATAAATTATTATTTTTATATGTTTTTAAATACATTAAAATAAAAAGGAAAATACATAAATATAACTTATTTAAGTAATTAAACTAAATTTATTTAGACTATTATTTTTTATTATAATATAAGTTTATTTAAATATTTATAATTATTTTATCTTTTTATTAATGCTTTATTTTAAAAAAATTATCAATTCATTAAGTTAGCAAAATTAATATCAATTTTAATTTTAAAATATTAGAAAAATATTAATAATTTTTTCAAAAAATAATTTCTATTCAATATTTTTAAAAAATTAAAACTGTTATACTTAAATATTTAAAAACTTATTACAATATTTAAGATCATTATATATTAATAAAATTTAATTTTTATTATTTATTTAATAAGTCTTTATAAATTTTAATAAATAAAAGTCTTTAAAATCCTTACTTTCCTTGGTATAACATAGGACTTCTCTGCTATTAAAGAGAATCTAAAGGGATATTACTATATTAAGGTCCCACTTTTTTTAATGTGTTTTAAAAATAATTATTTTAAATATTCATATTCATTTAAGGCTTTTAATATTATTCGTCTTAATAAATTACGCTATTTCCCTAATTTTGAATTTATCGGGGCATTTGATTATTATCCATTTCACTTTCTAAATATTGTTTACCTTAATTTTTATATTCGTTATTTTCCAAAGTATCTCTGTCATAATTCTATTATTCTTACTTTATATCGCTTTAATTAAAGCCATATTATTAATTTGGATTATATGGTTACTGATTGGAAATGTGTGCATAATCAATTTAAAAATTTTCATTATTGTTATTTTAAATCTAATTGTTTTATTACTAATATCCGTTATAATTGGAATAAGAAGGGTAATTTTAACAATAATTATTATTATTAAATTAAAATTTTTCATCTGAAACCGCTTCTTCTTTATAGGGTGGTTTATTTTTGTTATTTTCTTATGGTCCTTTAATTGACATTTTATTTTTGCGTTCTATTTTGTTTTATTTGTAGTTTATAATTAGTTTATTTACATATATATATAATTTTTAAGTTCCTTATTATTCAATCAATAATTTTGTTTATAAATTATTATTCTAATAATAATATTTTAATTATTTACAAAATAAAGAATTTACTTAGCTTAAAAACTGAAAATAATATAAATTTTACTTTAAATTTCGCTCAAGCAATATTCTAATATTAAAAAAAAAATTAAAAATATATAGTGCTGTTTTTAAAATTCTAATCAAAACTTATATTTTCGAAAATTATTTTAATATTAGACAGATAAAAATTCTGATATTACTTGTAAAGTATAGTAAAATTTACTTAAAATAAATATTAACAAAGAAGTTTACTTGCATTAATTATTATCTATTTTTAAATATATTATATATTTTGATTTTAAAAATATGAAATAATCAATAATAAATAAACTTTATTAAAATTTCACGTTTAAAATTTTTGAATATATTTAATTTTATACTAAGCATTTATTATTAAAAATTATTATTTAAAATAATATTTATTTTAGCAAATAAATATAAAAATTTTTAGGTATGAATATGATACATCATTTATTCACTATAAACTAAATTATATTACTGATATATTTTAATAATGTTAATTTGTTTTAAGTATAATAAATTTGCTTTATTATTAATAAATTATTCTGATATAATTAAATACTGTGCATTATTAATGAACTCAAAATAAAATTTGATTATTAAATTTACACTGTCTTAATTATATTTTGGATAGAGTGTTAGATTTATATGTTATAGTTTATTCAAAAATAAAACATGTGATTGAAATTTATGGCTGATAAATACAAATAAATTTAATATTTTATTAGTATTAAATCATTATACGAATTTTATTTGTATTTTATTTTAATTAATTATATGATTTAATATTTAAACAAAGATATATGTAATTTTTATAAACAGATAGTTTAATATCCTTTGTTGTTCTTATTAGAAATGAAATAAGGTTAAATCTGATGTACAAATAAGACCTATGACCTATTTTAAATGTAATATTTAACTAATATGTATATTAAATCTTATTTAAAATTTAAAAAAATTTGTTTACTTTTATTATTAAAAAATCTATGGTAAAGTAAATTATATTAGAATATTTAAACAATAATTCAAATATTATCTATATTATATATATATACATAATATTATAAATATAAATTTTAATTATATAAAATTACATATTAGAATTAATAACAGAAAATTAGAATGAAATAAAAATATATTTTTAGAATAAAATAATTTTTAATGGTATAATCTTTTTATTCACTAAATTTCTTTCCAATTTTTTCCTTAAAAAACTAATAATGATTTTTTTTAAAAATATGAGTGCTCAGGATTAGATTCCAATGGAACATTTTAAAGTGAAAAAAGTATATTTTATTCTACAATTGGAACTGACCAAAAACTACCTAGTTTAGGCATATTCTTTGTTAAATAAAGAGTTCCAGCATTTTCGACCCTAGGATCAATCTATTTGTATTATTTATATAATTTATATATAAAAATATCAAATTATATCAAAAATTTATAATATATTGTTTTATATTACTTTAAAAACTAGAGAAGTTGATAGACATTGTTTGTTTTTAACACCCCCAATTACTAAAATTTCACTTCCATTGATTTAAACTGCCCCGCTTAAATTGGGTAAATCAAATAATTCTTCACTTTAACAAGAAAATTCGACTACATGCCAAGTATTTGTCGCAATATCATACCTAACAAATGAAAAATATTTTATATCTTATTTTTTATATAATTTTAAAATATTTATATTAGTTATTAATTTACCTTTCAATTGGATTTGCCGTAGTTAAAGAATCTTATTTACCTCCAAATTTATATATTTCTTAATCGTTAAAACTAGCAATACAACATTAGGTAGCAGGAGAATTTAAGGGAGCTATTTCAATCCACCTATTAGAATTAAAATCATATCTTTCACATCTTTTTGTAGGCCCATCTATGTCTTCACCGCCTACAACATACAAACAGTTATTAGCATAACATATTCCATGTTCAGATCTTTCATTTAACATATCTTAATTAAATTAATATTTTTATAAATATTTAAATAAAAAATTAGTCTAAAAAAATTAACTTATAACTGAAAAAATTCTTCTTTAAGTCATATTTAATAAGCATTTTTTAATAATTTGTGTGCATTTAAATTTAAATAAATATATGTATATTTTATTTATATTAATATATTTATACATTATATTTATATATTTACATGTATTTATTATGTTTAAATTAATATATTTATATATTATGTTTTTTTTTTATGTTATAATTTATAATATATTATAATATTTATTTATGTTATAATTTACAATATATTATAATATTTATTTATTATATGTTTTACTATATATTTTTACCTGAAATTGGTATCAATGTTTCCCTTCCATAATCCAAAACATAGCAACTTGTTGTTGGACTTCCTTTATTTTCAAGAGGAATTCCTCCTGTCACAAAAATTTCTCCTGAGGGAGTAATTATTGATCTAGAATAAATAGGTATTTTAAAACTAATTTTTAAATCCTGGGTTTTCATTTTTTTGGACTCATCTTCATATATTAATTATATTTTAAATTTTAATTAATTTTATAAAAATTTAAAACATAAAAGTTATTTATTTCTTATAAATTTATATAAAATTATTGAGTTTTACCGTTATTTTTTTTAACTGATTTTATGTCTAGAAAATGTATTAAATTTGAATTATTTTGTAAAAAATATATCAACTTGTATTAACAATCTTCATAGAAATAATTAGGCATATCAATTTATACTTATTATGCTAATTAATTTTGGGATTCTAAGTATAAATTTAAAATTAGCTAAATTATATTAAATTTTATTAATTAGAAATTTAAATATTTACCTCTTTATTTATGGTAACTTTTAGCATTACTATAATTATTATCTCTCACAGAACTTTAATTATCTCCAAAAAATTAATTTTAATAATTTTCAGATTTAGATCCACTATCAAAATTTGGATTTGTATTTTAGTTTGAATTTAAATTTTAAGGGAAAAAATTTTATTATTCCAAATTCGAAGTATGCTAAACTCTTTTAAAATTTCTTTAAACGGGCTATGAAAAATTAACCCTGTGTTATTTTTTATCAGCAATATCAGAATGATCAAAATTATAAGGCACTATTTATATATATTAGTCTAAAAAATCCTCAACTTAATTTAATTTCTATTCATTAACTTATAAGTCAACCAAGCCCTAAACAAAAGTATCGATTGAACCATCTACTTCTTAATGAATATTTTGATATTCTCCTTAAAGTTCTCCAGATAGAACCTTTTTTAAATGAGTAATTATAATTTTTAAAAGTAATTAATTTTTTAAAACAATATTTTATTTTTACCTTAAGCAAATCAGGAATATAATATTGACTTTACAATTTTCCCTCCATTTATTTTAGACTATCAATATAAGCCTGTAATTTTTAGTTTAAATTATTAATTTCGCCTGAAGAGCTGAATTTATGTGCAGAAATTTACTGACTCAAAGAATTTTCGAAATCTTCGAAATATTCATTAATTTTTTAAATAAAAGCTTCTTTGCACCTCGCCAAGTTATTATGACACTCTTCAATCATTTATTTTTTACCTTATTCATTAAAATGACCCAAAAGTTCCAACTCTTTTTCCAAATTCTATATTAAATAAAATAATTAAATTTAATAACCCATATAAATAACAATATTAAATTCATATAACTTTAAAATTTTATATAAAAATGATATAATTTAATAATAATAAATATAATTAAAATGTTTATTTTAGTATAATTAATTTTATTTTTTTTACCTATCTATCTCCTATTAATTCTTCCATAGCTTCTTATCTTTTATCTTATATATACTCAATAATTGGAACCGTATTAGACTATTTATGCAACTCAATATGTATTTTTATACATTATGGGCATAAAGGTTCCATACAATCATTATTACAGCAAATATTAGTTATTATATTATGAGGATGAGTGGGACAATTTTCTCTAATATCACTTTCATAGTTTTCTATTTTAGAGTCTTCTATATTTTATCCCAAATTATTTTAAAAATTAACTTAAGTTCCTTATACAGAATGGTGCTTATTAAACTAAGAAGAAGCCCCGTTACCTTATCTAAATTAATTTTATTGTATATCTTATTATTACTATTACTGTTATTAATATTATTATTCCTATTATTGCTAATTAGTAACTGGAATTACACTTTATGAAAATTTATTTAATTAAACATTTTTATTTTTATTCCCTAAAACCTACTCTTATACTGGTTGTAATTACATTGATTTACCTATATTATTGCTGTTTTAATTTTAGTTTTAATTTTTAGGAAAAGAAGATACATTAGCTGATGATTAATAAATTTTATTAGGCGAGTTTGTATTGTGTTCATTTCCAATTGACATTTCTTGTTCATTGGAAACATTGCTAAAAATTTTATTTTTACTTGGTGTAGCCATATTATTAAATTTCGGTAAAAAATTTATTTATTTATTTATTTATTTATGCAAATTTTAATTATAGAAACCTTAAAATAAATAGTTTTATTTATCTTTTTTTTATTTTATAAATTTTTATTTTAAAAATTTGTTGTTGTTTTTCAATTAATAATTACTGTTTTTTAGTATTAATTTTATTTTTATGTAATAAAATTTGTTATTAACAGAATTAAATGCACATATTTTATTTTAATAATTAATTGAAATTGAAACTATTGTATATATATAAATGATATTTATAATATAATAATATATTTAATGGTAGCTAGCTATAAAAAATTTCTATAAGATACTATCATATAGAAATTGCACAAAATTTATAAAACAAAATATAAAGTTAAAAATTTAATCAATATTAGTCTTAGTTTTAATGGTCTTGTATTTTTTACATTCTTTCCTTTTCTTCGACTTCTTGATAATATCTTTCAAAATCTCTATACCTGATTTTTAAAGTTTTAAATTCCTCATCCTATTTTTTTCCTAGCTATTCTAAGCCAAAATTATTATCATGATTATTAGTTCTAGATCTGGCGGAATGTAACTGAATTTTAAAATAATTTTTAAATTTTATTTTTAAAAAATATTGTAAATATATTTGACGATTAAATTATTTATCTTTTAAAAATATTTTTACAGAAGCCAAACTACCTGCTCTACTTAAAGCTCTTTCTTCATTCTCAAAAACTTAACAAAAGGTAGGAAAATCCAAATTTTCATCATAAATTTCTAATTTTTCCAAAAATGATGTCATATCAATAGACAAATCGAATTCATTAGTAATAATATCCATAATAGTCTATCTTGATACAGTTCCAGTTAAGTCATTATTGCCTCCTAAAGCTATAAAAGCGTCTATATATTCGATTTAATCTTCTCTTTCTTTATTTTTCTTAATAAATTCCTTTATCAGAG
Organism: Pseudocohnilembus persalinus; assembly: GCA_001447515.1. Lineage (NCBI taxonomy): Eukaryota > Ciliophora > Oligohymenophorea > Philasterida > Pseudocohnilembidae > Pseudocohnilembus > Pseudocohnilembus persalinus. The sequence goes on from LDAU01000205.1 coordinate 285,284, forward strand.
AGACTAACAAAAAAAATAGATATAATAATTTTTAATTAAAAAATATGAAAAAAATTAATATATTAAAAGAAGAAAAACGTTTGTATTTTTATTAGCTTATAAAGAATATAGGAAATAAAAATTAACCTTTCTATTTACGATATGTAATAATATTTTTTAAAACAAAAATTTCAAGACTTTTTTTAAAAAAATTTACGTTTTTCTAAAAACAAATATATTTAATTATTTATAAATTAAAGATATTTTAAGATATTTTAATTATTTAATAAATTTTCTTGAAAATAAAACTTATTTTATATTTCAAATATTTTTTCTATTTAAATAATTTATTTTATTTTGTTTTATTTTTTTATTAAATATTTTATTCTCCCATAAAAATAAAATAATTTATAAAATCTATAAATAAACATAAATTTATTTTATTAATTAATACAAAAATGGCTCTTATTTTACCTATGTTTAACATAACTTGAATATCAATTTATTAATAATTTTTGTCATTTATTTCTTTTTTAACTCTATCTTTTACTTTGTTGTCCACTTAAAATCTATACCCAATTATTTTTTACAATTAATTTTCTTAAATTAACCCATATTTATTAGGATCTTCTTTTTAAAAGGCATTTATGAAAAATTCAATTTCTGGGGTATCAAGATTATTAAATTTATAATTTGAAGGATTTTGTTATTAAACTCTTGATCCCCTGTATAAATTAGATTGCTTTCTCATTTTTGATTTTATTTTTTTTAATTTTTTAATAATTTATTTGTATAATTAATTATTAATTATTATTTATTAATAATTTACAGAGCCATTTAGAAGTTTTTTATTTTTATTGGTAATTATATAAAAAAAAAATTTCTATCAATATATTTTATTTTATTGGGATTTTTTTGATGAACTTTTTTTATTTTTATTGATAATTTTAAATTTTATTGCAAGAAACTTATTTTTTTAATATAAATAAATTTAATAATGGGCTAAAATTTAAAATATTTTTTAAAAACTAATATATAAATTATAAAAAAAACAATAATTAATTTATATAAGGTTTTTCATTTTAATAATTCGATATAAAATTTAATAAAATTATTGAATTAACTTTGCATAATATTATTTAAAATTAAAAAATTACTATAATTAAATACATATTTTCTCTACCAAAAATTCCTCCAAAACTTATTAGATAAAATATTTAAATAAAAAGTTTACAAATATATACACTTAACTAACATAAATATGTAATAACAGTAAAAACAAAAATAATTCAGTTAAAATTAAATTAATGAAATAGTATTATAAGCCATAAAAACTAATTAAAAATAATAAGTGGCAGATTAATATGGCCTAAAGCTGTCATAATTACAAAAATATATAAATGAATTTTTATAAAATTAGCAAAATAATATTCCAAATTGTAAAATAAGATATAATACTAATGTATTTTTTAAAAAAATTCAATAATATAATTTTTAAAAAAGCTAATTCTGTAGTTAGTTAAAAGGGCTAATTATTTATATGTAAAAATTTTTTATTTTTATTAAATTATAAAATTTTGTAAACTATAAATTTAAAAATGTCAAAAAAAATTCTTTTAAAATATATAAGAGGGAACCTTAAACAAAATAATTGGGAAAATTATATAGAAAATTAAAAATTAAGGCAGTGGAGAACAATAATATATGTTTAACGAAAATTCAAATTTATTCAATTTTTTTTCTGAATTGTAAAATTTGGAATAACCGATTAAGTTATTTAGTTATTTTGTATAAGAAGACAACAAAGCTATAAAATAAAATGTACAAGAAAGAGTTTGCCTATTCTGTCAAAAAAATATATAAACTATTATGGAAGATTATTAATAAGAAGAATATGAAAAATAAAGTAAATAAAAATATTTAATTTTAAAACAGGCAATTTGAAAGTTATTATTTGTAATTATTTTTTTCTTGTAGATTCAGTTTTTTACAAAAATTTCCAAAATGATATGTCACTTATAAATCACTTTATTATCACCCATGTAGATGAATATAACTTTAATTTTAAATTGAATGCCAATAAGTATTAAATTATTATAGAAGCAGCATCTTTAGAATAATAAAAAACACAATTCATACAAGAAACAGGTATTTTTAATTATATATTTTGATAATATAAATTTAGTGTAAATCTTTAAATGTTATTTTATGATTTATAAAAATAATAAAAAAGATAAATTTAGTATATTTGAAAAAATTCCAACGAAAATGTCAAAAAAGTTAGATCCAAAAATAGATTATTTTATGAGTCTGGTTAAAATTTAACCTAATGTAAATAGAAGTTAAATAAATTATGAATTGTACAAACAAAGGACCAAAAATATAAAAATTTCTGAAACATTTGATGATTTTTTTCAAGGTAATAAAAAATACTTTTATCAATATAAGAATGAAATTTCTAAAATTTTGCATTTTATAAAATATAAAAATAATAAAATAACAAAAATATTTTTTTATTTTTTACAGAAAGCGCCCAAAATAAAATTTTTTCCTCTATTGATGATGAAGCTTACAAAAAAAGTATGGCTAAAAGAAGATTATACCATTCTAAATATTTCAATCCAGTTTAAGAAGATGAATTAAGCGATGAATCTGAGTATGATGATAATGATAATGTTTTTATAAAGCATTTAGAAAACATGGAATTAGAGGTGAATAATTTTTAAAAATACAGCATTTTTTTTTTTTATTTAATTATAAAATTAATATAAATTTTGATTTAATAAATTATTTGAAACCAAATAAACAGAATAAAGAAGAACTTTTCCCTTTAGATTAAGAATTTCATAAATTATGGAATTCTTTTATTTAATAAAAAGAAGAACTATAAAAAACTTCTAGTTATAAAACTGAACTAAATTTAAAAAAAATGCCATATCTTTTGCAGGAATTCATTTAAGCAAATAAAACATAATTAAAAGAAAGATTATACAATAATTTTAATATGTTTTTATGCACTCTATTATAATAAGGAATAATAGACTAAAATAGTTTTTTTACCCAAATAGTGAATGTTAAAAATTGAATTTTAAAGGCTATAAAATTGGATATTATTTGTTTTTATTATATAATGTTGAATTATTTAGTATATCTATCTATTTCTTAAAAATTAAATAATCTTTTTATTTTTAATTCATATTCTAATATTAAATTAAACTAATATACATGAGTGCACGATAATAATATGAAACTAATTATAAGAATAAATTTATATTTTCAGTTGTTAAAATACTTTATTCTTTCATTTTTATTATCATTAATTTTAATTTTCCTATTTACTAGCTTATCTTTATTCTTACCATTGTTATTTTTTTTGAATAATATCGTAATCAGTTAAATTTGGGTACAATCCTAAAAATAGATAATATAAAAAATAGATAATTAATTTAACAAAATCACTATTTATTAATTAATTGATATTTTATAAAAATATATAAGTTTTAACTGAATATTCGCTATTTAAAATTTTTATTTATTATCTGGATATTAAAGTATTTAGTAAAATAATATATAATAATAATTTTTTTTTAATATTTTTTATAGAAATGTACTTTTTTTAACTCCTGGGAAATTGAAAACTGCTAATTTATTAGGAATTAAGTCTCCATTTGCATGTCCGGGTTTAACTTAAACTATTTCTCCTTCGACACCTAAATTTGGGTGATTTTTTACTAATAATACTGAAACTCTAGATTTTGAAAAATATTGGGTAACTTTATATGTTAATGATTACATTATTTTATGTTGATTTTAATTGTAATTTAAAAAAAGTTAAACTGTTTTTATCTTTTGTATTTGTAATTATTTAAAATTTTATTTATAAGAATTAAAAATCTAATTTTTAATTTTAATGATTATTCTTTGGTAATTTTAATGTTTTATTCGAATAATATGTGAATTAAATTATAACCAATAATAACTAATTAAAATAAGCTATTAGAGTAGAAATTGCATTATTTCAATATTAATAATTGATTAATTAATTAAATTTAATCATATTACATATTTTACTATTAAAAAATATTATAAACAATTAAAAATCATATTTTCCATTAGATTTTACAAAATATATACATTCCCCTTAAAAAAATAGAACAAAAACAAACAAAAATAATTATATATTAAGCAAAATATTATTTAAAATGTAAGTATTTAACAGATTAATATCAAAGAATAATTTCAATATCAGTATGTTCAATTTAGGCTACAAATAATCTTTGTATAATATGCCTTAATTTAATTTTGGAAATAGTGACGGAAAAAGAAAAACTAGCTACTAAGTTCCTTTTAAAAGATGGTAAGTTATAAAAGGAGATAATGTAAAAAAAAAAATTCAAAAAATTAAATAAATGATTTATAAATTAGTATTATTTTTGAAAAATATTAGTAATATAATATAAAATTAATGTATTAGTAAAAATAAATATCAAAAAATATTTTTAAACTAATTAAATTTAATTTATAATTATATGTGCAAAATTGAATTTAATTAAATAAATTTTTTATAAATTTATATTATCGTTTTATTATTTTTAAATAAATATAGGTAATTGTAATCACTGGAAAAGATAAAAATAAATCTGGTAGAGTTTTAAAGGTTTACAGAAAAACAAATAAAGTTTTAATTGAAGGTATTAATATTAAAATGAAAAGATTTAGATAAGATCCTGAATAAGATTTAAAGGGAGGTATTAAACATATTATTCATCCTATTCATGTTTCTAACGTACAATTGATTGACCCTGAAACTGGTAAACCTACAAGAATTAGGTAAAAAATACTTTTAATTTTATAGTTTAAAAATAAATATACAATAATATATATATATAAACATATTTATTTATATTATTTTTCAAATAACTTATTAAATTTTATATTTTATTCTTATTATAATTATTTTTTTTTTATTTTTCAAGATTTGGGTATTTAGCTGATGGAACCAAAGTAAGATTAAGTAAAAAGTCTGGTTCTATTATAGAAAAACATATTAGTCCAGCTGCAAACCCTGCTGTTAGAAATAAAAATAAAATTGACGGAATAAAAGATACTCCTACCGAATAAGCATTAGAAGTAACATATAAAGGAGAAGAATTTTCCTAAATTAAATAAGAATTCGAAGATTTTATTAGAGAAAAATAAAGAAAAGAAAAATTATTGGTATTTAGTGAATGATATTATTGGCAAACTAGTTTGTTTTTTTAAAAGTATATATTTTGTACTCTATGATGTAGACTATAATATAAAAAATATTTTAAGTACAATTGTTAAGATTTAAATGCTTTTCCTTCTATTATATTTAATAAAGTAATTTATATTTTATAAAAATAAAATAAAAAAGTTTATTATTTATTTTAATAATTTTAGTTTACAAAAATATAAACTTATTAATCTTTCATTATTTAATCTTAATTTGAAGTATATATTGTTTTAATTTAAATTAATTATTATTCTAGTAACTAAATTATTTAATAAATAAAATTTATTTTTGATCAAATTTGTTAATAATAGTAAAAAAAAATTATAAACATCTATTAAAAATTATATAAAATTAAAATTATGAATAAAGAAACCTAAATTATTCAAATAAAAGTAAAAAATTATTAAAATGGAATCTACCAAGGATAATTTAATACATAATAAGAAAAAATTTAAGGTGAGGGGATTTTTTTTTGGAATACAGGAGATTTTTATGCAGGTCAATGGGAAAATAATAAAATGTAGGGATTAGGAATCTATATATCAAGATAAAATATAATATATAAAGGAAGTTTTTAAAACGGCACATTACAAGGTTTAGGTGAATTAATTATGCCTACTGGCCGAGTGTAAAAAATAAATATGCTTATTATAAAAATATTATTTAAAATATTATTATTAAATTTTATTTAAATAAGATAAAAAGGGTTTTGGAAATAGGGAAAATTATAAAATCTGAATTCAAACCAAGAAGAGTTAAATATTAGTTAGTATTTTGAAAAATTTAAAATAAAGGAGAATCCATATCTAATTGACTCAATTTTATAGTTAAATTTAAAGTTTTACAGTTTTTAGTAGGATTATATTGTGATAGGTGATTCTAAAATAAGAAACTAAAATTAATAAAACAGTTAATAAGATAATTTAGAAAATCAAAAAATTTCAGGAATTGGAGCTATTATAAACAACTCAGATTTTAAAATTTCTATTGGTTTATTTTAAAATGGGGAACTAAATGGAAGAGGTCGTATAATTTTTGAATCTGGTGATATTTACGATGGATTTTTATAAAATAATTAGTTTAATGGCCCAGGTAAAAATAAACATAAGTAAATTAAAGTTATAAAAAAAAAATAAAAATAAAAATAAATAATGATTATAATATTATAAAAAATATATTATAGGTGTATATTACAACTCAAAAGATAAAATTCATTTTTATGGAGCTTTTCAAGATAATTAGATAAAAGAAATATTTATGAAAACTTAGGCACAATAATTTTTAACAATTTTATAAGTAAGGTAGGATTAAAATTTGATATTGGATTATGATAAAGTGTTTAATAATAAATTATTTTCTTAGAAATAATATGGTGATTCTGAAAATTAATCCTAAAAATTATAGTAATAAAAATAAATATTCCCATTAAGAATAGATATATCGTTAAAACAAGAGATTGATAAAGATAATAGCTTATACAATAATACTCAAAGAAAAATTTATGCATAAAAACCTTTATTTTAAGACTTTTAATAAATAACTTCTATATTACATAGAAATAAATAATTCAACTATATAATGTAAAAATTTGATGGTACTAAATTTTGTGATATTTAATTTAATAATATAGAGTATTAAGTCCAAAAAAATCATTAAGATCATTAATAATAAACAAATAACAATAATAATAATAATCTAAATATCGATTAAAAATATCCTAGTGAATTATAAAATAACATAATTACCATTAAAGGATCTTAATAATATTAAGAAAAAAGAAGGATTTCAAAAGAATTATAGTATAACTAAATATAAAATCAGATAAATAAAATATAAGAATAAGAATTATAACAAAAATAATTAAATTAACATTCAAAATAATAAAATTAAAATACACCAATTTCAAAAACTTTAGAATAAAATTAATTTTCCAGTCAAAGAATAGAAATAAGCAACCAATAAAATAAATAAAGTGAGATTGATAAACTTATACAATTAAAGATATAACTTTTAGATTAAAAAAAAAACAATGTCTTAAATAATTACTAAAGTAAGTTAAATAATTAAGATAAAATATAGGCTCTAAAATAACTAGGAAAAAAAAATTTAAAGTTAAATTACGATAATATATCTTTTACAAAATAATTTTGAATAATATAATAATTTTTAAAAGTAGAAAAAAATTAGAATTTAAAAACATCACAAAATTTATTTCTTCTAAAACTATAATAATAGTAATATTTCCTAATAATATTATAAATATTTTTTTAAAAAAATAACATTAAATGATATATATAAATATAGAAATAAAAAAACTTATATATTTTCATAAATCAACTTAATTTTAATTTTTGATTTCATTTTCATTGTTATAAGAATTTTTAAGGGGTAGTATAACTTTATCCTTCTTATTATTACTATTAATCAAATTAAATAGGTTTTCCATTTTAATCTAAGTATTAGAACTACTTCATAGACTCCTAAGTAACAGGTTATCCGTACTAGTCAACATAAACATATTCAACCTTTTCTTTTTATTATTATTATTGTTATTTTTATTAAGGCTATATTTTGCTTTGTTCTTCTTGTTACTATCTTTATCCTTATTATTGTTATTATTATTGAGGCTATTAAGATTGTTATGATTACTATTAAGGCCCTAATTATAAGGGTCTTCCATTTTAATCTAAATATTAGAACTACTTTAATGATTCCTAAGTCACTGGCTATCCATATTAGTCGACATAAACGTATTCAACTACTTCTTTTTACTGTTATTATTTAGGCTATTATTATTAAGGTTATTATTGTTAAGGTTATTATTATTATTGTTATTATTATTAAGGTTATTATTATTATCCTTTTTGTTATTATTGTTACTATGGTTATTATTAAGAAACTTATTAACTGACTTAATCTTAAGAACTTTCTTGTCCCAATTATAATGGTTTTCCATTTTAATCTAAGTATTAATATTTTTACAAAGATTCTTGAGTTACAGGTTATCCGTATTAATCAACATAAACATATTCAACTTTTTCCTTTTATTTTCCAGTTTCTTATTAAGAAGTTTGTTATTTTTATTGAGGTAATTATTATTACTAAGGTTATTGTTATTACTATTATTAGAATTATTAATTTTATTAAGATTATTAATAGAATTATTATTATTAAACTTATTATGGGGCTAATTAGTATGGCTATTATTAAAAGGAACCAGTTTATTACAAACCATAAGATATTTAATTTTACTCAATATTTTATTAATATTATTAAGGTAAATATTAGTTAACTTGTTATTAGCCAGTCTGTACTTAATTGGGGTAATAAAATTGTTATTATGGCAATTATTATTAATTTACTCTTTATTACTAGGTATTATTTTATAAATTTTAAACTGGAGTAATTCCTGGTTACTTATTAACTTTAGGTGTTTATTATTGGGGTAGCATTTAACCTTATTATATATACATTTATTTTTAAGGTTATACTAATTTTTCTTATTATTATTGCAAACTTTGTTAAGGTTTTTGGTAAGTATCCTAAATACTCAAATTTTCAAATTATCTTAAAGTCTAAGGACTTAAGCTGTATTAAGCAGTTTATTATTTTTATTATTCATTTGAAACGGTGGCTTATTTATTTAAATTTTGACCTTAAATTTGTTATTATTATTATTGTTTTTACTAAGGTTATTATTCAGATAAACTGACTTTTTAGCCTTATTCATCAATTTCATAAAGATTTCCGCCTTCAGGAGCGTGAATAACTTTTCTTTCATATTAAATATACTTTCCAGGGTTATTAGGATCAGGAGCGTATTCTGTAATATATTCAACTTATAAGTAGTCTGTAACAGTTTTTTATTTGGCAACATAACCAGGTCTAATAAATTAAATAAAATAATCAATTATTATTTTATTCTTTTCAATTATAATAAAATATAAAATTAAAATAATAAAAAAATGTTTACCTTTCTTCAACTTTCTATTCTAAAGGTTCAAATTTTAACCTTGATCCATTCATTAATGGATTAGCTTAACTAGTTTCTTATTAAACTTATTGTTATTATTAAGGTTATTATAAAATTTGAGAATTTTAAGGTTAATAAGATAAAACTTAAGATCCCCCTAAATTTTATTAATCATAAATCACAGGTTAAACTTAATTTTAATATGTGTATTAAACAGGAGATTAAGAATAAAAAACTTATGAAGAAGATAACTAAGGTTATTAATAAATTTATTAAGGTTAATAATATGGCTATTATTCATAATAGTATTATTATTAGGGCTATGTAATTTATTAATAAGGTTATGGTTATAAATTAACTTAACTTGAAGTTAATTAAATACCTCCTTATTGTTATAAAGAAGGATTGTATCCATGAGATCCGACAATGGGATTTTAAGTTTAATTTATATATTATTAAGGGATTTAGCTCATTTTAAAGATTTAATATTAATTTATTTTTTTTGTTTTTTTTTTTTTATTTTTATTTTTTACTTATTTTTATTTTAATAATAATATTTTATTTTCATAATTTAAAAGTATTTAAATATTAACAAAATTAATAAAAAACAATTTTTTTTTAATTGCTTAATATTTTCGCATAAAAACTAATCTAATAAAAGAATGAATATATTAATATTGAACAATAGTTAAATATAATTATAAAAATTAAGTAATACTATATCATTAAAATAAATAACTATATATATTAACATAATATGACGAAATAATCAATATTCTATGAAAGCAATATATTCAACATTTTTTTTATAATTTTAATTTTATGTTCAAATAAGTCTATAAAATTTATTAAAATTAAATTAATATAATAAATAAAATAATTAATTTAAAAAATATCCCCATGACCTATTTATTTCTACATATAATACTAGAAAAATAAATTAAATATATGTTAATAAACATTTAGTAATGATTTTATCGTTTTTTGCATAAATAAACTTAAAAATTTAAATAATTATATCTAACTTAATATATAATTATTTTGTAGTTATAAGTTTTATTGATTAAAAAAATCGGATATTTTTTTAATTTATGGCATAATGTTTTTTAAAATAATAAAACTTACATTAAAATCAAATTTGTTTTTTTTTATTATAGTGTATTATTATATCGTTAAAAAACTCGCTAAAAATTTTGTTTTTTTATTAATTTCTATTGATTATAAATAATCAAATTTATAAGAAAAATTGAATTAAATATATAAAACAAACTTTTTGAACAAAATAAAAAATAATTTACAAGTAAAAAATATTAAAAATCAGTAATTTACTAAGAATTCTTTTAAAAAAAAGTTAGACTTTACAATAATGAAAAATAGATACAATTTAAATATTCCAAACTAAGGAATTTTCAAATAAATTTCAGAATTTACATTTATCATTGATCCTACCAGAAATAAAGACAAATTAGGAACTGGAAGTTTTGGAGAAGTAAAACTTGCACTTCATAAGCAATCAAATATAAAATACGCAATAAAAATAGTAAATTCCATAATTTTATTTATATATAAATAATATTTTAAATAAAATCTTTAGAATATCAAATATATATAAAATCAAAATGTTTTTATATAAAAAATATAAAAATGTCAAATACTTAAATTTATATTTAGATGGACCTAAACACTATGGTTAGTTAGTAGGAATTAAAAGGACTAGAATTGGAAACTAAGACATAAATTACCTTAGACCACCCAAATATAGTTAAATTATTTGACGTTTTTGTAGAAAATGATAAATTATATATGGTAATGGAATGGATAAAAAATGGAAATTTATATTCATACTTATTTAAAAAAAAAACTTTTTCGGAATAAGAGGCATTTAAGTATTTTTTTTAAACTTGTATGGCTTTTGAATATGTTCATTAAAGAGATATTGTACATAGAGATTTAAAAGTACTTAAATTTATATAATTTTATAAATTAAAGTAAAAGTTATATTATTTGTATAATATTAATGTAAACTATAATAACTATCTTTTTTAATAAATTTATAGCCGGAAAATATTCTATTAGACGATGATTATAATATAAAATTGTGTGATTTTGGATGGTGTTCTGAAAATATTGAATAATAAAGGTACAGCATTATATTTTTTAATATTTGCATAATTTAAATATTTTTATAAAAATAAAATGATTTTATTTTTATTTAAATAGAAATACATTTTGCGGTACTTTGGAGTATATGGCACCGGAAATCATATTCCAGAAACCATATGATTACAAAATTGACATTTGGGTAAATAATAAAATAAAAATATAATAATTATTATTGTATAGTAATTGATTTTTTAATAAAATAGGCATTAGGTATATTATTATTTGAATTAACACACGGACATGCACCGTTTAAGGCAAAATAATATAAAGAAATAAAATAAAAATTAACCATAGGAGAAGTCAAGTTTTCTTCAGTTTTATCTCATGGCTGTAGATCTCTAATTGCCTCAATTTTGTAATCTAATCCAAAAAGAAGAATAACTCTATAATAAATTTTTTAGAACTAATGGGTCTAAGAAATGCTTAAAAATGATAAAATGCTTAATATAGATAAAAATAAATATATCTTAGGTCAAGGAAAATAGAAGTCTAGTACTTAAAATGTCCATAACATATAAATGGGATAAAACTAATAATAATACAATACCAATGAGATTCAATTGAGTAAATTTTAATAAGAATAAGTTTAGTTAAATTAATAGTTATTAAATCATAAAAAATAAAGTCTATAAAATGAATAACAATCACCTTAAATTCAAATATCTAAAATAGAGAAATTTAATAATGGAAATCAAAATTAAATATAAAGAAATATTACTTAAAAAGAACAGCTTCATCCAGATTTTAATGAAAATAAAGATAATATAAAATTTTATAAAAATTAAATAAATTAAAGTTTGCATTCGAATTAAAACATTTTAAGTAACGAAAAACAAATTTTAAATCATAAATTCAACCAATAAAAAGAAAATAAAAACGTAAAATCCTCATCAAATTAAAGTAGCTATTGTAAAAATTAGATAAATTTATTAGTACCTTTAAAACTTTATAAAATTATATATCATATTTAAAAATTAATCATAATTTAAAGAAAATACTCCTAAAAAAGATGAGAATGAGAATTTTTTTGGCAGCATAACTTGTAACCTATTTAGTGGGTTATCAATAGCTAGCAAAAATCACAAAAATACCAAATTAAATTAATCTAAAAGAAGAAGAATATAATCTAATATGGATTATAGTAAATATTAAAACACTGTAAATATGTAAAACGGTAACAATGAAAATAATTCTGAGTATAATTAAAAAATAAACCATAAAAATTCATAGAACTTGTAAAATTAAAGCAAAATATCAAGATGCTCTAAGGCCACTAAAAAGATATTTGATGACCATAATCCATATTCAAATAATAATTTCATTAATAACTAATAAAACAACCAAAATTTATCTAAATTACAATTTTAAAAAACGAATAGTTCATTTATTTAGCAAAGAAATAATTAAACAAATTCCACAATTGATTCAACAAATTCATCACATTTTAATAATTAGATTTAAAATTAATAATAAAAAAAAAATATTCGATCAGCTACAACTATTTTTTCTTAAGAAAATATGTAAAAATTTATTTATTGTGTTTTTATTTGAATTATAAATATTGATTATTATAAATAGGACTTAAAATTAAAAATAATTCGAAAATAATTGTATTTTGGGTGAAAATAAAAACTGGTAAAATTTATAAAATGCAAAAAATATTGAAAATGTAATAGGGATAAAAGATATTAAATTAGGTGATAATAATAAAACTCCTAAATAGTATTTTGGAAGTGTTTTTAATTAAGAAAATTTACTTTAGAATTAAAATTCATTCTATTAGTAAGAATATCAAAAAAATGTAAAATTAGATACATTTTATAATTTAAATATTAAACTATATATTAAACTTTTTTTATTAATTTTTTAGGTTAATAATAAGTCTTAAAGAGCTAGAACGCAAATATTTTCAAATACAAGTAGTTTTATTGACAATTCAGTCAATTAAAAATAATAATAATTCATGAATTAATAATCATTATAAGGTAAATATAATGATAGTAAAAAATTTAGTAATTAAGAGTGTTAGGTAAATAATCATAATAATAAAAGTAATGAAAATAAAGAAAATGTTGGGGAATCAATTGGCAACTTTTTTTAAAAATTTTTGGGAATAAATTGATATTTATAATATTTACATGCTTAAAAATTCATAAAATTATTTATATATATAAATTGATTTTAATTTATAAGTATAAAAATACAATTTTTTAATTAGAAATAAATGTATAAATTTAAATTAGCAACCAAAATTTATTAGCTTATATTAACAACTTTTATATTTAGTAAGTTTATAAGTACTGAATTTATCAGTTTTTACTTAAAATATTATCATTTTCACTTGTGCAATTTTGAATATTAATATTATTATTTTACAAAATTTTATTGGTATTATTTTCACTATTTATTATATCATTTTCGTCTTCTTCAGATGCCTCTTAAATCACAAGAATTTTATTATCAAGATTTATATTATTAAAATCGTTGTCATCATTTAATATATCAAGTAAATTTTGTTATAGTCTTATAATATTTTATTAGATCATTATTCTTTAATCTTATAATCTAATTTAATCATCAAAATTTTCTTGTTCCTCATTATTTTATTATTATTCTTATTATACATGCATTTATTGTTATTATAAAGATGTTTCTTAAAAATTTTATTCTTCTGTAACCTCACTCTAAGATTAATTTACTGTATCATCATTATTTTATTATTCTTATTATTCATTATATTCTTATTCACTATAATCATGTTAATTTTGATTTCCTATATTATGGTAATTAAAAATTATTTACTAGTTATTATAGTATTATTACTATTACAACTATATTTCACTAATATTTTCCTCAATTTCACCACTTTATTCAACTTAGTAAAATTACTACTAAGAGCTACTTTATGACCTTAAATTTTAAATTTAATTATCATCGTCATGCTAAAAATTATTTTCATACTATAATTAATCATAGTCATTTTATTCTTAATCATTTAAATCATCATTATATTATTCCTAATCTTCATATATTTCATATTAAGCTAAATCTTCTTAAAAAAGATAAATTCCCTGTTCATTTTATTAAAGTTGACCACCTTATCCGATTTAATCTCTTAAAATTTCTTAGGGACATATTTAATTTATTATTTCAGGATCTAGTATTAAATTATTTTATTCTTCAGGTTAAAATTACATTTAAAAATGTCTGTCAACTGCAAGAAAATAAATTTCCTCTAAAGTATCTTAAAGAGCCAAATAATAAATATCTTAGTCTTTTAATTTTTCTAAGAAAATTATAACTTCAAAGATAAACTTAATTTCCACATCAATTTTTTGGTTCGTGAAAATACCATATATGCATTTTTTTAACATCTTTTTTAGGTCTTTTCTAGCGGGAAGGTTTTTTATTTTTTCTTGCAAATTTTCAAGTACCTTATATGCATGCATTTATTTTATTTCTTATGAGGATTTTTTTATCAATGGTTCATTTTCTGCTTGAGAAGATTTACTTGTCTATGTGATAAATTACTTATATGATCTGCCCATATTTCTTATAAGATAAAGATAAAATTAAATTTTAATATTAATATATTAATTATTTTTCTTTTTTTTTTTGGTTTTTTTGTGATAAAAATGTAATTTATTTTTTATTTTATTTAATTTAATTTTAATTTAATTTAATATCATTAGCTTAGTGGGGAATTATTTATTCGACTGGAAAGAATGTGACCTCTTTAAATTAAATTTTTTTTCCTACATTAAATTATTCTTAACTCATTAACTTTTTAGATAAAGTAAAAATTAACTTACAAAAATACTATAATATATTTAATTTTTCAAATTCATCTATAAATAAAAAAGATTCTTTATAAATAATATTTTAATTTAAACTTTCGCTATAATTTCTTAAATATATTTTTCCTTTAATTATACTATTAAATATTAATAATCAAATTGATCTTATATATAATATATTAAAATTAAAAAGCAAGATACAAGTCAATTAAGTAAAAAGGTTTAATATAGCATATAAAAAAGAGAGTAAATATCTTTAATTTTAAAAATCTTTTGTTTTAATATCAAGCCACATTTTATAAATTTCTGCCAAATATAGAAAAGAAATTCTATACACTTTAATCATTACTAAAATATAGTTAGTAATATATAAGTAAGTATTTAGCTTTAATTATCAGAATTAATTATCAACATTAAAAAATTCAAATCAATTAAACCACAAATATTTAGTAAAATTGTCCCAAAAAAAAATAATAAAAAAAAAAAACAAATAAAAATAAATCATTACAATACATACACAAGCTAAATACAAAAATAAACCACAAAAATCAAAATTAATTTAATACAAATGTCAACAACAATGACAGAAAGTTAAACAGACACCCAATATAATAATTAAAATTATTATTCCTCTCGAGACAACAATTTTGCCTCTTCACCAAACAACAAAAAATCCCAAAAATACAATAAAAAAATAAACTCTCACAAAATCCAAAATAACTAAACAAAAAACTCATAAAAAAAAAATATTAATATAAAAAATAATAATGATGATAATAATTATAATAGCATATAAAAAAAAAACAATAATAGCCAAACAAACACTTATAATGACATAAAGTACCATACAATATTAGACGAAAAAGACTAAGCTTACTGGGGATACCTTCCAGTAGCTATATGTGTTTTTCTTTGGCTTATAACATGTGCAGCTCCTCCTTTGACTTTGTTATTTTTTTACTTAGAATTTTATAAAATATCTTTATTTATTTTTACTTCATTTGTTGTTTGTTATGTTCCTGCTTCTATTTACAGGCCTATGAAAGAGTGGTTTAGAGAGGGTTGTGCTAAATATTTCAAATAAACTACTTTGACGGTTGAAGAGGGATGTGATATTTTAGATAGTAAAATTAAAACTATGGTGCCGGTAAATATAATTTAAAATTTATATTTTATAAATTTTTATTGTATAATTTATTTTATTTATTTCGTTTCTTTTAACCTTTATTTATCTGTATTTGATTTTTCATATCTTAAAATGTATCTTTTTTATAAATAAAAAAATATTTTTATTTGTATCTATTATGTTCATTTATTTTGAAATTTTTTGTGTACAGAGTTTACTTTATTCATATAAATAATCATAAATAAAAAAATTAATTATTAAAAAACACTCATTACCTTTAATAAACATAAATACAAATTTTACTATTGCAAAATAAAAATAAGTTTAATAAATTATTTTTTATTTATAATTTTATAAAAAATACTCGTGTACAAATATCATAAATTTAATTTAATTTAAATTGTCATAATTATTTTAAAAAGCTATTCTAAATTATTCATTTTTAATTTACTATAGAAAATTCTATAATAAATAATATCTTCTATTTAATATTTAAATTTATTTCTATATTTAATTGAAAACTTTTTAAAAATAGGTACATCCACACGGTATTTTTTGTCTCTCTTGGACAACTATGTTTTTAAGAAAAGAATTTGAAAGATTACACTACTGTTTTTCTGCAATGCTTAATTAGGGTTACTTTAGATTATTCGTAAGTTTGATGGGAAAAACCTCATGTGTTGGAAAAAAATATATGACATAATTAATGGAAAAGGGAGAATCAGTTGCATTAATTCCTGGAGGGTAAATAATTATATTATTTTATTTAAATATAAAATTCTGAAGAACTAAAAAATAGAAAGAGTTTTATTTTATTTAAAATATTATGATATTTATTATAAGTTTATTGCTTTATGATTTATTTGTTCTAATTTCTTTAAAAAAAAATCAGTGCACATAGGTTTTTGTACTTTTTTTTCTATTTTAAAAATAAAAAAATATGAGTTTATTATTTGTTTCCTAACGTGTTTTTTAATTTATTAAATTTCAATAGCTTATTTTAAAATTCTTAAAGTAAAATACATACATTATTACATACATTTATTAGTATTATAAAATTAAAACTTATAATAATATGCAGCAATTAGTTTTATAATATTTTTGTTCTATAATTTAATTATTTTTGAATTTACTTTTGATATAAAAGTATAAATTAATACTTTAAATGCGAATATATTTTTATAAACTTTATTTTTTAGATGACTATAATTTAAATAAATATATATAATTAAAAATAGAGTTTAATGAAATATTTTTATGATTAATAAATTCTAATTAATTTATTTTGTTAGCCATAAATTTTATTGTCCTTTAATATTCTTTTTTTATTCAAGTTTAATTTAGAAATAGCAAAATTAATTAGGTATTTATTAACAATTTTTTTTCTAAATATTTAATATATATTTAAATAGATTTGAAGAAGGTTCATTCCATACTTATGGTTTAGAATAAACGTATTTAAAAAGTAAATTTGGATTTGTTAAACTAGCATTAAAATATGGATACTCTTTAACACCAGTATATGGATTTAAAGAATGCTTCACATTTCACAATATAAAAGGATTTGACAATATGAAAAAATTTTGCAGCAAATGGAGTGTTCCATTTTGCTTATTTTGGGGAAATAATTTGGCGCCTATGTTACCTTAAAGATAACATGGTTTACATATTGTTATTGGAAAGAGTATGAAACTTCCATAAATAAAGTAAATATCATAAAAAAATTTAAATTTAGTAGATTAATTAAAAAATAACTTTAGTATACATTGATTATCAAAATACTCTATTTTAAAAAAACAAATAATTTTTTATCAATTATTTTGGATTTTGTTTTTCCCAGATAATTTTTTAAAAAATAAAATAGACATATTTTAATACTTTAATAGTCAAATGAAAAGTTTAATTATTTTACAATCTTTAACTATTTAAAATTATCTATATATTTAATTTTGCAAATTTAAATAGAAACCCATCTAAAGAAGAAGTTTAATATTATCATGCAAAGTATCTGGATGAAGTCAATAATTTATTTGAAAGACATAAAT
Source organism: Pseudocohnilembus persalinus (assembly GCA_001447515.1). Taxonomy (NCBI): domain Eukaryota; phylum Ciliophora; class Oligohymenophorea; order Philasterida; family Pseudocohnilembidae; genus Pseudocohnilembus; species Pseudocohnilembus persalinus. The sequence goes on from LDAU01000205.1 coordinate 303,624, forward strand.
CTAGGTTTTATGAAAATCCCAATGATGTAAAACTCATAATAATATGAATATTCAAAGAAAAAGTAGATATTACAACTAAAAAATATTATTTTGAGAATAAATTAATTATAATATATATATATAAAATTTAATTAACTAATTTTTACATATATATTGTAAAAATTGAATTTGATAATAAAATTAATTGTGTAAATATAAAAAATTATTATAAATTTCAAATTGAATTAATATACAAATAAATGTTTTATAATTTAAGTAATTAAAGTTTTTTATAATTATTTTATAATTAAATTAATTTAAATTGTTTGATAAGTATTTTATTTTTAAATTATAAAATGCTCTAGTTAAATATTATTATACTTTTTTCATTAAAACATTTTATACATACATATAAATAATTATTATTCAAATAAAAAAAATAAAAAATAATTTAAATAATATTTTATTTTATAAATTTGAATATTTTTATTGAAAATTTGTAGTAAATTTATACATTAAAAAAACAAATAAAATATCAAAAAAATACATTTTTTATTTATTATTAAAAACTCATTTCTTTATATCAGATTATACAAAAATTTACTGATATTTATCATTTAATAAAATAAAATTAAATAAAAATAGAAAAATTAATAAAATAGTTTATTTAAACGAAATTGGAATATAAATTTTAACAATTATTATAAAATTTAAAAATAAATTTCACATTATTTATTTATTATTTACAAATCTAAATATTTTTAAATGAATATTTTTGACTTATAAAGTATTGTTTAACGTTTTTAATATTTAGATATTCACATTTGTATATATATCTTTTGTATTATTGTATAAAATTTATTTTATAAAAGATATTAGAATTATCTAGATAAAATATAAAATATAAAGCTAAAATGTATCTTATTTGTTTTTGAATAAAATAAAAAAAATTTACCACTTATAATATATACAGTGAATTTAGCGCTCTTATATCAGTATTAAAAATTATATATTTGGAGCGTAAAAAGAACAAATAATTTATGTAAAAATTTTGGCATTCAAATTTTATAAATCTATATGATATTTTAAATAATAAACAAAAAAAAAACTGTTTATATTTTTATTAATTTTATTTAAAACGGCTATTTTTATTTCAAAAAATTATTTTTAGCATTTATGTTTTTAAAATAATTGTTAGCTGAAATTTCTAAAAATCGAACTATTAGAAATTATTAATAATATATTATTTTACATTATTAATTACTTTTTTTTTAGAGCGCAAAATTAAAATAATAATTTATATATATATATTTTTTTTTTTTTTAATCTATTATTGTTTTATTAATTCATTGAGTATAAACCTATTAGAGAATTTAATATAATTATAAATAATAATGAAATCCAATATATTTATTAACTTCACGATAACATAAATTTTATAGTAATTAAAATTAATCTCGTTTAATTTTTGACTTAATACATATTAATATATTCGTATTTGGTTTTATATTAATTAAAAAAAAAAAAATAATAAAAAAAAAAAAAAAAAAAAAAAAAACTAAAATAAACTACATTATTTAAATTCTATAAAATAAATGGGATAACAACCTGAATTTTAAAACTTGGGTGAAATTTTTCATAAATTATGGAAAAATAAATCCATTTTTAGAATCCCATATTAAAGAAATTGTCAATCGTAAAAGTGTTTATAAAAATAATCAGCATTTTAGCACTGCAATGATTTTAACAGAAGTTAGAAAATTTAAGAAAAAATTAAAGAAAATTATGCCTCCAAAAAAATAATTTGTAAATAGGCTTAAGAAAATAACAAAGAAAAATAAAATAAATTTTCTCAAATGGGCAATAAATTTAATTTAATTGAAGAAATGTAAAATGAATAATAAAATATCTAATTTATGCTTTAAGATTGTAACTATGATTTTAAGATTTTTAAGTAATAACTCCTTATAAAGATCCTTAATTTATAATATAGTTTAAAAACTACTGAGTAACAAAAACAATAGCAACTATATGTATAATAAAAAAATCATTTTGAGTAAACATAACCAGACGCTAATTTACAATAAAACTTTAAAATTTAGCCAAGAACTCCAAGAAAATTGTTTGCTAACTTAAATTTATGAGCATTTAATTAACTAACCAGTTTTTTCATCAAAATTTTTTCATTAACTTTTTAAAATACAAAAAGGTTTAATAATAAAAATATTTAAATAAAAATTAATAACACAAAACTATGTTGATTTTTTAAGTCTATTGAAATTTTCCTAATATTTATATTATAAATGCTATATTATAATATTATATATAAAAATTATACATGTATAATAAATTTTCCATTATTAATATAAAAACATTTATATAAACAATTATTATAAATATATTAAATCAGTTAAATTAGTATTAAATTACGTATATTTTTGAATATGTGACATCAAAAAACCTTTTTCATCTATTTATTATTAAATATTGTTTGATTTCCCCAATTTACAATTGGTAAAAAAATCCTTATTAAGTATTGATATTACTAAAAAAATAACAATATTTCATTTAAATTAGTTATATTTTTAAAATTATTTAAGATAGATATGAATTTTGGAACCAATGAATCATTTTTAAATTTTAAAAATTAGGAATTAATTTATTTAAAAAAATTAAATTAAATTCAAAAATTTAAAATTAAATATGCCCGCTTTCTATATTAAAACGCGGATTAAAAGGTAATTTAAATCAAACATAATTTTGTATTTCTTAATTTATTCGAAATATGTTAATTAATTCCAGCCGAAATAAATACTTTATTTTAATATTAAACATCTTATAATAACATCAGTAAATTCAAAATATTTAAATATAATATTCAACTTAATATATAAAATATTTTTCGATTTTAATTATGGTTTATTTTTAAATATTAATACTTATTTTTTTCTCCAAATAGTAATAAATAGAGAAAATTATAAAATATATTTACAATGTTGAGATTGAGATTATAAATTTAAAAATGATTCCATCTAATTATATTAAAATAAATAACCTCTATTAATTCAAATTAATTAATTACCAGTAATTTTATATTTTTACCATTTTTATTATAATCAAACCAATACATATAAATAAATATATAGAGAAAAATTTTATCATAATTTTATATTCGTTTTATTTAATAAGTTATATAGATATATATAGATTAAGATGATGTATAAATTTTTCTTTGTAATTTTTCTCAAAAAATGATTTTTAAATTTTTTAATATACTATAAATCAAAATTTAAAATTATAAATACTACTCTATAAAAGATGAAAAAATTTTATATTATTATTATTTGTTTTGATTATTTAATTTTGAATTTGATTTAAAAAATTTTCAAATTTGATTTATATTACCTGTCAAGATTTTGAACTTTTATTAAAAGTAAAAAATATAAAATTATTATTAATTTTATAATTACTTTTAACACAATAAAAATATAACAAATAAAATTATAAAAAAATATATTTTAAATAAAAATTATACTATGTTCAATATAATATATATGAATGAAGCTTTTATGGTGATTACTTAACATCAAATTTTTAAATTTATAATTATAGATTTATATCAAAAAAATACTAAAATAGTTTTGAATTCCAATCTAATATTATACAGTAGTAAACTTATAAAAAAACAAAATTATTAACTTTGTAATTTGATTCAATTTTATAAGAAATAAATAAATTTAATTCATTACAAAAACAATTAAGTATTATTTAAAATAAATTTTAAAAAATATATTTGTTTTTATTTAATATAATTTATATAATTTTATGTGGATCTAAAATTTATTTATTATCATAAAATCAATAATTGACTATGGTAGAATTATAGAATATAGGTATAAATATAAATATAAAAAATAATAATTTCAAACACAAATTTAATTTAAGTTTGATTTAAAATTGTAAAAACAAAAAAATTCAAATATATAAGTAAACGAAAATTTAAAATATAAAAGTTATATTATTGTAATAATTCCATAAATGAATTTTTACTTAAAAGAGCTAGCTGAATTAATTAAAATAAAAAGTAAATGAATTATTATTATGTTTTAAATATGATATTTTTTTTATCTATAATACATTTTATAAAATTATAAGTTTATTTAAAAGCTATCATAATTAAGAAAAACATAATTCTAAGCTAAGAAATTTTAGAATTTTTTCACTATTAAAATTAAGAAAAGTTAATATTTCCAGCTTCAAAATTTGATTATAAAATTAAATAAGTAAGTAATTTTTATGAATTTTATATAAGATTTATTAGTGAATAATTACTGTAAAAATTGGGAAAATGAATATTCAATATATATAAAATATATTATTTTTATGAAATTATTAAATAACTTTTTTAAATTCTAATATCTAAATTTTAGGTTCCATAAATCATAAAACTTTATAAATTAAAACCTAAATTTTTATTATTGTTTTAATTTATTTAGTAATTTTATAAAACTATATTTCTTTTTAGTATATTTAAATTTTTTATATCAATTTCAATAGAAATTAAAGGTATAAATTAGAATCTTATGTATTTACTTTTATCTTTTTTAAATAATAAAGTTATATATCTTAAAAATAAAATATTTTTACATACTAAATTTTATTTAATATAATATTTATAAATGAATAGGTTATAAATATAATTCATATTTCAATTTTCAGTTTCATAGAATTTTTCAGATTCATCTTTTAAATATATGGTCATTTAATCTGCAATCCAATATTTATTTCTATAAATATATTGAATTTACAAATCGTTTTTATTATCAAAATTTTTATCTTATTTTATAATTTTGCTTTCAAGTTATTATTCTTAACCATCATTTAAATTTCTATAAAAAAGACCCATTTCACCTTCTTTTTTTAATATAAAGTTTATTATTTCTTATCCTTGATACTATATAGTTTTGGTTATTGTATTTAATTTTTTGTTTATTTTTATTTAGGAATGATTTTCATATATTTTTTTTATACAATCGCAAACTTCTTCTATTCTTTAGAAATGGTAGTACTATCTGGTTTAAATATCTTTATCTATCTGCACAAGTAAAATATAATGTTCTTAAATATTTAGATTCTAATTATTAGTTTGGATTTTTTCTTCTTACATTTTTTAAATTTGTCTATTTAATGCCTATTCAAAATAATTTCTTAGTAATTATGTTCTTATTAATTCTTACAATTTATTTTAGTTAATTATTTATTTTAAATAATATCAATAAAATTCCGCAAAAATATATTTAAATTTAAAATACCAATCATAATGAGAAATTATTAATTATATTTAATTAAAACAGTAATTATAAATTTTAAGATATTTTTTATAAGTAACGTATTAAATAAAAATTAATTTACTAAACTAGGCTAAATATACTAATGCGGTTTAAAAACACATTATAAAAATAAATTAGATATTCTTTATTTTATTTTTTAATGCTTTATTCCATAAAGCCTAATATTTTTTTATTAAATGGTTTTTGCATAAATTTTAACCTTTGTATTAGTTAAAAAATTTTTAATAATTTAAAATTATTTATAGCTTGGCTTTGTATCAATATTATAAAGTTTCAATTTTATATAAAAATTAGAAATAAAATAATTTAAACCATATAATATACATATTTGCAAGAATATAAAAGGGAAAGAATTCAAATTTTTTTAGAGTGAAAAGATTTTATAACTTATTATATAAATAGCAAACTAATAAATATAAGTATTAATATGGGAATATATAAAATATAAATATTAAATATTTATTATATAAAAAATTTATTACATCAGTATATAATTTGATTATAATTTCCAATAAATAATATTTAATTATAAATAAATCTTTTTTTTTTCTAAATTAATAAAATATTTAAATACTAAATAATAAAAAATTTAAATAAAATAAAATAAACAAACAAAAATCCTTAAAATGTCTGGTGAAGAAACCCAAATTAATAAATTTTTAACAAAAAAAATAGTTAAAGAAGGAGTAGGAAACACACCATAAAATTTGTAAGAAGTTTTTTTTCATTACATATTAAAAGACCAAAACCAAAACTTTCTTTCTGGAACTGATATGAACCATTTTGTAGTTACTATAGGACAAAATCAAACCCACTGGTACATTGAAGAAGCTTTAAAGGTTATGAAAATAGGTGAAAGATCGGAATTAATTATTAAAAATCCAGAATTTATAAAAGAGGCAACTGAAGATGAAAAAAATAAATTCGAACTAGAAAATTTTGAGGATCAATAATAGTTATTTATGGAAATAGAAATCGTAAGATTTGGGCAATTAAAAAACAATAATTGGGATTTGACTCATGTTTAGAGAATAGAAAAGGCAAATGAACTTAAATTAAAAGGAAATGAATAAATAAAAGCCTAGTCATATAAAGAAGCTTAATAATTTTATACAGAAGCCCTTTAAATTGTTAGAAATGATAATTGTTAGGAGCTTAAAAATTCTTTGCTCAATAATCTTAGTTTAGCATATTTAAAGTTAAAAGAATATTAAGCATGTATTTAAACCTGTAAATAAGCTTTGGAATTTTAAAATAGAAATATTAAAATATATTATAGACTTGGATGCGCATATATGTTTAATTAAGATTATTAGGATGCCAAAAACTAGTTTAATATTGCTTTAAAATATGATCCTGATAACAATGATGTTAAAAAAGAGTTGGAAAATTTAAAAATTGTGGAAAAGAAAAATATTCAAAAATAATAAGCACAATTTAGCAAAATGTTTAAATGATGTTAAAATTATATTTTTATTTTTTTAAATTTATATCTTCAAACTTAAATAATTTTTAAGAAATATATATAATTTATGTAAAAATAAATTTTATAAATCATTTGTGTCAACTTTAATTAATTTATAAAAATGAATTTTTGGGCTATTTTAAAAATATGAAAACTTTTTTCTGATATATATCTATCTTATTTAGAAAATTAAAAAAATAGCATAATACTATAAATAGCAATAATATTAATATTACTTTTTTATTTGGTAAGTAGTAAAGTTAGAATTTGGCTAAATATTTTTAAATAAGTAATTATATAAAAAGAAATATTTAAACTCATAAAATAAAGTTAAACAACAAAAAATTTTCTATATTCATCAATTAGTTAAATCAAATAAAAGGAAATAATTAATTTTTTTATTTCTTGTATTTTTTTAATTAACATTTTCTTAGTGATAGAATATTAAAAAAAATAAAAATAAAAAAAATAATATTTAATAAAATTTTATTTATAAAAATAAGGTAATTCACTTATTATCCAACTCTACAATATTCCAAATATATTCTAAAAATTATCAATTATAGATGAATAAATATGAAAAGCTAAAAAAAATATGTGATACACATTTTGGCAGCATTTGGATGGTTAAAGAAATATAATCAGAAAAAGTAATTTAAATTTTAATGATAAATTATGAATAATTAATAAAAAAATAGAAAATTAATAAAATAAAATCTATATTTGAATGGTTTTCATGTTTATTTACACCTACAATTAGAAATAATATTATTTTGCATTTTTCTTAGATATTTGCATAAAAAATGGTAAAAATAAATTAAGAAGGAGAAGAATAATAGTTTTAGCAGTAATAAAATCCTTTAAATGAAGTAAAATTATTAGAGTCTTTAAATCATCCTAATATTATAAAATATACTGAAACATTTATTGAAGAAAAAACATTGAACATAATAATGGAATATGCTGATAATGGTAAATTTTTATATAATAATTATTATATTTAACAGAAAGTTTAAAAAATTAGAAATAAATAAATAGAAACTTTTAATTAAAATAATAAATAAAAAATATTGATAACTGTAAAATTATATATAATTTTAATATAATTAATTACTACTAGGTGATATTAAGTTAAGAGTTATGGAGGCAAAAAAGAGTAAAGAAATGATTGCAATAGATACAGTAACAAAAATATTTTTTAAATAATCAACAAATGTAATAAAAATTTAAATTAAAAATTTTTTATTTAGATTGTTGATTGGTTTTCCTAACTGTGTTTATCGGTAAAGTATTTATATGATTAAAAAATTTTGCATAGAGACTTAAAAATCTAAAATGTATTTATGATGAAATCTGGAATTTTAAAATTAGGAGATTTTGGAATTTCTAAATAATTAGAAAGAACCTAAGAATTTGCTAGCTCATCATTAGGAACTCCATATTATTTATCTCCAGAAATATGTCAAAATTCTTCTTATGGCCATAAATCTGACATATGGATGCTAGGCTGTTTTTTATATGAAATTGTAACTTTAGAAAAACCATTTATGGGAGAGTTTTTTGTAAACTTAAAAATTATAATTTATTTAAATTAAATTTTTACTTTTTAACTTTTTTATTTACTAATTTGTTAACTATTGGATTTCATAGTATTTAATTTTAATATTTAAAATATTATAAAGGAAATTGTTCACAAAATAATTAAAGAACCCTTTAAGTCTATTACTAGAGAAATACCTGAATGGATGAGTTAATTAATTAATAGACTACTTTAAAAAAATCCCGACAAGTATATATTTTTATTTATATTTAAATTAATTATTTCAAATTATAATGTTACTTTTTTATAAAGTCGACCAGATATAAATGAAATATTAGAAATACCATAAGTATAAGAAAAACTAAAAGAGCTAAAAACATTATATCCAGAATATAAAGATTTTAAATTTCCTCATTTAAAGAGATAAAATATAAAACCATTGAATATTTAAGAAATAGAAAATTAAGAAAAAGATCAGCCAACTCCGAATTCGACCAAATCAAATACTAGTAAAAAATTGGCAAAAAATTCTATTTACCATTTAATAGAATAAGCCAAAAGATAATCACCATAAAATTTAAAATTATTAAAAAGAAATTCAAACAAACTGACTAGCGAGGAAATTGCGCAAATAGCTCTTAATTAATAAAATTCTTAAGTACAAAATAATGCCTAAGCATAATAATAAGTAAGTCAGTAATTTAATTCGTCAGAAAATTTAAATTAAACAGAAAACTAATAGTAAGAATAATAAAGTATGAACTCATCGAATTAATTTCAACAACAATATTAATAATAACAATTATAATAACAATAATAATAACAATAATAATAACAATAATAATAACAATAATAATAATAACAATAATAATAGTAACAATAATAGTAGTACCCTTCTTAAATAAAACTGCATATGGTTAATAAATTAAAACCATAAAGACCCATTTCTATAAATACAGCAGCTTTAGAATAATAATATTCTATGAGAAAAAGTACACCTGGTAGTTAAAAAAGTAACTATTCTTAGGGCCTTGACTCAGAGAAACACAATATACCCACAAAAAAAGTATTATATATAAATTTTTTAATAGAAAAAAAAAAATAGATTAGTTTTTATAATTTCCATTTTTAGGTTTTTTTTTTTTTTTTTTTTTTTTTTTTTTTTTTTGAATTTTTCATATTAAATTAATATTTAGAAAAAATAAAAATATTTTTTATTTAAAGGTTTCTGCTAAGAGCTTTAATTTCGCGCACACAATTTTCAACCCTAACAGAGCGCCAAGTAGTCCCAACAGAACAATTTTATTTTCTGATTTTTTGAGAAGTAAATTAGGAGATGAAAGGTTTATGAAAATGAAAAATATTTTAGAGTCTAGTACTAATCCTATGAAAATTTTGGACGAAAATAAAACTTTAGTAGCTGAAATAATAGGCGAAGAAAATATGGATTGCATTAAAGTTTTCAAATTTTTAATTACTTCATCTATAACTCCGCCTTCTTCTCACGGTAGAACTAAGAGTATGCAAGCTTTTGATGAAGGGTAAATAATTATAATATTTAAAAAATAAAATATGTATTTTTTTAATTTACAATAATTAAATTTACATTTTTAAATAATCCTTAAATATATTAAAATTTTAATTTATATAATTAAAAAAGATTGAGATTTTAAGCAATTATAAATAACTAGTAAAACACTATTAACCAAAATAGTTAGTAATAAGATGTCGGTTAGCTATCAAATAACTAATATACAAATATAAATAGTTAAGTTTCGCCTAAAATTTCTCCTATTTATTCTTCGTAAATGTAATCAGCATATAAAAAAAACTAAATTAATTCTCAAATTTCGCCAAAATTTATACCTCCAATGTATTTTAACTCGTAAATGTAAAATTATTAATTCAAGTAAAGTTAAAATTTAAATAACAGCAATAATAATAGTAGTAATTGTGTTAGCCCAATTTCGATTACCAATAATTAATAATAGTAACAATAACAATAACAAAATACATATTAAAATATTAACATAAACAATTCAAACAGCTAAGTATAGTCTCCTCTACAAAATCCATACAGAATATAAAATTAATAGTAATAATAATTAAAATAGTGTTTAGAAAATTAAATTTAATTTGGTTAATAAAATAATTTTAAGAATAATGCAAATAATAACATGCTAAATAATGAATGTAATAATAAAAATATATTTAGTGAATAAGGAAATTAACACAATAGTTTATATTTATCTCACAAATAGCATTTAAATATTAACTAAAATTTACAATTATAAATGAAATTTGATTAGTTTAATAAATAAAAATATAATTAAACTATTAAAGAAGAAAATGATATTTTCGAAATGACAAATGCTAGTTTTAATCCATCCCCTGACTTAAAAGAATAATCGGTATAAAAAGAATAATAAATAGAAAATGATAAATAATAATAAGATGAAAACGTGTAAATTGATATAAATTTTAATAATAATTAGTAAAATTAATTCAAAAAAATTGATAATATTTAAGAAAAAAACTAGGAATAAAAATTTCAACCTCAAAATATTGATTAATAAGCATCTTTATAGGAATAATTTGGAGCATTTAATTTAAAAGAAAACATCACTAATACTAATTAAAATTATAATAATTAAGATTAAGTAGAATAAAACATATAATTATGAATATATACTATTTTTTTTATATTAATTTTAGTAATTTATACGATAAATAATTTAATTAGTACTTTAGTTTTTATTTATATACATTTTTTTATTTATTAATAATTAATTTTTATTTAAATATTTTTAGAGAACTTTATAATCTAAAATTAAATATATATTATATATATGACATGACAGTTATTTGTATTTAGATATTATAGGTATTTTTAAAATAACTTTAAAAAAATTAAAAAAGATTAGATAATTTGATAATGGTAATTATATAATTATTATAAAATATAAAAAACATTTTTTATTATGATTTAATAATAATTATAGTATATTATAATTATTAAATTTTAAAATCAATAAATAATTTTCTTCAACTAAATTTTATTTTAATTCTAATTTTAACATTATTTTATTCAAAAATCAATTTTCTATTAAATAAAAATTTATTTTAATAAAATAAAATAAACTTATTATTATTTTAAGGCATAAATTTTTAACACAGTGATTATATTATATACAATAATTTATAATGAAATAATAAAACTTGATAAATGATTGCTTAAAATCAATATAGCTGTATAAAGAAAATTCAAAAATTTATAAATAGAAAGTATAAGAATAAAACATAGAATTGTAAAGATTAATAATTGAAACAGGATAATATTTACTTAAAGAAAAACCTTTATAAAATTAAAAGCCCGTGATTGAACCATTAATTTAACTAAATTCACTTAGAGTAAAAAATAAATATGTCTAAAAATTATTATTATTTTAACATATATTATATATTGATAAAATATTTTATTATATAATAATATTTATAGAAAAATTAAATTTTTCATTTTTAATATAACAGTTAATTAAAGATTGTGCAGATACCAAGAATATTGGTTTTATAGAACAAATTATGAACTCTTAAATACCTAATTATATTTATACAAATTTTTGTATTTTTGACTAAGAAAATTATTATGATGACAGGGGAGCTTATTTATATGATTAAAAAGCAAGTAAAATACTATAAAATAATTTATAAAATATCATAATTAATTTTTAAAATTTTAATAAATAGATGATAATCTTAAAACTATCGGAAATTCAATGCTAAGATTATGTTTAGAATGTCTATATTATTGGGGTAATATGTATCCAAATGATCTATGTAAATAATAATAAAATTATTACTTTAATTAAAAGCAGTATAATTAAACTTACTTAAAAAAATTTGCAAGAAAATGATAGGAAAAAATCATCTATAAGAATTTACTATGAATAAGCTTTGAAGCTAAATATAAAATTTCCTGAAAAAGTACATTATTTTAAAACCTCAGATTTACCTATTCCAAGTGTAGGTTCTTTAGAAAATTTAATTAAGCTTATACCGAAATCAGATTTTGAATATGAAGAAGATATCATAAATTAAGTTAATGATGATTTAGATAAGGCAGATGAAATGTATGATAAAACAAAAGACTTGTTTAATGTGATAAATGAAAACTAAATCGACAAAATATAACTTAAAGAAAATGTTATATTCTTACAAATATTTATATAAAAAACATCTATAAAAGATAGAAATTTATTAAAATCATAATTAATCCAAGATTAAGAGCAAAAATAATAATTATCCGATGATTTAGAAGATATTTATCAGGATGTTAATGAGTTATTAAAGTAAATTGCCGCATTTTAGGAAAATAAACTGAGTTTGGTTTAGATTAAATAATTATACTTTGCATAAGAAATTCCAGAAATAAATTAAAATACAAATTAAATATAATAAAAGTAATTAAATAATCAAATACCCTCCCATAGATCTAGGCGTTCTGGTAAAAGGTCAAATAAAACTTCATAATATAATACATTTAGAAGCTAATTTGAGTCTAATGAAAATTAAATATAAAATTAACTATAAAATAATGTAAATAATAGTAAAATCGATAATTCATAGGTTCAAAAATTTTCTTAGCATTAATAGTAGAATCCTGTCAAATAATCAAATTATATGGATGATTTAGAAGTAGAAAGCTTAGATGGTGAGTTTTAAAATATTTAATAAAAAAGGTTAAATATATAAATTTTTATTTTTTAAATAAAATAATGAGATAAATAATTAATATTTGTGAATAGGAATATATAAAACAAAGAAGAGAATCCAAAATAAGTAGAGGATTATCAATCTTCTTTTAGTTATTAGAATTAAGGCTTAAATAATGTAAATTAATTAAAATAAAATACGATTGTAAAGTAAAGGTAAATATTTATTTATTTTAAATTTGAAACTATTTATAAATTAAATTCTTTTATTTTTTTAAAAAAAGTATTGATCAATCATTATAAAATGAGAAATAAAATAACTTATAAACCAATAATAATTAATTAAATATGAACAGTTAAAATTAATTAACATTCAGAAAAGAAAATGAACCAGAAAATGAAAAAAATAAATAATATATGATGCAAATTTAACAATAAAACTAAATAATTTAAGATTTATAAAGTAAACTAAATTTACAGGCTTTAGATAGTCAAAATTAAAATAGTGATAAAGAATAAAATATTATTCTGATTTAGCAAGTTAATGAGTTAAAATAAGAAAACAATAAATTAAAATAAAATGTAATGGTTTTAGAAAAAAACGAAAAATAAAAAGATAATTAAATTTATAGTTTAAATGAACAAATTATAAATTAAAAAAATGAAAAATTATAGCTTCAATAAAAGTTGTAATTGGAAATATAAAATTAAAATGATTAAAATAATTAAAACCAAGAACTATAAATTCAAATTTCATAGAAATAATTAGAAATAGAAAATCTTTAAACGAAAATAAAATACTTGGAATAAGAAATTAATTAAGTTAACATTAATTTTAAGTAGCAATAATAAAATGAAAATTAAGAAATTCGCAAATAACTTCAAAATTTAAACCATATTTAAGAAGAGAATTAATTAATAAAGGAATAATTAGAAGTATAGAAAATAACTAATTCTAAAATAAAAATTGAAAATAAAGAGTTAAAACACAAGTTAAAAAATGAAGAGTTATTGAAAACTGGAAATTTAAAATATTAAGATTAATAATTTTCCGAAGAAGAAATATTAATTAAAGAAAAAACTATAACCAAATTATAAACTCTAATCTAAGAATTATAACTCAAAATTCAAGAAAATGATATTTAATTAAAAGATTAGGAAAAGATTATATAATAATAAAATAAGGAAATAAGTGATTTATAGAAAAGTATATAAAATGATGATAATAATTTATAAAATGAAAATAATAATTCTAAAAAAGTATCTAAAAATTTAGACTTAGGTACAATTTCTTTAAATTAAGAAAATTAAGTATAATAATAAAATGAAAACACTAAAAAATTATAATCTTAAAATTAATAATTATAGGACTAAATAAATTAATTTCGAAATTAAGTTAAATTACTGGAAAACTTAAATAATTAACTGAATAAGGATATTATTGAACAGGAAGCATGCATTAATTAAATAACATAATAAAAAGATGAACTGTACAAACTAAGGCAATAATTGTTAATTTAATTGAATGAAAAAGAATAACAAATTATATAAAAAAATATATAAATTTAATAATTACTTACAATTAATCAATTTTAAAGTAACAGATCTTAGGAATTGCTTAACAATGAATTGTAAAATTAAATATAGAAAATTATTATTTAATATTTTAAATATTAAATTATAAAATATAAGTTCATAAAAGATGAAAACTCCAAATAAACCTGTATTATCAAATAGTCCTGGAAATGGTAATTTATAATATTATATCTTAATTTCTGATACTTAAAATAAAATATATTGAAAAATTTTAATTTCGATGTAAAAATTTATATAAAATTAATTATATAGATACAGATAGAATTAACGAAGAAATGGATGAATTTTATAATAACCATAAAAATGAAAAAGATATTTTTTTACATAATATTTAATAGGCAACAAATGGAAATAAAAATCAATCTTAAAGTTTTAAAAATTATAGTGAAATGGTTTTAAAAAATCCAGATGAAAAAGTAAAAATACTATTATATTATATAAAATGGAAAATTGGTAAATAAAATATTTATATAATAAAATTAACTTTATAAATAAAAGTCAGAGATAACTAAACTCCAAAATGACAGTTCATTTAATTAATACAATAAAAGTTAAAGCCAAAAAAGTTTTTTTAGCAACATGAACTAGTAACTATAATTAAAATTTTAAGAAGAAAATTAATTAATCCTTTATTTTAAATAGATCATAAAAAATTATAAGGCCTTCAACTAGAGGAAAATCTATGGAAAGGATTAATGATAGTCAATACTAAGCAAGGTAAAATTTATAAAACTATGACAGTATTTTTTTTTCAAAATAAATTTTTTTAAATTAAATAATTAATTATTTAGTGAAAAAATCAAAATTCAACAATAAAATTTCATTTCACCTAGTAAAAATAAAACACCACAAAAGTTATAAAGCTATCCAAAATTTTTCTAAAAATAAGAATAAATTTAGATATTAAATTAAGGCTCTCATCAACCTAAACAATAAAATCAACATAATTTATCTTCTCTAAATATAAACTAAAGCTTTTATAATAACTTTTCATTATCTAACACAAAATAAAAAAAAAGTAATAGTGTATCCCAATAGAAATTGCCTAGTAAATCCACACACAATATCCCTGATTTCAATTTAAATAGTAATCATAATCATTTCAAAAATTAAAAATCAATGTCTCACTATTAAATGGCAAATTACTAAATACAAAATTAATATTAAAGTTAGTAAAATTTAATAAGTAATTTATTTTTATATTTAATGATAAATAATAAATTTTTAATCAAATTACTTTTTAGATAAATTTTAAGTAAACAATCCAAATAAGGCTATTTTTATGAATGAATCTAATAAGTAATAAAAATTTTAATTGAATTTCCATAAAACTATTTTTTATAATTTTTAAAAATAAAGACCTTTTGCTGTGAATTATAGAAACAAATCATACATTAACATTAGTAAAAACATTTCCTAGACATCAATGAAAAGATAAAATAATCATATTAATTCATAGCCATTTATAAATGCTAATAATCATTAAATAAATTATTTTTAATAAAATCAATAGATTTTTAATTCCAATAATAAAGATATTAATACATACAATAAAAATTCTATTTCTTAAATTAATAATTTGCTTTTGAAAAATTAAAAAGATACTAGTTACATATATAATAAGATAGATTAATTGTAAAATTAACAATAAATAAATTAGATAGTTGAAAATTTTTAAGAGCTTATAGTTTTAGATTAATTTATTTTAGAAGATAATATTTGTGCTTAAAATTAAAATGAGGTTTTTGATTTTAAAAATTCAGCTCTCAGATAAAAGTCAATTTTATTTTAAAATCCATTTTTAAAAGTTTTATAAGAATCAAGTACATATGAGCTTGAAGGTAAAACCTATCTGAAAATTAATATAAATATTGGAAATAATTCATAAATTGATATAGATTACTTCTAAGCCTCTTTTATAAATAATAAAAGTAATTAATGTATATATATGTATAATATTTTTTTTTAGTTTCATTTAATTTATCTTGTAATAATTTTTTTAGTTTCATTTAATTTATCATATTAAAAAATTTTAAGATATTGTTTTATGGACAAAACCTTAGGTCTTATAAGGAAATTTACTTTTATCAGACAATTACACTTAAGAGTTACTTATAGACATAAAAAATATACCATTTACTCCTGTTATTTTATTAATAAAATTTGAGTAATTCATAATATTTACATTTGAATAGTATTTAATTTAAAAGAAATAAATTAATCTTAAAAAGATATAATTAATTTCCTTAATTATTTATAAACTAAATTATATAAAATTCAAGAAATCAAATTTTTTCAATAATTTTTTAAACATAATTTATTATTAAAAATAAAGAAATAGTTAAAATTTTTACTCATATATTTTAATTAATTTACAGAATTTAAGATTAAACTCAATAATTCAGTATTTCAATTCCCTCTACCATTAATAAATTCGTGTAATTCAGAAATATATCTTAAACATACTTTTATTAATAATGGTAAGAAGCGAAAAAATAAATCGTAATCAGTCCAGAATTTGAAATGAACTCGACTTTCCTTAAAAGTTTTAAAGATATTTTTTAGTAAATAAATATAATAAAATTTAAATTAATTTATTTAGTTATTTTAATTTTAAAAATCTTAAAATATATTTTTTAGATATTTTCCTAATTTAGTGGAAATAAATCCTTATTAAAAGGCAGAGTATTTATTAGGAAATTAAGATTATAAATTGGGTGGAGTTTTTTCTTTGCCACAAAATAAGGAATAAGATTTTTTAATTAAAATTATTATAAAACCTAATAAGAACATGTCAATATAAATAGGTGTAACTAGTAGAATCATAAGTAAAAATGATTAAAATATTATGAAATTGTTTATATAAACAATGTACTATCTTTTTGGTTAACACTGACTAAAAAACATAAAAATGTATAAAAAAAATAACTTTATTTAAGCAACTTTATAAACATAAACATTAAAAAAAAATTAAAAACTAAATTTATAAACATATATTAAAATTTATAGAAATTTATATACACATATTTTCCTAATTTTTGTAGGTAATATAACTTTTTAAAAAATACAGCTTGTAAATTTTTATCATCCATTATTTTCATTTTTTAATTTAATAGCCTCATTATATGCAATTTTACATTTTCTAGACTAATAATAATAAAAATTTTAACTATTTATTAAATTATAAAAATCTAAATTTTATATTACAAGACTAATGAAATAAGCCAATATTTGTCCAAAAACAATTATCAATATGATAGATATTATACCAATCAATAAAGATTTCTCTTTCACATTTAATTGAGTTAACTCTAAAATTAAATTAATATTAATTTTTTATTTATTAATTATAATAACTTAATTTTTAATATAATTTTACATATGAAATTTGAAATCTATTACTGATTATATGCATTAATTAACTGAGAAACTCCTACTTATTTTTATTTTATACTTTATACTTTATTATTCTATTAATTTTAATTCAACTAATTATTTTTATTATCTTATAATTCTATAAATATTTAATTTTCCTGATCATTTGTTAAATTTTAGCTTTAGTTTAACATATTTTGAAATGTTTATTATCCTTATTAAGCTCCAACATTTAAAAAACGCTGGTTTTTATTTTCTATATTTATTTATTGAGAATTCTAAATCAAAATTAATCCGATAATTATAAGAATAGATAAATTTATTGTCATCTTATTATGATGTTTTTTTTTAATTATAAATTCTTATTTTTATTAATAATTAATTATTATAGTAAATATATAATGTATTTAATAAATTTATTTTTAAAACGAATATAATTAATTAGTTTAGAATTAATAAAAAATTCAGAACTCTAAGTAAATATAATTATAAATTGTAATTATGTATTAAATTTAAAGATTAAACTTTAATCAATCTATTTTTATTCAAATATAGTAAGGAGTAGAGACATTGATATTATAAGGAATAGGATTATCTATCTATTAAAAGTAAAGTAAAATAAAATAAATTAATTTAAATATTATATAAATTATAAAGTGTTTTTTTATACATAGGCCATTTCTATTTAATTCCCTACAATATAAGTTTAAAAATCCCAAAACCAATCACCTTTTCTAGGTTTTTATTATAAATTATGAAATTCTTATAAAGCTGCTTAACCAAAATCATTATAGTATAATTTTAATGAAACCAGTGTATTATTTGTTTCCAAAGACTCAGCTATCATTTTCAATCCTCCATCGTCAATATTATTTCTTGTCATATCTACATGAATCAATGTTCTATTTTTTGACAAAGCTTAAGCTATAGCCTAAATTTTAAAAATAATATTATATAATTTTAATAAATGTTATAGATAATTTATATTTTATAAAATTATTTAATAAAATAAAACTTATATTTTTTTATTATTATTTTTAATTGAAATAAAAATAAATTACCTTGGCTCCGTAGTGTCCTGTTCTATTATTTGCTAAAATTAACGACTCTAATGAACAATATTCGCCTAATAAATATTTAGCCAAAGCTTCACATCCTTTAAAAGCTATTTTATTAGCAGTTAAATCTAAAACTCTTAAAGTTTTATTTTCTAATAAGTGCTCAGTGATAGTGTAAATGGCTTCACCTATAATTTAATTAAATTTAATAATGATATGGATATATAAAAAAATTTAATTTTTTTTTTTTTGCTTTTGTTTAAATTTACATGTAAATTAGTGTTTTTATAATGATAATTTTTCTAAGGATCTATTTGACTATAACATCTTTGCAAAATGAATAGCAGTTTCTTATCCAATAGACGTATAAACTGGATTATCCACATTTAATACTTACAAAGTATTGTTATTCCAATTTAAAACTGAAGCTATACCAATCATACCGCTAAGATTAAATATGATATAAAATTTAAGCTTTAATTAAATATATAAATAATTTACTCATGGTGGATTTCATTGTCAGCTAAATTCAATTCTAATAAATTTTCTTTATAAAATAAAAAATCTATAATACTAATTGCCCCATCGGTTTTGATTTTATTATTAGCTAAATTAAGATATCTTAAACTAGTATTCTCCTTTAAAGCAGCTGCTATTTTTTATCTATTTCATAATTATATTTATATTTAATGTTTTTTTATAATTGTTAATATTCTAATTTATGAAACTTTTTTAAGTATAATATTTATTTACCCTCCTTATGTTTGTATTTCATTTCCTTATAAATTTAAAGACTCTAAATTTACAGTTCTTTCTAATAATCCAGATAATGTATTGGCCCCTTCTTCTTAAAATTGATTATATGATAAATCTATATGTCTTATATTTTCAGCAAAATCAAAAAGAGTTTCAGTAAAAATAATCATATCAGTATCATTTAATCTTTAAATAGTGTAAAAATATATATTAAAAATTTTTAAAAATTAAAATTTTATTAATATGTAAGTAAAAATATTAAATTGAATAACTTAGATATTATAAACTGTGATTTTTAAACTTACCTGCAGTTAAAATTAAACTTATCATTTCCTCTGAAAACTACACTTATTTAATTTGTTTATTATTCTTCTTCACTTATTTCTTCTTCCAATGTTTATAATAATCTTTTGTTTGGAAGCTTTTTTATACCCTCACAATTTTATCTATAAACTTGTGCTACCTGTGTTTTAACTTATTGTAAATCCATATTTATCAATATTTAAATTTATTTTAAAAAATATAAACTTTATTCTCTTGTTTATTTTTTAATTTTAATTATTATATTTTGATAAAATAAAAAAAGTAATATATAATAATTTACGAGAATTAAGTTATCAAATTAATTTTAATTAATAAAATAGTTATTTTCTCTACAAATGTTAGTTTCTAACATAGCTTTAATATCCATAATTATATACTAAATACATGAAATGAAGAAATTTAAATTAAAATAGAATTTTATAAATGGTAAATTATTAATATATAACTTAATAAATATTATAGAATTAAATTTATAAAAAACAAATATAAATAATACACAAATATAATATAAGCTTAAAATAAAATAAATATATAGATAATTAAAGAGAAATTACATAATTAAATCTTAATCTCCTTTCTCTATATTTAATATTTAAAAACATAATGTTTTAATATGATATATAATAAATAATAATGATAATCACAAATCACATGATTCCACTATTAACTCTTTAAACTTTTTATATATAATTATTGGAAGAAATTCTATTATTATACTAGTTAGATTATTACCCCCCTATTTAAGTGGTAGTTCTCAACTAACCTCTCATATATAAATTATTTCCATTATTATTATTATGGGTACTAATTCCAGAATACCCTTAATATTATAAATTAGAATTATAGTTATAATTTGATTAATTACTACTTATATTGCTATTGCTATTATTACTAAATTATGAGCTTAATTTTATTCCTTATGATATATTACCATAATTATTATAACTTTAAAGACCTACTCTATTCGAATTATTGGAATTGTTACTATTATTCTTATAAATCAAGTTTTGAGAATCGAAATTGTAGGACTCACTTTTTTGTAAACCCAAATTAATATTTTTTCCATTACTATACATTTATTATTAACTTATAGGTGTATATTAATTTTCAAAATCTTCTCCACTTTTGCCATGTTTCAAAGGTTAGTTAGATTTTTATACAAATTTTTTTTTAGTAACAAAATAATCTTGGTATTTCGACATCAATTTTTAATAACATCCATCAAATTATTCTTAAGAAACGCCAGAAATTTTTTACATATATTAGTTCCATATTTATTCAACTCCACATACCTTTCTTAAAAATGCAATACTGGCCGCAGCTACTATATTTTTGTTATAGCTATAATAAGTACAATCTATGTAAATTTATTATTATTTAGATAAAATTAAAATATTTTTAGAAAAATATAAAGAATTATTTAAAAATATTTTAATAATTTAATACCTCTAATAATTAAATTTGATAATCTGCTGTACTCCTTTTCAATTTTATTGGTAAGTTAAAATACTTATTATTCAGGTAAATCTTCCAATTTACACAATTTTTCTTTTAAAGTAAGTTATGATGTTTTTTCTGTCAAATCATCAATAGGAGATTTTAATGATTTTTAATTAGAATTTAAATTTTTATTTTCAGAAAGAATTTATTTGTTCTCCTACAAAATATTATTAGCATTTAAAGTTTTTTCTTATAATGGATTTTCTTCCGTGGAATTAGGTGATAAAGATTTTTAAGAAGATTATTATTCGGAGTTATTTTAATTTTCAGAAATTATTTCATCATTAGAAAATATAACTCCTTAAGAGACATAGAATTCTATTATGTCAATGGGTGTTACACATTGTAAATTCCATTTTAAAGCCTAAACAATAACTCCCTCTGCTTAGGAAACTTCAAAAGTTTTATGAACAATTCCACTGTATCTTTTCAATTTAGAAATAAAAGGAATTCTTTCGTCAAGTTCAATCGATTTAGCTTCAATTAAAAATTAAATTTAAAATGTTAAAATTATTTTTATAAATTTTATTATGATTTATTTTGTATATATCTATTTTATTTCTTTTTACCTCCTAACATTACACAAGTAGCAGCATATAAATTAAATCTTGAAGAAGGAATAGTAACTTAAGAATTTACAAAATCCATAAAATATATAGATAAGTGTGTGGTATTCAAAGAAAGTCTTAATTTTTCGGCTATATCCCACATATATTCAATAATTTAACCTCTTTGCTAAAAAAATTATAATTAAATTAATATTTCGCATACAAATAAATTTAAATATTTAAATAAAGTTATTAATTAAAGTAATAGTAAAATATAGTAGTTAAAAATTTCGCAAATTAAATTTATTTATATAAATAAACAAACTAAAACAAATAATTAGAAATTATCATAATATATTTTACTTTATAATATTCAGTTGATGGATCAATAATTACTTAGGGTAATCTTTCTTTTTTGATAGATTTTAATATTTTTTAAGGATTAAATTAGGTTTCAAAGGCAAGCTTTGAAGTTTTATAAGCTTTTACTTTATCCTATTAAATATAATAAAAAAATAAATTAAAAATTGATAATATAAAAAATTTTAGAATAAAAAACATAATATAGATATAAAATTTAAAAAATAATTATATAAGTGTATAATAAGAGTTTTTTTTTTTTATCTTTTTGTATTAAATTTTTATTATCGTTTATATTAATAAATAAGTACATCGGGAATCTGAACTCCACATTTAAAGCAATTTTTTATTCCCGATTTTATCACTGTTTTTTAATGCTCGCATTTGAAATAAGGAGCTTTGTTTCCTAATGGTGAGGTATAAGAATGCATTTGTTAATATTTTTTATAATTATTATGTTATGATATAAATAAAATTTATTCTAAATATAATTTTAGTTTAATTTTTCCTTTTTTTATTGTTTTTTTTTTTTTATTTTTATTTTTTATTGTTTTTTTTTCCCTATTTTTGCTTCCTATAAATATTAAACTAGGAATTTTTAATATTAAAATATATTAATCAATAATTTTTGGGAAGTTTAAGTAATTTATTTATTGATTTAATAATACATTGAATAAAATTTATTTTGAAAAGACTTTATTTTGCTTAAATAAAATATTTAATTTTTATTTATGCAAATTTTATTTACATATTAATTAATCATTATAGCATAGTTTATACATTATTTTATAATTATATATGATTATAAATATTCCAAAATTTTATTTGTTTTTATTTTTTAACCGTTGAATCTAAGATATATAATTAAATCATAAATATTTCTAATAATATTTAATAGAAACTTCATAGCTTATATAATTTTAATTTTTTAGTTCAAATGCTACCTATCTATTTATTTTATAACCCATCATTAAAGCTGAAAAAATATAAAACATTTAATAAAATCATTTAATTTTTAAATATTTTTTTTATTGACTAATTTTTTATTTTGCTTTTATTATATTTTTACAATCATTTATTTTTTTTCTATTCAGATTTCAAATTAAAAAAGTTTTGGATTAATTTACTGCTGACGAGAATTATTTAAAAAATTTTAACTACTTTTCATAATTCATTATTATATTATTATTAAATATTTGCATTTTATCAATAAGATTAATCATTTTTTTGTTAGTTTTATTTAATTTTTTAACATTTCGTAATATCTTTTTAACATTTTTACTAATATTAATTTTCAATATGGTATATATTTTAAATATTATTTTATTCGGTTAGACTATTTTCATTATTTTCATCATATAACGAACTGGAAGAAAAAATAGACTAATTACTTTTTACTATTTATATATTTTTTTCCAACTTATTTTTTTATATTTTTTATTTAGAATCATTTATTTCTTATGATTATGATCTCTCTTATTTTTAAATTTTATTTCTACTTAATAAAATTTAATTTTATTTCTTTTCAACCTGTTCAAATTATTGATTTAAAAAATTAGAAATATGTGCGAAAAAATTGTCTCCGTATTTTTATAAAATATCCAATAAATTTTCCATCATTTCTTTTATAAAAGCTGGTGGCAATGAAGATTAATCATTAATTTTGTCTTTTTCCGTCGTTTCTTTGCTTATATGTATTCTTTAAAAATTTTCTTCGAAAATTTATTTTTAAGACTTGGTAAACAACTATTTTTGACTCTTTTTCTATGCGCTTTTAACAGGATCATAAGTAAAATTCAGTCTACTTTTTTTTTTTTAATTATTTTAATTTTTCAAATGATCATTATTAAAATTATCTTTAATTTATTGCTAAGTAAAATTTGTTGCCGTAGCTTATTTTTAAATATTTTCTTAAGTTTACTATGAATATTATTTTTTAATTTTTGTTTTTTCTTATTACTCTTATTCTAAATCTTCGCTATATTCACTCTCTTCGTCATCATCATTTTCACTTTCCCCTATATATGCTAACATGACAACTTAAACTTATTTCACGTATATTTTTAACATATTATTTTCTTTTTTTTTACTAGAATTATATTTATATTTTTCATTCTATTCAAAATTAAATATTTTTTTATTTTCGGGTTTAAGTGATTAGTCTGATGAAAATTTTCTCTCTTAAACATTACTTTAATTTTATTGTTTTTTTATATTTTGTATTTAATTTTTAAGTTAAATAGTTCTATCAATTATTTACTGATCATCATCAATTTTATGAGAAAAAGTATAAAAATCGCTTATTTTTAAAAGTCAATAAATTATATAATAAAAATTTTTTTAAAAATTATTTACAATATGTTTAGATTAGGATCAATCTTGTAAAATTCACACTTATTTATGATAGAGATATCCAAAAAACTGTCATAAAATTAAGAAATTAATTAGCTTAATTCCCAATTATCATCCTGTTATTCAGTGGGTAAATAGAATATATCTTTTGATAAAAATATATCATCATCTTAATTTGCATAATCTTTATCTTATTTATATAAATCAGTTCCACAAAAACTCCAGGGTCCTTTGTTTACAATATAAGGTATAACTTTACTTTCCTAATTAGATAAACAAAACCAATTATTTCTTGAATCCTAGAAAAATGAAAATATTTTTTATCATTTTTATTAACATTTTTAAATTAAAGAGACTAAATTTAAGTAATAAATTATTTTATGTATTTTAATTTTAAAATGTTTACCTAATATATAAATTTAAAAAAACTGCCTTTTCTTAAAACAATTTCACTTATACTTTTTTCAAAGTACTATAAATTTTTAAAAAACAAATTTTGATCGAAATAATTAAACCTTAAAACCCTAAAGATAAATTAATATTTAATAATTTTATTAAATAAATGAAGCTAATATTTATTGTAAGTTTACCTTTTAAAGTTTTAAATAATATTAGTCTAAAATTTAAGTAAAGGATCCAAATTAACTTAGTGTATAGCATTAAAATAATTTCCATAGTTTAGTTAAAAATAATCTATTTCTAATTTTTTTACTAATGACATGTTAGTGTCTTTTAATAGGGCTTTCTTCATAATAAAGTTATTATTAAAGTTTTAATTATTTATAGCTTCATTTGATTCTTCAGTTAATTACTTTTTTTCATGGAAATGCGAATGCTATTCCAAATCATTTACCATTTCTGTAATTTTTTAACTGTAATACTTATTTAATCAAAGTAAATATCAGTTTTTTAATTTTAAAAAAAGAAATTGATAGAAATAATTTTTTATTTACCTACATTCCTTATAAATCATCTTCGGTAAAAAAATCATAAGTAATATCAAATTCTTTTTCTTCAATATTATCTGTTTATTATGATAACTATTTTTTCATCTTATTTTACCAACAATTAATAGTTTTTATTTTCTTCTTTAAAATTTAAGCCTCATTATTTATTTAATCGTCATCATTTTATAAATTGCTATTATTTTTTTGGAGATTATTTTCATCATTATCATAATTATCAATCACAATATTAGTTTAGATGTTATCAAAATCATAGTTTTAAACTTAATTTAAAATATTTTAATCATTAGTAAAATCATTTTCTAATGAAATATTATTTTAAATATATATTTAATTATTATCATCATCAACTTTTTGTTTTTATAATTATTTATTAATTTAATCAACATTCTTACACTTTTATTTAAAATTAATATCTTGCTTTAATGAGTACCTCTTAGTAAAATCGTCTCGGTTTAATATATTACTAGGTGAATTTTTTATCTAATTTCTACTAGAGTTTTATTTTTGAAAGCTTTATTCTTACTTTTTGACTTTATCTATACTATTAAATACATTTTTTTGTTAGATTCGTAAAAAATTACCGCTAAAACTTCCAAAATTATTTTAATTTAAACTATTAAATTTATATTTCTTTCCACTATTTTAATTAGAATTTTAACTTTAAAAATAACTTGAATATCTCGAGTTTATCCTTTAAAATGAGTTATTTAAAT
Source organism: Pseudocohnilembus persalinus (assembly GCA_001447515.1). Lineage (NCBI taxonomy): Eukaryota > Ciliophora > Oligohymenophorea > Philasterida > Pseudocohnilembidae > Pseudocohnilembus > Pseudocohnilembus persalinus. Next base: position 330,221 of record LDAU01000205.1, read on the forward strand.
TAATATTATGAAAATTAGGTTCAAATTTTCTAAAGGTTTCGTACTATATGGCATCACCAAATTAATTTAACAAAGTATTATTACTTTTAAAATCATGATTATATATATTACTATTTGATTTTAAATTCCTTTATTATTTTATTATATAATCACTTTAAAATGAAGAATTTTATTAGTCCTTAATAAAAAGAAATAATATGCAATATTTATAATTATAATATTTGTTATTTTAGGAAAAATTAATATAAATTTAAAAATAATATAAATTTACATTCATGGTATCTATTTGATAAAATTTGGGTTATTCTTATTACAAATTAATTATCTAATAAGGACCAAATTTTTTCTTTTTTTCATCTAACTTTAATCGACTATTTTCATCATAATTCCTAAGTGAATAAATTTAACTTTTTTTTTAGCTATTGAATTTTCTAGCAGTCTTGCTTTGGACTGATTAATTTAACTATATTTATAAAAATAATTAAAAATTAAATAAAATTTAAAATTAATAATTTTTTACATTTTGTTACTGATTTGCTTACTTTTTTAAAGGCTTAGAGTTGTTATTATTATTTTAAAATTAATAAGAATTGTCTTTAATTACTTAAAAACTTCCTTCATTAGGTATATTAATCCAACTAATGCCTGTATAACTGCTATAAGGACTTATTTAAGAATTACCTTATTGCATTTATTTTTTTGAAACATCAAAATTATTATTGTCATATAATTATTGCTAATATAATTATTGTTGAGATGTATTATAAAAAGTATTTTTAAACAATTATTTTTCATCATTTTTATTATCTATAAGTTTAGAGCTTTTTTAAACTGTGCCGGATGTTATTTCTTTATTTTAAATATTTTCGTTCATTTTTTTAATAATTTCTGATTTGCTTTCTAATAATTATTCATGCATTTTTATTAAAGTTTATTCATATTATTTAACCCCTTATAGTAGTTTTCTTTATCCAGTTTCTATATCTTATTCAACATTTTTTTCCTTACTTTATAATTATTTTTTTTCATAATTTAGAATTTCTTACTATTCAATTAGTTCTTCTTTTTACTTTTAAACATCTTAAATTACCGTAAAAACTTCCCAAACAATACCTAAAAATAATCATAGTAAAATATAAAATTAGATATTTGTTATATACCTTTTAGTAATGAGACCAAAATAAGCTATATTATCATATGCCATGAACAAAAGTAAAACATTGACAAACCAAAATCATCAAAAATATATGCATAAAAATAAGTAAATGAACTCCAATCGGCTTCAATCATTACTTAGAAGAGGATTAAGCAAGCGCCTCCAAAAGTATTAAAATTAGTATATCCGTGTTCATTATATTAATTATCCAAATTATTATGTTAATATGTTTAGGTATTAAATAAATCCTATCCGAGTAATGCATAAATATAAAACATCATCAAAATTATAGGTGTTAGTTTAATAACTTAAAAATTTATTAAATAAAAATATAATTTATTCCGAAATCTATATATTATAAAAGTAGTTAAAATTTATAAAAAAATATTAATTATTTACTGAGTGGAATGCATGTAAAAATTCTCATCATAAGTAAATTAACCTGATTAAAAGTATCAATGCCTTCAAAAAATATTTTTAAGAATTTTACTGACCTTAAAGCTTTAAAAACTCTAAAAACTCTATTAATTTTAGTAATTTTAAGTATTCTTCCAGCTTTTGCTGATTTAAAAGATTTTAAAAAAGATAGGATTTAGAATAAAATTTGAGAAGCTATAGAAAAAATTATCATTATAAAATCAAATTTGTTCCAATTATCTTCCCAATATTTTTCTAGCCCTAGAAATGAATATACATTAATAATTAAAAAATTAAATCTCTAATTTTTTACCTAACCCTATACCTCTAATAAAAGCTTCTATTATATAAAAAATTAAGCAAACATTATCAATAGTATCGAAAATTTCTACTTATTATGAGTTTTAAGGTACAAATTAAGCATAAAGTAATGTAACCGAGTTAAAAATAATTATGATAAACATAAAAATCTCAAAAACTAAAGATTTAGCGATCTTTTTTAATTTTAGATTTTTATTTAAAAAGTTTCTCACTTTAACCCATTTAAAAGAATCTGGAAATGCTGGAAATTAATATCTAAAATTATTTTTTTATTTAAAATATTTTTAAATTACATTAAAATAAGTAAAGATATTTAAACGATAAGGTTTTACTATTAATTTTTTTCTATTTAATCAACAATTTCAAAAAACTCATTAAGGGTTACCAATCCACTATGATTTTTATCCAAAATTAAAAAAAGTGATTTTATTCTTTTTAATTATCTTTTTTTATTTAAATATAAACAACTCATAAATTTATAAAAAACGGAAAATCTCAAAGCTTTTTAACTATATATTATAAAAATAAATTAAATTAATACATAAGTATGTAACTAATTATATTCTAAAAATTATAAATATATATTTTATTTGACTCTTGAAAATCGAGAGATACAAAAGCATATAATAGGGCTTCTCTTTATTTAATTCTATCCATTATAACTAATTAACTTCTATGACTCTGATTATAAAATAATATTGATATTAATTTTTTAAATATAATATTATTTAAATATTATTATAATACCTTAAATGCTTCAAAAACCACAGCTACTGGAATAGGCACAAAAAATAAAATTAAAGACAATAAGTAAGTTATAAAATAAATCAAGTAATAAGGACTGTATTCTAAAATAAGTTAAAAATATTAAATTAAAATTTTAAATTAAATAAATATAAATAGTACCAATTGCTGGTATCATACAATCAGGATAACCATCAAATGAAATTAGTGCATATAAAATATTGAATGCTTTAAAAAAATTATTAAAGTTAGAACTATATATATCATATTCAGCTTCGCCATCCAAGTTTCCTATGAATTTCAAACCTAATCCAGCCCAAAAAAATGTCATTAAAATAAAAAATACAAAAAGTTGCACAATTTGTTTTAATGAATAAATTAAACTTTTTAATGATCTTCTAAGTTCATTTGCACGAAAAAATATAAGAACTATAAATTTTTGTATATAAATTTTAATAAATAAATACATAAATAAATTTATAAAATATTTTTATAATTTAAATTTTTTTTACATGGTCGAAAATACCTGCCTATTCTTAAAGCTGATGTCTTATAATTATTATAAAATATAACATAATCTGTGGCTAAAATTAAAACTATAAAAAAATTCAGTGTAAATTTTAAATTTTTTAACAATTTTTCCTTCAAATTCCTATCGTAGTCGGCAAACAATTAAATAAAATTTATTATTAAATCTAAAAATAGAAAAAATATGATAATACTTTCCAATACAAAATTAATTTCGTTCATTTGATATTCAACATCTAACTTAAAAAAAAAAAAATATATACTTTTTAAATTATTAATTACTAAAATAAAAAATTACTTTATTTGACGGCTCCCAAAAGGCTAAAAATGGAAATATAATAGAAAGCAAAATCATGAAATATATCCATATATGGTTATAATGCCAATAATACAGTAATTTAAAATATTTATTTATATATCCTATTTAAAATAAATATTACTAAATATAAAAAAATTAATGTGATAATATAATAAATAAATTGACTAATTTTTTTTTTATTATTTTTTGAATATATTAATTATTATCTATTATATTATATATCTCACTATTATCTAAGTCATTTCTAGGTGTTCTTAAATAAATTGCGTCTTTTACATGCCTAGCTGCTTTTTGGTATCTTTATTTATTGCTCATTTCATTCAAAACTAATAATAAGCTTTGAATTCTGTTTTTTTTCTTTAAAATTTTTTATTATTTATAAAAATTATACAATATATATATTTATTTACTGAAAATTAGTTTATTTAAGTACTAGCTCTACTCTAGTTATAAAGTGAAGATTTTTTTTTTTTAGGACTAATGCTAAAATTTCGCAAATCACTGTTATTGTTATTTTCTACATTAGAACAAGCAGAAGTACTTTTTTTAGAATTTAATTTAGAAAAAAATAATTTAAACTTATCGAAAAAAGTTAATTTATTGTTTTATTTTATTGCTTTTTAATGTTGATTATTATAAATTGTATTTTTATTATTATTTTCTTTAATAATACTTTTGTTTTAATATTATATGTATTTGTCATTTTTTTCATCTTCAACATTAATTTTGGAATTCTAATTTTAATTTTATTATTATATTAATTTAATATCCGAACTTTATTTTTATAATAATTTATTAATTGATTTAAGATCATTTTATGAGTCCTTTTAAAATTCTAAATCATTTTCCTTTGATAACATATTAGTTATAGTTTAAGGGGCTATATTATCATTTAAACTAGATTAATGATTCAAATTTTATGATTTTTCTTGCAAATTAAACCCACTTTATTAATTTTAAATAAATGAAGATTTTTATTATTTTTTAAGTATATTTTAAGTTGCTTTTTTTAAAGTCACTCTTCTAAATAATTTAATATCTTCTTCTTATTAAATTTTACTACTTAAATATTTTTTGCTATTACTTTAAAATTCTTCTTTTAATCTTATACATTACTTTATATTATTTTATGAGCTTTTATTTTAATTTGACATATTTTATTAATCTTAATGTTTTTGCATATTATAATATGTTATTTAAGACGGTTTTTCTAAATTTTAGATTTAATATAGTAGAATAATTATATGGTACTAAATTTAAATGATAATACTTTACAAATTTATCTTATATTTAATTTTATTTATTTATTTTTTATTTTTATTTTTTTGTTAATTTTAGAATTTTTATAAATTAAAATTTTTTATAATTATAATAATATTAAATAGTTTTTTTGGTAATTATACTTCTAAATACAAATTATTAAAATCAGTAGAGGAATTTCAAATGTTATATAAATCAAACTTAAGAAATAATTTATAATATATTTTAGTATAATTTATTAAGTATAAATTAACTAAATATATTTATAGTTTAGTATATGTTTTTAATAATTTAGTACATTTTACATCATTACTCTTTTTAATTTTTTTATTTTTCTTTCCAAATATTAATATTGTTATGTATTTTTTTTTTTATTTAAACGTATTCCTCATGTCTATATCCTAAGTAAAAGCACCACTTTTAAAATTAAATTAAAATTTAATGACTTCTTTTAATTTAAAAAAATTTAAAAAAATTACTTATATAACTATAAAATCTGGAGCAACAAGAGTTTATAACAAGTTATCCATTAAAGCAGGTTTTCTCTCTAAATTATATATATAAATATTTATTAAATAAATAAATCGCCGAAAACATAAAAAATACATGATATTTAATTTTTATATATTTTACTTTCGAATACACCGTGTCCAATAAACTATATGACCCATGAAAATATCCAAAGTGCCAAATTCCAGTAAAAATGGAAAGATACCTAGTCTTAATGTTTTGCTTCATGATATAATGTATTAGAGTAAAAAGCTAAGCTCATATAGAAAATCGAACTTGCAACCTTAAAATATATTAAATGTAAAATCTATCATTTATACCATAAAAATTAGACTAAATATTTAATTATTATTTTATTATAATATTATATTTTTGGATAAATTAAAAGATTTTTGAATATATTTAATAAATATACTGTATTTAAAATTGACTTGGTGTTTTTTTTAATTTACATTTTAATATATTTTTTCTTAATATTCTTTTTTAATAATAGTATTAGATTTATAATTAATAAAAAATAAATCATTACTCCTGATAAAGAATCAATATATAAGTAAGCTGAGCAGAGCAAAACTGTAAATGTAGTAATCAAATTAATATCAAACATTGGGTTTTATAAGTGTAGAAAGTTTATCTCCAAATGCTATAATAAATTCAAAGAAGTAAATAGTATACAGGGAACAAAAATAAAGTGAATTATCTTATTTCTTTGTTGAAAATATAAAATTGATATTTTAAAAAAATTTTGAATTTAATATATTGAAAACTAAAATTTTAAATCATGATTTAATTATTTTTACGTCATATTATTATGATATTCTCCGTAACCCACAAAAAAATCTACAAAATTTAATCCCATTACTTTATTTTATTTTTTATTTATTTTATTTTTTATTTTTGAATTTATTGGATATTTATTAAGTAAATTGATAACTAAATTGTAATAACTAAAAAAAAAATAAAAAAAATATCTACTATTAAATAAAAAATTATACCATATGTACCAAAAAAACATAAATAAATACGTAATAAAATATATATTTACATCATAATGAGTTGTAATTGAAAAGATATTATTATAATTAAAAATTTTATATAAACTAAGCTTTAATATCATAATAAAAATTAAATTAATATTATATAAATACCCTTAATATTTTAAAAATACGATTTTTAATTTGTTATAATTTTTTTATTAATTACAATTTAAGACATTTTGAAAATATTTTATTTTACTTAAATAATAATGATTGGTCCAATTATCCTTTTAATTCTAATATGTTTTTCTTTTTTATTAAATTTATTAAATAATATACAAAAAAAATTAATTCACTTTAATTAATATAAAATTATATACCTTATAATGGAAAAATAGCCAATAAATGACCCAAAAGGGAAATAATTAATACAAAATCTTTAAAATTTTAATATTTAAGAAATTTTGAACCAATCTTCGATAACAAAAACGTTAATCTTACTAGGACAATATAAATAAGATTAAGAAGAAAAAAATGATAATTCTGCAATATTAATTATGACAAAAAAAGATTTTCCAGAAGAAATAAAAAGCTTACCAAAACTTTCTAAAGAAATTTAATGGTTTGATGTAATTCTAACTTTAAGACTTATAAATTTAAATAAAAATTAAAATGAAAAATTAAATAATTATTATTAATTATAAATTTATTTAAAATTATAATTATCTCAAATTTTATTTGTTTTTTATATTAGAATGACATTTATAAGAAATATTTAACAATTTTTGGCGATGAATTCAATTAAATAGATTTATAAATTATTTATCCAGCTACTCAAAAGCATATTACTAAATATAGAGAGGGTAAGGTTCAAATTATCACTGAAACCCCTGAAATTTATGAAAAAGTAAATTTTTAAATTTTTATATTAATTAATTATAAAATGAAATAAAATAAAACAATTCTACCTGTTTTATTTGGTTTCAAATATTATAATAGATCACTTGGCCTTATATCTAAGAAGATGCTATAAATTCATTACAATGGGTATACAATATTTTAGAAGGATAAAAAGAATAAGATAGAATAATATATAGAAATGAAAATCCAGAAACAGGATTCCTTTTATTACCTGATTATTCTTTTAATCCAGAAAAAGATGGTATTGATAACTTGCATATATTATGTCTAGTTATGGCGAAAAATATATACTCTTTACGAGGTTTAAAATAAAATCATATTAAAATGTTGGAAGATATATATACAACAGGGGTAATAATAATAAATATTATATAGCAAATTATTATATAAATGAAATAATGTATTATAAATTTAATATATTTTTTGAAAGATTTAATTCTAAATTTAATTATTATATTTAAAAAGCTTCAAAAAATTCAAGAAATATACAAAGTTCCTTAAAATTAAATTAGAGTTTTCATTCACTATTAACCCACTTTCTATCACTTTCACGTTCATTTTTAGCATATAAAAAAGTTTAATTTATCTTTAAGTCCCGATAGATCTCATTTATTATATAATGTTATTTAAAATTTGAAGTTATGTAATGATTATTATCAAAAATAAAGCTTTCAATATGTTTTAAATAGTAATCAGAAATTATATAATGAATTATAGTAGAAATAAAATAAAAATGAAGAGTGAAATATTTAATTATCTAATTTTAATTTATATATATTTAATTAAAAGTGAATTTAAATTCTTTATATTTTATTTATTGTCTATTTAAAGTTTAATTTTCAATATTTTCATGACTATATTTTATTTATATTATTTTTATAGATTTTAAATTCATATATTTATATTCTTATTTTTATTGTTTAGGAAAATAGTATTATCGAAAATATATTAATTTTAGAAAAATAAAAATAAATAAAAAACAAATTTTTTTTTAGAAAAAGAAAAGAGAAAAATAAGAAAAATAATTACTTTTTTTTTCTAATGTATTATTATACATTAAAATTTAAGAATCAAAATTTAGAAAAAAAGTTCTAATTATATCAAAATGATAAATTATGCAAATACTTTTAACAATTTTATACATTTCCAACCATATTTCTAGTATCAGAAATAATTATCTCAAAAATTGAAAATTTAGATAACTGGATGTAAATATTTCTATTGTTAAATAAATATGATATAAATTTATAAACAAAATTAATGAATGAAGATTTATTATATACAAAAATAAAACTTTTTATATATTTTTAATATTAAAAATAAACATAATACAATAATTTTGTTTAGAAAAAATATAGAATTAATATTTTAAAATTATTATTATTATATTTTTTTTTCTTCAATTTCAAGACCACTACTAATTAGAAACTTGTCCATATTGGGATTGTTAATAGTTTCGTCTTTTATAATGAATTATAAAAAGTCATATTTTAATCTACATCTTTTCGTAGTAACCCAGACAATTTTAATTGTCATATCGTTGTGTCACAGTGATTCCATTTATTCTTTGGAAAATAAATAGCCGTTTATAGATGTAGACAGTAAATTTATTGAAGTAATATTTCAAAATAATATTAAAATAAGTATAAATTTACAATTTAAATACAATAAATATTTATGATAAAATTTATAAAAAGAAAAATCTTTATGGAGGATAATAAAATGTATCTCTTTATTATGGAATAATGTTTTTTATTTTTACAGCATAAACTCAACTAATCTGGCTATATTTAAATTGCATATTTACTTCACTTTAGTTATATTTTCTTTTTGGCGTGGAAAATTAGACAAAAATTAGCTCATTATTTATTTTTATGATATTTTGTATAATGGTAGTACATTAAAAATATTATGACCATAAAGAAACAAGAATATTTTTTAAATAAATTTTAAAAAGTCAATATAAATAGTAGGTTTTAGAAAAAATATTTTACAATAATTAGCATTCAGTTATAAATTTAAAGTAAAATAACGAAAATGAAATTAATTAAGACCCTTGTACATTATCAAATGTTAACTATATTAAAGAATAATCAAATAGTATTACAATGTAATAAGAAAAACAAAATCAATTGCTCTTAATACAATTTATGAATACGGCTTGTTCAGAATATTTTCAAAATTATGAAGAATTAAAAGTTTTTTTGCAATAAACATACCCTTTATTTGTAAATATGATAATATAAGTTGATACACCAAGATTTATTTATAATATATTATCTAAAAAAAAAATATATATATATAAAATTTATTTATAGAAAAAAAGTCTCAGGGTCAAATAGAAATAAATCTCTCTTTATAAATATTTATTTATAAGAATATAAGAACTTTAATAGATTATAAAATATTACGAAGAAGGTGAAGTAGATTCAGATTTAGTTATAAAAGCTGTTCCAAATATATTTAATTATTAATTCGACACTAAAAATAGACATAAATAAGCCGAAAATTTTTTTTAAAATGAATAGTAAATTATATAAGAAGACGTTTTAGATTGTGTAAATTATTCTGCCGATGGGTATTCTAAAAAGACTTTAAAAATTTAAATTTATTAATATTTTGAGAATCCCTTTGATTTGAGTGTGTAGAATTTTTTCATTATAATCAGTGATTTTACAACAAAAGAGTATATATTTAGAAATTATAATATTGAATTTATTATATATTTACTTATTTTAAATAACATTTTTAAAATTAAAAAGACAATTAGAAAAAATATAAAGAAAAAAAAAAAATGAGGTGAAGAATATTTCATTTTTAATAAGTAAACTAGTGAGGAAAATAAATTGCATAAATCCACCATACAATGACCTTCACTAAAACAAATTATAAATAATTAATATACATTTAAGAAACATGTTTTTTCTCTATAATAATACGGAAAGGATTATAAAATAAGACGAATGTTAATAATTTTATATATATAAAGAAATAGATAAGGTATTAAATACATATTTAAAAAAAAAATATTAAAAAGAAAATAAATAGTTAGTTTTGATAAATAAAAAAGATTTTTAAATAAAAACGCATAAAATATATTTTAGGCATTTGTTTCATAATATTGTTTATAGGATTTACAAATAATCTAAAGAATATAAATAATCTGTACTCAATATTGAGGAATTGACGTAAAATAAAATATAAATTTTTATTAAATATACTGCAAAAACGGGTAAATTAAATATGCCTGAGAATGATATAAGTCATATATTAAATATGTTGATAATAAAAGATTTATTAAATAAGTTAGGCCCTAAAAATAGCTTTTAAGTTTTTAGGAATTAGGCAACATAAGAAAAAAATATTCTTATAATTATTTACAAAGATCTAGAAATTGAAATTTTTAATCAGATAAATTAGCCTAAATTATCCCAGTTTCAATAAAATTTAAAATAAAAGAGAAAAGAATTCAATAGCAAAAAAAAAAGAAAAATACGAAAATACATAGATGAAAGTGTTAAAATTCAGCTTGAAGAACCAACTATTGATAATTTTTCTTTAGGGTCATTTAATCGTTTGGATTATTAAAATTTATAAAAAGATTTTATGAAATAATAGTTAAGGGAATAGAAGGAAGTGAATAATAATTATTTATCTCCCGATATTTCATGCACAGATCAGTAAATACCATATAAAAATAAAGGGTATAAATTTATTTCAGAAGAAGGAATAAAAAGTTAATTTAACTAATTAGAAATAAAGACTTAAATGCTAATTCATTAAAAAGAAAAAAATTAATTAAAAAGCCAAGAAAATGAAGATTTTTAAGTAAATTAAAATAAAGAAATAAATTTATAGGATCCTAATTCTTAAAAAGTTATTTTTGGATAAAAAAATACTTATAGTACTATAAACTAACAACATAATAATTAATAAAAATTAGAAAAAAATTTTAATTAAAGTCTAAATTTAATAACTGAAAATAATTAAACTGAAATGGAACTATTGTAAAATACAGGGGATGTAAATTTTTCAAATAGTTAAAAGTAATTTTCTATTAAAAAACAACATTAATATTTAAATGATAAAAAGATAAATAACAATTAAAAAACCAAACAATAATACTAGAGCAATGAAGCAATCGACCTTGATGACATACAAGAATTTAAAAGCATAAAAATTAACTAAAATAATATAAAATAAAACAGCAAGAATAATATATTTAAAGAAAAATCAACAAGTTAGTCCAAAATTCAAGATAGTTTATAAATTTAGTACCCAATTTTAAATTAAACAGACTAATTATATAAAGATTAGGACGATATATAATAATAATTAAAAAATAAAATAAAAAATTATTAAGATAACCATGCATTATAATTTAATTTGGATCAAGCTGATATAATTATTTCCAAATATGATCTTGATATCTCAAATATAAATTAATCATATAATCATAATTAAAGCAATATTTTAAGTTAATTTAATTAGAATCATAAAAAGCACGACTAAAATTATAATAATAAAAATGTTCATAGTCCTAATTAAAAATAAATAGACACAAATATAAATAAAAATATGTAATTTATAATGGAAGATTTTAAATTTGTACAGAGTAATTTCGAGGTGAAGACATAAAAAAATGAAAAAACAAATGAATTCTTAAAATCTCCTGATACAGATGTATTACAAAATTATTTTCCAAAGTAAATATTAATATAAATTTATATAATATATTTCTAGAATTGTCAAATGTGCTTTAATTTATATATTCAATTATTATTAAATACATTTTTATAATTCATTAATTAAAAATATAATATAATTTTTTAGGCCAATTTCTAGTCATTATTATGACAGTGATGAATTAGACATTGAAGATTAAAATTGTGCAGATGGAATATTCAATGAATATGAATAAAACCAAAACTAAAAAACAATACAAAATTCCCTTTAAAAGTATATTAATAACTAAAAAAATGTAAATTTAAAACATTTAAGCCATTTGGCGAAGTAAAGATATCCAATTACTTTTTCTAATAACTTAAGTTGTAATGACGAAGAAGAAAAAGATTAATCATATAGCGAGAGAAAATTTGGAGAAATAAATAAATAAAAATAAAAATAATTGATAAATTAGGTTTTTTCGGAACCCTATGATATTAATACAATTTTTAATAAACCAACTACTATAACCTCTCAAAATGGGCATAATAATATTTTTCAAAATTTGGAAACAGAATTTGGATGTTTAAAAACCACATCTTTAAATGATATTTAAGATTTTAATTTAGAAATTAGTTCCATAAAAATTAATGACAATTAAAATGATCCATCCAAAACAGAAAACTAAATTTCATTTAATAATATTTACAAAATAAATGAATGTATAAATTAAGACAGTCATTATATTAATAAAGAAATATAATAAAATTAAAAGGAAATTAAAAATAAAAGCCCTTGATAATCATTAAGTAATTAATAATTATAAATAAGGTAATTTAAAATAAATATTAAAGTAAAGTAAACATAAACAATAAGAAATGTAACTCTAATATTTTAATAACAATTAAAAAATAGAAGTCCTTTTAATTTTATTCTTCGAAATTATTGTATAATAATTATAATATAATTTACTTTGTAGTCTTAAAATTGTTTAATATCTATTTAATTTAAAAATAATTATTTTATATTTGTTTTCATAAAATAAAAACATGTATATATAGCAGATCTATATTTATTCTGAATTATAACAATATTCACCATAATTTATTATAATATATATTATATAAGTTTATAAACTTTTAAATATATAACTTATTGTATGATTTTAGTAAATCTTATTAAATTTCAAAAAAAGTTTTATATTTTATTATAAAATCTAAAATTTATTTTTTTCCTTGTTTATTTTAAAAATAGTCATAAATTCTTCTAGGCATTAATTAATATTATTTTATTACTAATAAATTATATTTCATTTATAATCACCTGAAGGTTTTATTTAATTTTCTTTATAAAATTAGGAATATCTTATTATTTAATTTTTAATTTTATTTTATACCACAATACTCATTATTTCTCATTTTCTTCTTTAACATCGAAATGTTACTGCTCATTTTCTTACCCATCCATTTCTTCAGATTTTTATTAATATTAATTTTAACTATTATCTTCATCTACCTATTCTTATTTTTATTGATTTTTTTCAGTGGAATTTTTATTTTTATCCAAATTTTATTCTTATTCTTTATCTTAATTTTAATATATTTATTACTACTCAATTCCTTCATTAACGCCCATAATTTCTTCTTAATTTTCTTCTTATTTATTTTTTTTCTCGTAATTCATAGGATAATTTTCATCAGAACATAAAAATATTTAAATTTCCTCAGTTTTTGAAACTAATTGTAATTAATGAGGATATTCTTATGATTAATCATTTTCAATAGTGGGTACATTTAAAGTAGTCCCTTTAGGGGCTGTGATAATTAATAAAGCTTCACCTTTATCTTAATTTTATAATTTCGATAATTTTTTAAAATCATCATAGGTTAAATATGTATATTATTTTTGTTCGTCTGAATTTTGTATAAAAGTGTCTGTTAACCCTTTATGTAAATCTTATATCCAAAAATCCATTTCTTTTTCTTGGTCAGTTAAAGATTACAATTCCAACTCCATTTCCTTTATTTCGTTTTCTAAAGCTGGATCTTCTGTACCCCCCACCCATTTTATTTTATTTTTATGTATTTTTTCTATATATCCTATTCCTAAAATAAAAAATAAAATAATTAAAAAAAATTACTTTACATTTAATAATTCAATTTTAATTACCTTCTAAAACATTTGTAATGTCATAAATTCTTCTTTTCTATACCTTTAAATCTTTCACAGTTTCATTTAAATCTACTGTATTATTGTCACTTTCTTTAATTCTTTTTACAAATTTTTTAGTTAATACACTAAGAGAATTATCTTATCTTTACTTGACCTTTTCTATTTTAATAAAAATTATTAAATTTTTAATTATTTATCATTAATTTTATAATTTTTTTTTATTCATTTGATCTTCATGTAGATTATTAGTAATTATAGACTAAAAAAAACGATACCAATTAGAGCAAGTAAAGAAAAAAAATAAAAAAAAAATAAAGCCCCCTTATTTTATTATATATATAAAAAGATTCACTATTATAATATAACGTAATAATATATATACCCTTAGGATTTCCTTAACCTGTACTTTATTTGTTATTGGAGTCGCCTCCGTCATTAGAAACTTCCATGTCATCTTCTTAACTATCATTATTTTCCTGATTTTCTTATTCTAATTTCACTTTCTTTTGATTAGTATTAGAGTCTTCTGAAATTATTTCTTATTGTCCTTTTCTTTTCATTTTTAACTTTTATATATTGATTAGGTTTATAAAAATATGGTTACTAAGTTTTTTTATTTGAATCTGTTAATTTAATGTTATTATTTTTTAAAATAAAAATGGTTAATTTTTTTATTTTTCAATTTATTTTTTATAATTAAGAAATTATTTAATCTTTCTATTTACAGCAAAATAAAATTATAGCAAATTTATAATATAAATATCGATATTCTCTGTTAATAAAAAAACTTTTGATAAAACAATCCCAAATTTAGCGGGAATAATTTTTTATAATTAAATTTAAATAAATCGATATACTTATTTATTGAATTTAAAAGTTTAAAAATTATAATAAAAACCTTAAATTCAAAGACTAAAAAAATTTTTATTATTTTTAGTTTGTATGACTAAAAATTATTAAAATGTATTAACTTATTTATTAGTATCAAATTTAACCTATTATATCCAATATTAGATAAATAAAATTTAATATTTAATATCTATTAAAAAAAATTTGTTAATATTTCATTATTAAGTTTATTTTTGTTTTTAATTTAAGTCTATTAACTTTTAATGTTTTTCTAAAAGCTACTATAATTACTAGTTGTAATCTTACATAGTCTTTTAATCATCATCGGTAAGTTCTGATAAAAATAAAATAAATTTAATAAAATATATAATTTATTTTAAAATAGTACTATTAATTTTTTACCGAAATAATCACTCTATTTATCTTCTTCGAGAATTTAATTAACCACAGTTTAAATATCATTGCCCAGAAAATTTTTACTTAAATTTGTTAAATTTTCAAGTTACGATTATTATTTTCCATCAGAAGCATGCATACTTAAATTCTATTTTTGTATAATTTCCATTTAATTTAAATTGATTTCAAGTTCATTTACCATAAAATCGCCTAAAAGTATTAAAATTAATAAAAATCCAAAACTAAAATATTTATTATATACCTATAACTATTATATAATCTCCAGGAATTATAGGACTTGTATTTAAAGGGTTAGTAATAACATATGGTAGTTAATTTTTTTCAAAATTTTGTTATCTATAAATAGCTATAGGTATAACAGGAACTTACAAGCCCACCAAATAAGAAAATACATCTCCATATTTTATTTAAATATCATTAAAACTTTCAGGTATTAATACTCTTTTAATTTTTGAGTTCTAGGTAATTCCTTAAATATTAGGTTATGGGTTTGATGAAATTAGTTTTCCAATTATATCAATTATTAAATTAGTATGGTAAGCCTATTTTTTTATTAATATTTAATTTTAAATAAATTTTTATTATTTAGCATTGTTTTTTTAAGGATATATAGTATTAAATTATAATTTTTACTTAAGCCATAATATAATCTATTGTAGAAGATAAAAAGGCCTATGAAGATGAAAATCTAGGATATAAATAAGGTGTGACATTGCTTATACCAAGAGAGCTTTATGGCCCGTAATTCATATTCCTTTATATTTTTTTAAAAAAATAAAATTTTTGTTATTAAAAATATATGATTTATTTAATACCTTAAATTATCCTCATCAATTAATTCTACTGTAAATTTTATTTTTTAGAAATTTTCTTCTATTAATCTTACAATTGGCAAAATAGTGGAATCAAAAATAGTAGAATTTTATTCAGCCCAAGATAAAATAACAGTATGATAACAATCTTAAATACCTGCCCTCAAAAGATCTTCTATGTTACAAAGTGACGAAATTCCATAAAAAATATTTTTATGTTTACTTTTTAATTAGTTCCATGTTTCATCTATAATTATAATTATTATCAAATATTTTTATTATTTGAATATTATATAATCAAATATTTACCAGGTACTGCGTTACTAATAAATAAAATATGTAAATTGGAATAATAACGTATAGATTCTATTATTTATTCAAATTATTTAGGCAAACCTATAACAATTATATGATTTTTTAATAGCCCTCTAATGTCAGTTTCAAAAAAGTATATTTCGCTTGGTATATTAGAAGTGAAAACTGGAAAAAATTTGATATAAAAAATATATTAATTTCAAATAAATTTTGGTTAAAGATAATAAACCTACTTTCGCTTTATTCTGGATATTTTTCAATTTTTAATTCTTATAATACATTAACTTCTTCCTCAGTTAAAATAAACTAATCCATACTTTAATGACTTTTTTATACTTATTCACTATATTCTACCTTACTAGGTCTACTTGAATCCTTTTGAATAATTAATTCTTCGACATATTTTTAATTTAAATTCCATAACTAATTTTTTTAAATTTAAAAAATAAATTTAAATATAAAATTTTTTAAAATCACACATTTATATTACATTTTTGGCTTCATCCAAGTTTTTTGCTATTACAATTGCTGCATCATTTGCTTTAATAAGATAATTTACAGGGTTCAAAAATATTTCAAACAAATTGTAAAATTTGCTTTCTTCTTGATTTTTCGATTAAATTCCTATTAATAATATACCAGTACTTTAATATATAATTTAAACTGCATCAATAAAAGGTTTTCCAACAAAAATTTTATTTATATCTTAAGAAAATTATATTTAATAAATTTCATGCGACATCCCACTTGTATATTCTAATGCATATAAGGGCAATTATTTTTTCACTTTCATAGGAACTGAAGACGAAAGAACTAAATTACTCATTAAAGTACTGTATCCTTAATTAAAAATATTTCCAGCAATAATTCCCATTTTATAAGATCTAAAATTGATAATTTTAAATTTTTCAAAATTATTAATTAAATTAATTATTCTTGGAAAACTATTTAATATTTTCAATTTATATCATTTTATTTTTTACATTGTGCTCATACAAATATCATAATCAGCCCAACTATGAAATTACATATTAGGATCTACAATTTAAGCATATATTTTTGTATTACTATTAAATTAGTTAACAACACATGTAGTCAGTAAAGCATTTAAATCATCATCTTTACTATCTATAGTAAATTAATCAGCTAAAATAATTACAGTTGTTTTATCATGTATTTTTGCTTTTTCTAAAATTTCTTATGTGAAAATATCTCCCTTTAGATATTAAACTAAATGATCATATTTAGGATTTTAAATTAAAGAAACTATATTTTCAGATGGTTCTTTATTTTAAACTATTAAAACAGGGATTTATTCTCGAACTGAATGATCAGGATGATAAAATTCCTATTATATAGAATAAATATAATTATAAAATTATATATAAAAACTTGTTTCAAATAAGTTTTTTAAGGTACCTTTAAAAACCTATACAAATTATTTGAATTAACAGCCCCCGTAACAACGACATGATTTAACTTTCCATTATATGTTTTTTAATATTTTGAACTGTATTATATTAATTCATTTAATTCTGAAGTTTATTTAGAAATTAAAATTATCATTGCAATCATAAATATTCCTATCAATACCTAAGCAAATAAAGATCCTGGAGCAATATCACCATAACCTATTATATTTTGAATTATTTATTGATATAAAAAAATTTTATTAATTTAATTTTTATTTAATTTTAATTTTTTTATTTATATTTATTTTAATTTTTTTATTTATATTTATATTTTATACCTACAGTTGTTACAGTAACTACCATAAAATAAAAAGCAGTGTCAAATTTTAATTCATCATCTGGAGTATTTATATCAAATCCTATATCAAGTCTAGTAAAGGCATGTATTATACCGGCTGCGATAAATACGATTGCAACTATTGTGCAAGAAATTATAATAATTTTTCTTTTAACTTCTGATTATTCTTAAGCTTATCCTCCTCTTTGACTTTATTTAACTCTGTTAAAAAGTCGGTATAATCTCAAAATTCTAAATGCTCTCAAAACTCTAACTATTCCTATAAGAAATAAATTTAAATAAAATAACTATTTCAATTAAAATAATTTAATATAAATTAATTAAATTTAATATATATTAATTAAATTAAAATAATTAATACCCACGAATTTTGTGATTGAAGATATATTACTATCTTAGCTAAATAAAGATATAAAAACAGGAATAATTGTGACCAAGTCTATAATAGACATGGGATTTTTAATAAATTTTAATTTATTTTTTTTGCTTATCAATGAGGCTATATAATCTACTAAAAATAAACTTGAAATTATAATTTCTACCACTCTATAAAAACCTTCATCCTATTTTTCTTCATAATAGGTACTAACCACATATATTACGCATGCAACAAAAGATAAAAGTGATTAAAATAATGCTGTTGCTATCTTAGAAATAAGTCTTTTATTAAAAAAAATTGAATAAATTAAAATTAAATTAAATAAATTATTTTTAAATTTTTAAAACCTATCTAAGAACAATTATTTTTTAATTCTTAAAATACTTAATTTTAAATATTTTTTAGTAAAAATGTAGATATTTATTATTATGCCCTTAAAAATAACTTTTACTTTTTACTTTTAGAATTTAATTCCAAATTTTTCGAAATAAAAATTCTATTGTAATAAATCAATTTTTTATAACAAAATAAAATAATTTTTACTTTAAATTTAAAAAAGCATTAAAAATTAAAAAACACGTCTTATTTAATTAATAAAACTTCATAAATCATTTTTAAAAATAATTTTTATATTGAAAATTTTACTTAAAGGTTATTTTTTTCAAAAAATTAAATTAATGTCCTTTATTTAGTAAGTTCTACTAACTTTATAATTTAAATTAATCGAAATCCTAAATTTATTTTTCCACTATTTTTTCTACATTTTTTCTTCTTACATAATTTAGTTAAGTTTCTCTTAATTTAACTGAATTTTGTTGGTGCAAAATTGTACCTGTTTACAGTTTTCCACTTTAAAAATCTGAATTTTAGATTTATTTTTTTAATTTTTCTAATCTTTCAATTGGATTTATACAATTTTTTATTTTATCATATGGATTATACTTTAAATCCATAAAAGATTTATTTTAAATGTCCTTTTCCTTATAACTATCATTTGGAGCTATTCTTGAAATTTTTTTTTAAATCTATTAATTTGTTTCTTAATTTTATTGATACATTTTGTATTTCTAATTTCTATTGTTAATTTTATTTTGTTTTTTAATTTTAATAAATTATAAATAATTTAATTTATTGTTAAATAAATTATAAAGTACAAATTAAATATTATATAAAGATTACACAGTATTTATTAAAAATAATCTTAAAATTAAATACCTATTTATAGTATTTTAATAAAGAAAATTATAAAAGGGAGAAAAATAATAGAATTATTAAATTTATAAAAAATTTTAAAATAAAATATACGTTAAACAAAAATAATGTCCATTTATTTTATTTTATATGCTAAAAATTAAATCATATTGAATAATATTATTTATAAAAAGTTCTTTAAAGTAATATAAAATCTCATTTTATAGTAAGCTATGTAAATTAATTATATTAAAAATAATAAACAATTCCTACTTTATCAATGAATTCGTAAAGCAAAATTAATAATTCATTTTATTAAAAATTAAATAGAATAAACAAAATTTTATAAATTCAGTGATTTAGAAATAAAAATAAAAATAAACTAAACAACACCTTTAAATATTTAATTATGTAATAAATTTATAAAAAATTTGAAACTTTACAAAGAATTCCTGAATAAGGAAGCTATAGTAAAAAAGGGAGTAAAAATGAAAATTGCAAAAAATTCTCTTTAAATACGATTTCAATACAGCATATATTTTAAAATAATAATAATAATTTAGAAGCTTAAAAGTAGAATAAAAATTAAGAGCATTATGATGTACTTAGAGATAAAATAAATTCGCTAAAGGTAATTTATAACAAAATTAAATTATATTAATATTTTTAATATTTTAATGAAACCTTTATTTAATAGGCTAGAAATAAAAGTTGTTTACCTAGTTTATAGTCTTAAAGAATTAATAGCTCGGTTGAAATAAAATAAGATTAATTTTGGTTTTAAATATCAAACATTAACAAAATAACTAATATTTAAGGTGAAAAAAAATGTATTTTATCCCAAAAAAGTAGGAATAAAAAAACCGATAAAACATAATAAACTTTTAAAAATAGTGGTATGTAATAAGAAACGAAAATTCAATCTAAACAAATTGATTTTTAAATAAAATCATAATAATAAAACCAACAATAAAATTTAAAATAAATTAATTAAAATTTGACTATAGTTAAACCTTAAAATACTCAATACATAAAATCAAATTAAAAAACTGAATCAGACAAAGAAAATAATAATATTAATATAAACAACCATGATATTTTAATAAGGCACGATTATTCAAAATAAAAAGTTTAGCCTAAACTAAGTTTGGCCGACATATTTAAGCCTTAGGAGATAAATAGTAAAAAAAATAGCAAAAAATTAAAAATAACTCAACTAAAAATGTTCAAACCGACAAACATAGAATAATAAAAATAAATATTTTTTGAAAAAAATTGCCAATATGACCCTCAATTCGTATACTAGTCTGATAATATAAATTTTAGTTAATTTCCAATTTAAAAACCGCACACCAAGTATTTATAATTGGCATAAAAAATACTAGATACCGTTGTTGAAAAATATGGCTCGGACATTAAATTTTTTGAAACTTAAGGGCAAATTTTAAGTAAAGAAGAAACTTAGTAGTATTATAATAATTATATAGAAAAATTGGGCTTTAAAGATAAAATTAAAGTTGTATTTTAAGAGCATTGTGTTTCAACTACAACTTGCTCACATAATTAAGATGGTACCGCCAAAATTATAATAGGTTTACCTATATCATATAGAAAAGGTAGAATAACAGGTGTAATGAACCATGAAATTGGTAAAATAAAATTATAAAATTATAGAATAGAAATATTAAAATGTATTAATAATTTAATGTTTTGGGTATATATTTAATATTAGAAGCTAATTATTATAAAATATCTGTATATTAATTAAAAATAATTAATAAATGTTATTTTTTAGGAACTCATTTTATTAGAAAGTTTAACAATTCTTTATAAAAATGGTCAAAAAAAAGAAAACCATACGGACTTTAACCATATATGAAAATTGAAGAAGGATTAGCAGGTTTAAATACACATTTGGAACAAGTTTGGGACCCTAATACGAAACCATTTCTTTACCATATGGCACTACATTATTATGCTTAATATATGGCTAGTTAGGTAAGTTTTTCTGATTTATATAAAGATTTGGAAAAATATATTTAAAACCCTGATGATAGGTAAAAAAATATATATATATAAAAAAAACCAATTTTTGTAAGATTATAAAATTAACAATTTTATTCTATTTTATTTTATTTAAACTATTTATTTCTAATATTTCATATAGATGGAGGGAATGTGTAAGAGTTAAAAGGGGAATTAGTGATACTTCTATGAAATAAGGATAATATAAAGACAGTATTTATTTAAGAGGTGCCGTAAAAGTACTGAAATATAGACATCAAATTGATTTTATACTTTTACATGCGGGTAAAATAACAGTGAAAGACTGCTTTAAATTAAAAAATAGAAATATGTTTACTAATTTGGATAAAATAAAAAAGCCATTATTTTTAGAAAATATGGATAAATATATAAAAACTTTAGATATTATTGCAAGAACAAATTTTATCGAGTGATATAGCATTATGATATAAAAATTAAATATAATAATAAATTATGTATAATATTATATATTTGTGCTTAAATTTAAATAAAACATATCTATGTAAATATATTTATAAATTTTAAATACTACTTAAAAATTTTATAAGAATCCATAAATTTTAGTATTTTATTTCATTTTCGAATAATATGCGGTGTTTTCTTTTATCAATGATAATTAAAAATAAGACTTATTATAAATTTTAAAATAAAAAATAAACTAAATACTAAAATTTCTAATAAAAAATTTAATTACTTTTATGGAATCTAATAATTTATAGAGTAATTAAAAATTAGTTACTAATCCTAAAGAATGTAATACATAATAAAATGAATTAGAGCCCAACCCCGAAAGATTTGATGTATATATCTATTTATAAAAAAAATAAACATTTTAAAAAGATTTAACACAATAAAATAAAATTATTTAAATATATTTATAAATAAATGATGTTCATTTTTTATTATTATAATAATAGCAATATGTAGAAATTAACGATGATTAAGGTGAATTGATAGGATTTTTTATTATAGAAAAAAACAAGAAAATAATATTTTATTTTGATTAATTTGGAGGTTGGTATGATGAAGGAAAAAATTATTATGATTGCAATGGTGATTATATAGAAATTGCTCCATAAAATTCAGAATTCAAAGCTCCAATAATAGAATATTTAGAAGATGAAGAAGATGAAAAGTAATGATAAAAATTATTTTAAAATAAAAATAGTATAAGATAATATTTTAATTTATTGGCTCCATTAAAAATTGAAACAATATTAAACTATTTTTAGTCAGAATTATAAAGCAATAGAATATTTTATTATTACTGACACGATTAATTATTAAATTTAAAAATTATGTTAAAACGAAAATAATTTTTATATAAATTATTAATCAAATAATTATATATTAAATAAGCTAAGAAGATTCAGTTGAGGATTTTATTATTCCTAAAAACAATCATTATAGCAGTGAAAATGGTAGCGAATTTAGTGCGAATAGTGAAGATTCCTAGTTTTGGATTTAAGAAGAAATAGAGAATTTTAAAAAATTATTAAATGAATATCCTGAAAATGAACAAATTAATGTATATTTTGATAATTTTGATCCTTATGTAACTTAGGAGGATATATAAGAATTTTTCAATTAAAATTAAAAATTTGTTTTATAATAAATCTATATTGAACCAAAAGATGAATACGATGATTAGCATGAGAATTAGAATGATAATAAAAATTAACAAGATGATAGTAAATAATAATTAAATACCGTAAAAACTGAAGAATAATTAAAAATAGAATCAGACTAATAACAATAAAATAATATATAAAAAAAACATGACTCATAACTATAAATAAATAATGAAAATTAATAAAAAGTTCAAAAAGAAGAGTCTTAATTTGAAGAAATTAGAGAGCATTCTGGTTCAGGTTTTATATAATTAATGAATAAAGAATAAGCTATAAAAATATTAGAATTGCATGAGTAACCCCATGAATTCCAAGGGTACAGAAATTTCATTAAGCTTACTGTATATCCATTCGAATAACAATAAAAAGAGGAAAAATAGTTATATAAAATAGATGAAAATTTAGAAGATATCAAAAATGAAAGTTAATAATAAATAAATTTATAATAAAATTAATTAACATAAGAAGATATAGAAAATTTATATAATCAGTTAAAAATAAGTAAAAGAAATCATTTACTTATTAAAGGAATAGATTTGAAAAATTTAGATAAATTTAAAGAAAATTTATTAGAAAAAACACAAATTAAGGAAAAATTTATTACTTTTGAAAAATGCGATGTCGATAATAATGAATAAAATTAGTTATTGGTTTTTTCTGCATAAAATAAGTGCTTAAAAAAAATTCACTAATATTTATACAATGATAAAGATATTAATGTTTAACTTGTGGAAGAATGAATACTTGTGATATTGTGGCTTTAAATAAAAAATCATCTTATAAGATTTGTTCTAAATATATAAATGTATTTTAAATTTTGATTAAACATATAAATAATATATCTATAGTAAAATATTTTTTTTTTTTGAAATTTTATTTTTATTAGAAAAACTACACTATTTTAAATTTAAAATAATAAAAGTTGGAACTTCATATAATAAAATTTAGCAAACTGCATTTAAAAAGTCATTAAAACTAAAAAATAATATTTTATAGTTAAAAAAATAAAAATAGTTAATATCAAACATTATATATTTAACACAATTGATAAAAAAAATGTGTTTGTTTTTAATTATCTAAAATTTTATGTTTAATTAACATTCATAGTCATTTAATTTAATTTTAAGTTGAACCAAAGAAATTATATAATACCTTTGGTTACATTTTACCAGATAATATAAAAATAAAATTCCTCATTCAAAATAAAAACACACTGTATAGTTTTCCTAAAATAAACCTTTAATTTGTAGACTATATGTGTTCGGTTTTTAATAATAATAAATATCCTATGAAATTCTACAAAAAATTTTTATGAAAAAATTCCTAGTTATTAATTGTTATAAATCTATTTAAGAATGGATATAAATAAATATAAATATTATTAATGGATGTATTGGTTATAAATATTAATTAAACTATAAGTACTTTTACTAATGTTAACTATGGCGTTTCATTTTTAGCAATTTTTAAATTTTTAGATTATTATATATTTTAAAATTGTTGGTTACTCTACTTTTATTATTTGCTAAAGAACACTCTAAAAAATTAAATAAAAACATCAAAAAGAATAACTTTTATAATATTAAAGTAGACAGTTTATATTCATTTAATTCTTTTTTTCAATTATATTTAAATAATATTGTTTTTTAAGTTGATCTAAAAATTTCTTATAATATTAATTATGATTAATATAAATAATTAAACATAAATAATTAACTAAAAGGATAAAATTGAATTTTCTGAAATATTATAAAAACTTTTTTTTTTATTTTTATAAAACATTTTATAAGTATAATTATTTTTCAATAAAAACTTTAGAATTAATTAAAATATATTATTATAATAACAATAATTTAAAAGCATTTATTAAAATTAAAAGTGAAAATATAAAATAATAACTAATTTTTATTTAAAATTTATTATTAAAGAAATTCATTATATAATTCAATTTTTTATAAAAAATATAAAATAGAAAGATAAATTGTAAGTAAAAAATATTTTATTATTTAATTTTTAAAAATTATCTTAAATATATTTGAATATGAAATAAATTCTAATACCTTTAAAAATATTACATATTTTTTTTTTACAGATTTATTAAAGAAAAAATAAAAAAATAAATAAAAATAATAAAATCATTTTGAATCATTTATAAAATATTCTAATTTATAATTTTTAAATTTAATAAATATATATATATACTTATTAAATATCTACAAAATTGCAGAACTAAATTTACAAACATTTGAGAAATATATCAGTAAAAAGCTTTTAAAATCAATAGGTAAATATATTTAATAACACAATAATAATTTTATATAAATATATGATAAATAAATATCTTTCGAGATTTAAGTTATTTATTATAATAATATTTAATACTTTCTTAATAAATATATTAGGTAAAAATATTTATATGTATAGTTAAATGTGTAATTCTAGAAAAATAAATAAATACTAATTAAAAAACAAACAAAGCAAACAATTAAAAATAAAAAATGGAAAATAAGAATAATTAGACTTAAATTAAGCAGGATAAAAGTGTTAATTATAATAATGGTATAAAAAATATAAATAATAATATTATTTTGATTAGTATCTATTTATTTCAAAAAGGATTTTAACCTAAATAAATTAGCAGCGAATAATAAAAAAATAAAATCCATTTAAATAAAGGAAACTAAAATTTACTAATTTTTAATTTAAATAATTTTTAAAAGATAAAAATAAATGTGTTAATTTATCTACATTCATAATTTTATATTTTTTATATTTTAAATTGGTATTCTTAATTTTTAAATGTTTACTGCTTTTTAGTTATTGAATAATAAAGAATGATACATAAAAACATTAATCAAATTTAATAAATAAAATAAAACATTTATTTATAAAATTCTAATTTAGATTAAACAAAAAAAAATAGTATATGTAAAAGAAGGCGTATAAGATAAGAGATTTATTAGGCGTAATTTTAAATATTAATGAAATTTAATATTTATATTAATAATATGATATTTATAAAATTATTAAAATTACCTATTTTTCTAAGCAAATTATCAACCAATTATATAGAAAAAAATAAATAACCATAAATTACATAAGATAGACTAATAAAGAAAATATAAACTGAAGCTATTAAGGAATAAAGTAAAATTATATTAAATTAAAGCAATAATTAAATAAAATAGTATCAAGGTATAAAATATACAAAATAAAATACTAAATATAAATATTTTTATATTTTTATTTAAATTATAAGATTCTCCTGGTCATTTATAGTGTTTATAAAATCCAATTAATTAAATAAATAATTAAAATTTTTAGCCTAAATAATAAATTATAAAATAATGCTAGTTAAAAATTATTGGAATATAATAATAACAAAATCAAAATAATAACAAAATTTTATTTAATAATATACCTTATTAGAAAGAAAATTACTATCTTAAACAAAAATAGGATAAAAAGTAATTAAATTATGAATAAAATTAAATCAGTAATTAAATTTACCATGAGAATAATGAAATTAATCAAAATGAGATAAAAAATAGAGTTAAAATATAAAAAATTCAAAATGATAATTTTTAAAAATTTAGATATAGATAAATTATAGTTTTGTAAGGCAATAAAGAAGAATAAACTTATTTAGAAAATTCTGTATCATAGTCTGATCTATCTGACAATTTTTTAAAAAGTTAATAAATATTTGAAAATAAAGATGAAAAATAGACAGTATAAAATAAATAATAATCAATTTTGGAACAAAATAAGAGCTAATTGATAAATTTAAATTTATAAATTCAAAATGATTACTAGTAATAAAAAAAAAAAAAAAATGTAGAAATTAATTAATATAAATTAAAATAGAGCTAGTTTTCCTAATCTAAAAACTATAAAATAGATACATAATTAAAATCTGAAGAAATTTCATAATAAAAAATTTATCATAATATGAAAACATAATCATAATAAAAAGAAAAATAAAGTTAACAAAACCTCAAAATAGACAAAAATTAAGATAATTTAAATAAATATACTGTAGAACCGTAATAAAATAAGTAATAAGAAATAGATAAAATTATAAATGTTAAAAAAAATTATTAGAAAAATATTTGCTATGGACTTTTAAACTATTTAAAATGTAACAAAGAAGAAATTTAATAAAAATTGTAAGAAAATGGTGTTAATTCCGAAAGATTTTTTAAAAGATACTAGCCAGGAAAATTAAAATTAAATAGTAAAAAGTAGTTTCAAAATTTTTTTATAGTACATCAGTTGAATGTATCTAACCAGTAAAATAAATATACAAAAAAATTGCTTCGAATTTATTGTTATAGATTTCTATAAAGAGAATATTTGTAATATTGTCTCAATGGCTCTAAAATAAAAGCAGGTTTTAAATATTATATTATTTTGAGACATTTTTTTATATATAATTTAATAAATTTGATAAATAAACAAGTTAAAGATCTAGATTTTGAGGACTTATATGACATTTTTAATGATAAATGAACAAAAATATAAAAATATATATATTAAAATAGAATAAAAAGTTTTATTTTTAAAAAAAAAGTAAAATAAAAGTGTTATTAATGATTTGATATAAAACAAATTTTATACTTAATATAAATTATAAAAAAAATTAGATATGTTGACCAATTAATTTATTTATTTATATTTTAATTTTTAAATCATATTAACTTTTTCTATAAAAAATTAAAAGTATAAATATTAATATATTTATAATTATTGGTTCATAAAAAATAAAAAATTTGCATATATATTTTTTATATAAAATCAACATCTATTAAAATTAGTATTATAGTATTTTAAATTTTAAAACTATTAGTGTTTTAAGTTGCCAATTTATAAAATATATTTAAAAAATATATATACATAGGAAAAATAAAATTTATCTTCATTGAAGAAAAATAAATGAAAAAAATCGTGAATTATTGAAGAATTATACGATTCATTTGAGAGTGAAGTAATTTTAAAGATATAATAAATATCATACATTTTTATTTCATAAACTTATTAAATTTAAATAGACATATAGCGAATATTGATTTACTTAAACTTGATGTTTTAAGTTCATATATAAAATAAAATACAAGCTAAAATAAATTAATTGTTTTTCATTTTTATAATATATATTAATACTTTTCTTATTACTATATAGTTATTATTAATATATTAATTAGCTTTTAATTTAAAAATTAAAATAACTTAAATTTATATTTTTAATACAGCATGTACAGCATGTAAAAATATGGATTTTACTACTTATTTATATTTATATCTATCATTATTTATAAAATAGTATAATATGCGAATGATAAAAAATAATATAAATTTGAATATTGCTACAAATTACTTAAAAATAATAATAAATAAACATTCTTGTTTATTTATAATATCTAAAAATAACCTATTTTATATTCAATAACAATAATTTAAAAATTTGATTTTTCATGTTTAATAAATTATTCTATATAAATATTCTATTATTTAAAATTATTAAAGAAATAAACAAAAAAAAGATTTATTAAAAATAAAATTAAAAAATTATTCTATAAATAACATGAATTAACAAAATTCTATTCTATATCAGCAAACTTCTTTTCTTGAAGGAAGTTTAAATAATTTAATAAAATATAACACAATTTCAAATAAACATTATTTTGGCTACATATCCACTTGCAACATATATATTTTTAAAATAATTTACAGCGATATAGTAAATGAATACTAGAATTAAATATAAAAAAAAAGTAAACAAAATAAATAGCCACATATTTAAGTAAATATGGAAAAAATTCTTTCGTGCTAAAATCATAGTATTATTTTAAGCATAGACTGGAACTAGCTAGATATGGACCAAATTGTTGTTTCAACTACAGATTAAAAAATACAAATATTTAGTTTCTTTCATTAAAAAATAGTATATACCTTTGATTAAAAATAAAAAGTTAATATTGTAAAATGGAGCTAGTATGATGATAATACAATACTATTTGGGTGTTAGGTATTATTAATATTATAATATTTTTCTATATAAAATTTAGCATTCTTCCATACTGTATGAAATTATTCATATTTTCAAAAATCAATAAAGATATTAATCTTTTAAATTTAACATTCTTTAATTTAAAAAAAGAATGGTGCATTAAAGATTATGACTAATTTTTCTGAACCTGAAATTATATTCAAATGTAATGGATCTTAAATTAAAGGGATTGAATTTAACCCCTATAAAGTAAAAATCATTTTTTTTTATATATTTGTAATAATAATTAATTAATTAAATAAATAATAAAGAAATAAGAAATTTTAGTTATGGATAATAAAGGATTTTTTTATTGGTATAATTTTGAGAATAGAAATATTAAACAGTTTAATTTGTTAAATGAACCTATAGCCAATTTTCAATGGGATTTAAATTAATAACAAAATATTTTCATGAATTCTAAGAATGGTACAGTTATAAATTTTAACTTGGCTAATTAGAAAATATAATATGAAATACCTGATCTAAAATATTCCAAAATGTTTCAAATTTCTAATTGTAATTTAATATCAAATAAAATTAAGAAGCTTTTAAATATAATATTTTTATATTGCAATATAAGACTACATAACATATAAATAATAATTTAATAATTAAAATTAATTTTTTATAGCTTTGATTGGTTTTTCTTAAAATAGTTTAACATTAAAGATTTATGACATATTTAATTTAAGTTCTGAACCATAACATATAAATTTGGAATAGCTTTTATATGAATAAAATTTATTATAATTTTGTAATAAATACAATAATGAAAAAAATGGTATATAAAATATTTAAAAAATAAGCGGTAAAAAAGATATATAACTTTTACTTATTACCTTAAGAAATAGTTAAGTTATTTTATTTGGATATGATGATCATAAAATTCACTGGGTTTAATAAGCAGGTCATACTGATACAGTATTTGATGTTAAATATTCTCCTTTTTAAAATAATATAATAGCTACTTGTAAAATTATTTATTATATTAATGTTAATATATTAAAAATTTTTTATACAAATCCACCAGTATATTTTAACACCTTAATATGTTAGTAAATTTAAATTTTTATTTTCTATTATATTAATATATAAATTTAATAATAATTTTATTTTTTGCTATAAATAGGCATTTTTTTTTCTCAAGTTTATTTTTCTATTATTTTAAGAATTAATTTAACATTAATTTATATACATTTAATTATTTAATTAATAATTTAAGCTTCATTTGACGGAACCATAAAAATTTGGGATATTTAAAAATAACTGTTAATAAATACTATGAAATAAGAAATTAAATTAGAAGATTCAAATTAATTAGTGTTATAATTTTGTTTATCTTGGTCTCCCTTATATTAAAATATTATTTTAAGCTCAAATAATTTCGGAGAAATTATATTTTGGGATCTAAATAATACTAATTCTGTACCTTTATTAGTAAAAAGATTAAGGTTAATTAATTAAAATTTTAATTATAATGGCTAAGCAAGTTTAAACTATAATTTTAATAAATAAATAAATTTATTTATATATTATTAAAAATTCGAAATTCGTTTATGTTTATATTTATATTAATATGTTTATTATTTAATAAATGAAAAACAGGAAATTTATAATTAATAAAATTCGTTTCCATCACTTGCTTAATTATAAAATTATTAACTATAGCCTTATTTTTTATATAATTAAAGACTGTAACGTCCTATTATAAGATCTGATTGGAATATGTTCGATAAAAATTTAATCGCTTTTTCATCTAATGAAAAATAAGTGTAAATAAATACTAAAATACTTGTTTTAATATAAAAATTTTTAAAAATTTAAACTTATTTTTACAATTTTACAGATGGCTTGTTTATTTAGAAAATAATCATAAAAATATTTGCAAAGTTTCCGAAATAGAAATAAAAGAAAATCCCAAAATTGTTTAATTTAGTAAGTTATAAATGGAATTTATAGCTATAGGAACAAAAGAAGGAAGTTTAATGATCTATAATTATGTTGAAAAAAAACTGATTACTATGTTTAATTTTAATGAAAATTTATAAAAATATAATAAAGATTTATCATAGACTTATTCTATTAATTTTATAGACTGGCATTAAAAAAATAAAAATATTTTGTGTTGTAGCAGTTATAATATATTGATTATTTATGATTTAAAAAAAAAATCTATTATTAATGAACTATATGGGTAAATAAAAAATGCTATATTTAAAAGTTGTTTTAATATTTTAAATTTAATTTTAGACATGAAGATCAAATTAGGAAGATTCAATGGTAAAAGAAAAAACATTATTATGTTATATAGTTAAGTTATTATTTATCATTTTTATATTTTTATTACCATAATAATAGGCATCCCATCATATAAGACATCATAATATCTTCAAGTGCAGATAATCAAATTAAAATTTGGAGTATAAATTAAAATGAATGTCTAATATCAATTGATGAACATACATCAGAAGTTTATAATTTTGATATTAATTTAAAAAATCCATTTACATTACTCTCATGCAGTTCTGATAATAGTATTAGAACTTGGAGTTTGGATTACTTATTTAGAGATCTTTTTATTGTTCTATTGATTGATTTGAAAAAAGGTGTCTAAATTTGGGTAAATTTTTTTTTATTTTTATATATGTACAATTTAAAAATTTAAAAAATAATGATTTATATTTTAATAAGGAAGGCAAATTTCTAAATAACGAATGGGTATCGGAAGAGAATTCATAAAATATTATAACCTAAATTAAATAATATAATTTTCAATATAATAAAGAAATATTTACTTTAATCTTTAACTACTTTTAGGTAATTTATTAAATTTCTAAATTTTAAGATTAATTTTTTTCAAAGTATTTAAAAAATATAAAGTTCCTTTTTAAATAATGGTTAATGTAATTATTCTAAACATGTTTATTCATATAATTTATCTGTTAATATAAAAGCTAAAAATAATTAATGTAAATATTATATATTAGTATGTTTTAAATATTAATTTTCAATAATTAGTAAAAGGTAATAGTAGAACAAAAATTATTTATTATATATCGTTAAAAATTGTAACTATTTAACTAATTTTTTATAATTATTTTTATAATTTATAAATTATTTATATTATATGATTTCGTTGTCGGCCATACTAAGGGTAAAGCACCGGATCCCATTAGAACTCCGAAGTTAAGCGTCTTAAGGCGTGGTTAGTACTAAGGTGGGGGACCGCTTGGGAAGTCCACGTGTCGACAACCCTTTTATATTTTTTAACTAAAATATTTTTAAATGTAGATAATATGTAAAAAATACATATCCATATTATTTAAAAAATATATAATTTCCTAATTTTTTTTCACAATTTTTTTTTTTGATTTATAAATTTGAAAATAATGATAATTCTTAAAGTCAATCAATTATCTTAGTTATATTAATATCGTATATTTAATAATATCGAGTATAAAATAAATATAAACATCTTTAAACATCAATTATAAATGTTTATAATTATATAATAATATATTGAAGAATTTTTTTTTGGGTTACATTTTTTATAAATATTTTTATAATTTATGTATATTTTATATAATATATTTTCGTTTGGGAAGTCCACGTGTCGACAACCTTTTTTAATTTTAAAATGAAATTTAAATTTATTTTTTGTAATAATAATAAAATAAATTCTAATAAGTTATATTTTTATATATTTTATTTTGTGTATCTATACACTATGGTCTATATAAATATTTTATATTATATGATTTCGTTGTCGGCCATACTAAGGCTAAAGCACCGGATCCCATTAGAACTCCGAAGTTAAGCGTCTTAAGGCGTGGTTAGTACTAAGGTGGGGGACCGCTTGGGAAGTCCACGTGTCGACAACCTTTTTTATATTTTTATAATACGATTTTCAATCATTTAAAATAATAATTAATATAAAATTAAAAATGTATTCTAATTTTTAACAATATTCACTTATCTTAATTAATTTTTATAATAAATGTATTGTCATCATTAAATAAAATAGATTTCTGTATATAAAATAATTATAAAATTTACTTATATTTTATCTAATAAGTTGTTTTTATTTAAGTTTAAGCCCTTTTAAAAATCTTTTTGGGATACTATTTAAGGATTACCCAATAATGAAGAACATAATAAAAATGATAATAAACAATCAATAGAAAATATACATATATAGGAAGTTAAATAATAATATATAAATTAGTAAAATTAACTTAGCAAATTAGTAGAGTAACAAAATCTATCAAATGAAAATATTAAATTTATAGAAAATGTGTCTTAAGTTTATATAAAAATGGGATAAACAGATAAATTTTGTTATATAATGACTAAAATTTTAAAATGGGAAAAAGCTTTGGCCTTTGCCCCTTGCGTATCTTATGAATATTGGTAAGAATTAATGAAAAATTACATCGAATATTTAGAATAAAATCAAACTAAAAATTATGTAACTTTTTATATATTGTATTGAATTTAAATTAAATTTATCTATACAACTTAATTTAATACTATTTTAAATAGTATGATTTATAATCAGTATATATGTGCGTTGGAGATTTATAAAAAGCCATAAATTTATTCATAAAAGATGGTAGATATGATGATGCACTACTTTTAACAGACTAAAAGCCAAATATCTAAAAAGGTATATATTTTATAAATAATTTTTAATGTATCATAAAAATGTTAAATAAATTTAATTATATATTTAAAAGTATAAAGTAAGTAGAATAAGGATATTCTAACAGATAAGATATAAATTTAATAAATGAGTTAAATAAAATCCGAAATTCTATAAATTAAAATTTAATAAGCATTATTCATCTTATAAAATTAAAATAAATATAAAGGTCTATAAAAATTAGCATTATTAGGAGAAAACAATTTAATATTAGAACAGTTAAGGAAAAATTATGACATATATGAGGCTTATGCTATGTCAGTTTTATTAAATTAAGAAGAAATTAAAACTGAAATATAGGAAATAATTAAAAACTATGCTTATTTTTCCAAAAATAAAGATATATTAAAAATGATTAATTAAAATATATAAGCAAATTTAATTTAAATTTAACTTTAAAATAATTTTTATTTTAATGATTCAATAAATTTGAAAGAAGTAGATCTTGAATAAATTACAAAATATGATTCTTTTATTAGTGTTCAATTTCTGTAATCTATTATAGAAGAAAATTACGAATAAGCTTTACAAATATTTATCGATCTGTCAGAAAGTATGTCTATAATTAATATAATATATATATTTTTTTTTTCAATTTTAATTTAATATTTTATATTTAGAATTTATAAAGAAATAAGACATTAGAAATATACTTTAACTATAAGAATACTTTAAATATATAAAATACATAAGAATTAATATTTTAAATAATACCATATTAAGATATCAAGTTCTTTTTGTTAGTAGATATATAGGATTTAAAAAGGGTATATAAAATAAATACTTTAATATTTTACCTGCACTACATAATTCTTTACAAGAATTGGCTAAAAAGGCTTAAATTCAATAAAAATTTTTTACCTAATAAGATAACAGTACAAATATTTTTAATAGTTAATCGCTAGAAATTGAATATTTTAAAGCAATGATTTCGTATGATCCAAAAACATACATATAACAATTTTAATAAAGATAATATAATAATATATATTTACAAAAATAGTAAGATTCAGTCATTATAAAAGGAAATATATATTTAAATGATGAAAGCAAATAGTTAAGTCAAAATAATTTAATTCAATTTACTTAACTTCAAATACCTATTAATAAAAATAGGTCTTATATATAAAAAAAATAGAAAAATATTTCAGAATTCACGAAATTACCTATTAAAGTAAAATTTTAGCTTTTTTTATATCAAAAAGAAATGTTTTTAATTGTTTAATTATAATTAATTAATATTGAACTTTAAAATAATACAGGGGCCAGTTTATGTTCTAGAAGATTTAAAAAAAATAATCAATTATGATGAAGCATTATAATGGAAAGAATGCGATTGTTATTCTTATGTTAATAATGGTCAGTTACTTTAGTGCATGTGGTGAGTGTAAATTATTTTTAAAAAATAATAAACTTTATGGTTATTTAAATTTTTTTATATAAGTTATCTATAAATATTGATAATTGATGCTTAAATTTATATTAAAATAAAAATTAATTAAAATAATATAATAATTATATAAATTACATGTAAAAAACAAAAAATAATACATTATAGTCATGTGAAAATTCACAATTAGGAATTATCTATATAATTATGAGTTTAATTTAATAAAGGTTAATTTTAATCATTAATAGTTTTTTGATTATTGTTTAAATCGATTATCTGACTTATCTTCTAAAATTTTTTATTATTTTACTTTTAATTTTTAATAACTTATTCTTTTAGACTTTAATTTATATTCAGGTCTTTTTCATAATGAATATTATCTGTATTATTACTAGTACTACTTATTGTTATTGTTTAATCATCCCCAAATTAAATATTAGAATTCCTTATATTGCTTTTATTTTTGGAATTATTAGAATATTTGCTTATAAAAATTTAATTATCATCAAACATTTTTTTTATAAATCCTCTGAAAAAATATGATATTAAGAATATTATAAAGCTAAAAACTGCAATTATCAAAAAATTTACAACTAAGCCAGTTTAATTGTATTTAAGTAACATCCCTATCCATATACCCATAAATTATCCAAAAAATAGCTCTATACTTGTCGTTATTCCAATAGAAAATACCTTTAGATTATTAGGGATTTGTGATTAAATAAATCCTTATATCAGTGGATTCACTAGGCAATTGCAACTTATAGTTATTCCATATTATATATAAGTTTAATATTAATTTACAATACCGAATATGCTCTAAAATGTTAATTATTATATCTATTAATATTTTAATATTTTTAATAGAATTTAAATAAAATTATTACCAATATGAAAAAAATAAATATATTTATAAAACTAATCAGCAGACTGATTATATTTAAATATATATTTTAACTAGCCCTCATATTATCTTTTTTTTGCAAAATATATCCTATTAATAATTAAGTTATTATTTTGAATGAGATTTAAAATATATTTAAATACATAGCTATTATATTTTCATAACATTTATATATAAATTACCAATTATAAAGCCAATTAAAAGTCCAATTATTAATATTATTAAACTTGCTGTAAATGGACTTACATTTCCATAGTCTAATACATTTTCATACGCATATTATATCCAAAAAATTAAATTAAAATCAATTAGCTCTCTGAAACTAGAAAGGGCAAGAGAAATTATGTATATCTATAATTTTATTATTTAATCAGTTAATTTATTAATTTATTTTATTTTTAAACATTAAAATAATAATTTTAGATATATAAATAGTACCTTCTTTTTGCAAAGTACTCGTAAATTAAATAAAAATCCTTCATAACTTTGTAAATTCATCAATCTTAGTTTTATTTGTTATTTATTTAGTCCTTTTTGTAATTTTATTTATTATCTTTCCATTTATAATGGCTATTATAACATTTCGTCAAATTTAATTTCATTTTTCACAATTTATTTTATATATTTTATATTCAAGTCTTATTTTGTAAGTTTTAATTAAATCCCAACTCCAAATAAAATGAACAAAGTAGCATTTATTATAAATTACCAATTTATCTAGAAAATTAATATTGTATTAATATAATATAAGAATGATTCCATTAAATTTGTTCATTACATATTAAGTATTACTGATATAAGTTTCTATCATGTAAGAAATAAAAAATCCAGTGATAAACCCAATACCAGAAAAAATTTGATAGTAAAATACAAATAAATTATACTTTTATCCAGAAAATAGCTTAAAAGTAAGAATAATTATAATCATATCTTCTAAAATAAATAAAAAAAATTAAAATTAGTAATTACTTTTAGTCTCATTTTAAAATAACATACTATAGGACCCTTAATATATTAAAAATTCAATAAGAATTAATTTTATGAATTTATAATTTAAAAAAATTTTTATTTAATTTATTTTACTAGAAAAAGACCTGATAAAAATCGCATTATAATTTTTACTATTATATTATTGAACAAAGAAAACATTAATTAAAATAATGAGAATCCCCCTATACTAAACATTAAAATATCCTTACTACAAAACCTGTTTTTCCATATAAAAAATTTAAATATATTTTTTATATTTAAATATCTTTTTATTATATTATTTTTATAAATTAATAAATTAATTTATTTTTACATATTATTTATAAATATCTTATAGCTAAAAAAACTACTAATGGATGTCCCAAATAAACCTAAAATAGCTATAAGTCCATATTTAATTATACTTATTTGCATCGAATTTATCATAATTATCACACAACCTGGCAATAAACCCTAGTCCATTTAGTATAAAAAAATGCCCAAATATATAATATAAAAAAGTCTTTACTATTGTTTTTTGTCAGAATTTAAAAGGGTACTATATGTTAATCTTTTTTTTTTATTTTTTTTATTCATTTTATTTAGGTTTTTTAGCCTTTCGGCTTCTTATTCTTCTTCTTTTATGTAGTGTTGATAATTTATAAGCATGTACTTTTTTTTATTTGGCGAAGAAGAATTGTTGTTCGAATTTATATCACTAAATTTGGGACTGTAGGTCGGATTTTCAATTTCGCTATTAAATTCATGTGCTTCTAACAATTATATTTTCTTATTCTTTTCACTACTTTTTTTTTTTCGGATTTTTTAGTTTTACTATTACATGATTTTAAAGTTTTGATCCATACTAGTATTTAAGTTTTTAGTTTATTATTATTTTTTACTTAAAAATTTATGAATTCGCTATTTTGGAATTTCTAAATCACTAATAAAAATATAATAATAGTAGTGTAATATTGATAAATTCTACTCATAAAATTATAAAAGCTATATAAATCATAATTAAGAATTATTATTAAAATAAAAAATAAACTTATACTTTATAAATTTTTCCATTTTATATACAAAATAATATTGCATATTAATTTTGAATTCTAATTTAAAGTTGTTTAATTACTTTTATTTTTCAGGGTAAT
Source organism: Pseudocohnilembus persalinus (assembly GCA_001447515.1). Classification (NCBI taxonomy): domain Eukaryota; phylum Ciliophora; class Oligohymenophorea; order Philasterida; family Pseudocohnilembidae; genus Pseudocohnilembus; species Pseudocohnilembus persalinus. The sequence continues at coordinate 368,792 of LDAU01000205.1, forward strand.
ATACGATAAATTAATATTAATGCGTACATGGTCCGAATCGCAATGAAAAATATAAATATTTTAATATTATGACTATATTTAAAATACCTTTCACAGCTAAATAAATATTATATGAAAGTTTAAAAATTTCATAAAAAATTTTGCTCTTCTTTATTAGCAACCGTAATTAGTATAAAAAATTATATTACTCTGATAGAAATATTTCGTTAAAATTCAAATTAATTGCATTATGAAATATTTTTTATAAATAAATAAATATATTAATTTGTTATTAAATAAAATTTTATTATAAGTTATTCACATAATATCATCTAGTTTTTTTAATTCTTATTACATAATTTTATATTTGGATTTTAATATTTGTTTTATGTCGTCCAATATTTATTCATTTTTCAAAATTCCGTGAATCCACATAGATAAATATCTTTAAGCTTTTATTTCGCATTTTTTTATAGTTGCACTACAATGAAGTGTTTTTATTTTACATGGATTTCCATTAAAATTGTTTAAAAATATCAACGAAGTCCATAACATGTCTCTGTAATCTCTTGCAATTCTCACCAAAAATATATTTGTCAGAGTATTCCAATATTTAACTATTAGAATTCACATAAAAATTAATTAAAATTTATAGAATATTGATTATTTTTCATTAATTTATAGTATCATAAAATTACTTTATAAATTCCCAGCTTTTACGACCCCTAATTCACCATAATTTTAATGAATTGATTCTAAAATTGTCTAAAAAAATAAATTAAAAATTAAAAATAAAAATCAATAAAATGTTAGTAATGGCCTTTAAAATTACATTTTTCAATTATTTGGCTGATAATTCTTGCTAATCATTTCTTAATTCATTTTCATATTATATTTCGCAAAGTAAATATCTTTATTTAAATCTGACCATTTATCTGAAATGTTATGTGTTTTTATATTTATATTATAATAAATTGTATAGTTTTGGGCTAAAACAAAAATATTTTTTGAAAAACGAGAAAAAATTAATAATAATGGTATAAATAAAAATATTGCTGAAAAAAATTAATTTGTTAGTTACTAGTAATAATTTATATTATACTAGAATTTAATTAAAATTAAATATTTTCTTTTATTATTTTCATTAAGCTATCTAATTTAATTTTAAAATAGATTTTTTGCCCATAATAATAGAACAACTTCTATTAATTAATAATATTAAATTATCATAAATGTTTGATGTATGTGTATATATAATGATAAATAATAAATTAAATATATTCGATAGAAAAAACTATTAAATATGGAATTAAGTAATAATTAATAGCTTATTATTCTAAAATATTCAATAATTAGAAAATAATTAATTAAAAATTAAATTTCAAAAATACTATACAAATCTAATTAAACCGTTTTTTTTGTTAATAATTAAAATTTTACTGATATATTATAATAAAATATTAAATTTCATAATTTATGCATTTGTGTGTATATGTTTATAAAAACCAATTTTTTCGCACTTGTTTTTCACTTTTTAACTAAAAATAAATAAAATATATATATTTTATTTAGTTTTTAAGAATATATATAGGTGTTTTTTTTTTTTTTTAGGTCAAATTAACAAGTGCGAAAAAATTGGTTTTTATAAACATATACACACAAATGCATAAATAAATAATTAATTAAATTAACAATTAATTAATTTCAGAATTTTATTATTATTTCAAGGCTTATTAAATTTTTTTTCAGAAAAGCGCGGATTACACACAGAAAATTATTTATAATAATTTTATTAAAAAATATTAATATTCAAAAATAACCACAAAATAAACAAAATCTTAATAATAAAATATATATTTAATTCCAAATTAATAATTGGAACTCAACAAAAACTAACTAATAAAAATGAGTAATTTAAATCATATTTAAAATCTAATTGCTTAAGCGAAATATCTTTCAGAACATAACTAAGCTGATAGCGACAAGTATTTTTAAATTTATGAAGAACTATCAAATAATTAAAATGGAATAATACAATATGAAGATCCCAAAACAAGAGAGGTAGTTTAGGAATCTTTAACAGACAAATAAATTTTTTAAATAAGGCAACAAGTAATGGCCTATAAATACTTAATTAGAAATTAACCCATACCTAAAGATTTAGAGAAAAATTTATACAATATAAACAAAGATCAATGGGATATTGAATCTGATCGAATAATGCAAAAATCTCTTAAATTTTATAACGAAAAAATAGAAAAAAATGCTTAATTAAAATAGCTTATAAAAGAAAGAAGAAACAGACACGACTAATAAATGGACCAGCTCGACCAAACCTCAAAATATTTCGTGGATAGTAAATAATTTTTTATAGAACAAAGAAAAATAGAAATCCAGAAATTACTATAACAGTAAGAATAGATTTCTCCCCAAATGGTTAAAAAATTGCAATGTGAGTTAAAATTGCTCCAACTTTCCGACGTACATAACCAAATCTTTTAAAAATTCAGCCAAAAATTAAATTAAAAATAAAATCAGAATACCAATCACATACACAACCAATTACTCAGTAGAAACTTTTACAAAAAAGACAAGCCCTATAAAAGGCACACTGAATTGAACGTTGAAAAATTCGAACTCAACGTAAAATTAGAGTAAAATGAAAGAAAAAAAGCTAAACATTTCTAGTTTTTAAAAGACTTGTAATAACATGCTTATGACTTTTATGAATACCATAAAAAAATTAAAAAGAAATTAAAAAATAGAGCTAAAAATGTAAGATAAATTTTGGAAATCAAGGAGAAAAAAAGGTTAGAATAGGCAGACAGGTAAAAAAAAATAAATTACAAAATAAATGTATACTTATTAATATTATAGACAAATTTTACTTAATAATAAAATATCCTTGATTTTTTATCATATTTATTTTATTATATAACTTAATTTATAATAATATTTTTAGAGAAATGAAAGAAAGAGTTTAAGCACTTAAAGATAAAGATTGGGACGCTTATACTAAATTAATTTAAAACGCTAAAAATAGTAGAATTACAGAGCTACTTAAAAAAACAGATGACTATCTCAGAGATTTAGGAGCAAAAGTATTAGAACAAAAAGGAGAAATAAAGGAAAAAGAAGAAGACGAAGTAATAAATTAGTTTTATTTTATAAAAAAAAAATATAAAAATTTTTAAAAATATAAATATATAAGAATAAAAGAATAGAAATATATAGATAAAAATGTTTATAATATAAATATTTATATATAAATTTTTAAAAATATAAATATATATATAAATTTCTAAAAATATAAATAAAATATATTTATATTTTTAGTATTATATATAAAAATTATTGTTGTACTATAACAAATAAATAAATAAGTAAATATATGATTAAATTTTATAATAATTTCTCAGCTTGACCCTTAAGAAATGCTGGCAAAAAATGGATAAAACTAGGAATATTCTATAAATGAGTGGAAAAATGTAAATAGTCAATATTATGAACTAACTCACTCTGTGAAAGAAACAGTGATCGAATAACCCTCTATTTTAGTAGGTGGAAAATTAAAAAATTATTAGTTAATTGGACTTTAATGGATGGTTTCTTTATATAATAATAAATTAAATGGTATTTTAGCAGACGAAATGGGACTTGGAAAAACTATTCAAACTATATCTTTAATTACTTATTTGGTAGAAGCTAAAAAAAATCCTGGTCCTTTTTTAATTGTTATTCCTCTTTCTACCATGAGTAACTGGGGTAAAATTCTAATAGTTTTAAATATTTATTTTTATTTTTAAATAATATATAATTTTTTTTATCTAATTCGTTGTTTATTAATTAATAATTATTTAATTTAGTTCTGGAATTTGAAAAATGGGCGCCTAGTATTTAAGTTATATCTTATAAAGGTAGTCCCTAAGTCAGAAAAGAATTATCTAAAGTTTTAAAACAAACCAAGTGGCATGTTTGTATTACAACATATGATTTTATATTAAAAGATAAATAGTTATTAACTAAATTTGGTTGGAAATATATTATTGTAGACGAAGGACACAGAATGAAAAACGCAAGAAGTAAATTCGCTATGGTAAATTACTAAACTAATTAAAAAATGAATAATTAAATATTTGTTTTATTTTGAATAAATTTAAATTTAAATTTAAATCTAATAAATTATAATATATTTCAGGTTTTAGGGCAATAATATCAAAGTGAGTACAGAATTTTATTGACTGGAACTCCTTTGTAAAATAATTTATAAGAATTGTGGGCTCTTTTGAATTTTTTACTTCCAAGAGTTTTCCAATCGTGTGAAGATTTCGAAAAATGGTTTTCCATTCCAGTTTCTAAAGTTACAAATGATAAAGATGATACAGCTTTAACAGAAGAAGAGTAGCTTCTTATCATCACCAGGTAAAAATATTTTTTAAAAAAAAACTAATTAATTAATTGAATATAAATTATTTTTAAAATACATAAATAATTGTAAATTAAGTATTTCCATAATAAAGTAATTATTTTATAATTTTTAAGGCTACATTAAGTTTTAAGACCATTTTTACTGAGAAGAGTTAAAAAAGAAGTAGAAAAAGAATTACCGGAAAAAATCGAATATGTGGTAAAAGTTGAGTTATCTATATGGTAAAAATTGCAAGAAAGATAAATTTAACAAAGATAATAAAATGTGTTAGATCCTGTGACCGGAAAAGTATAAAATAAAGCATTAATGAATTTAATGATGCAATTAAAAAAAATTGCAAATCACCCCTATTTATTCATGGACTCAGACCAATACGAAGTTAATGATTTAATTTGGTAATAAAAAAATACTCCTATAAATTTTAACATAAAAAATTTATTTATTTATTAAATAAACCAAATAATTTTACAAAGGAAAGTAAGTGGGAAATTCGAGCTTTTAGACAGAATAATCCCCAAATTACTTAAATTTAACCATAGAATTCTAATTTTCACTTAAATGACTAAAGTTATGGACGTATTAGACTAATATTTTACTTTCAGAGGCTGGAGATTCCTTAGGTTAGACGGAAGCACAAAAGAAGATGAAAGAGCAGATAGAATGAAGGCTTTTAACGCAAAGGACACTTAATATGAGATCTTTATTTTATCCACTAGAGTAAAAATTTTTAAAAAAAAAAAAATAATAATTATAAATACAAATATATTTATAAAAAAATATTTTATTAAATTTTTTTTTAAGAAATTATAATATATATTTATTAAATATAAAAAAAAAATTTTTTTATGAAAATTTTTTTATAATTTTTATTTTATTTTAAAAATTTTAGGCTGGAGGTTTGGGACTAAATTTATAGACTGCTGATACAGTAATTATATTTGATAGTGATTGGAATCCTTAACAAGATTTATAGGCGCAAGACAGAGCTCATAGAATTGGACAGAAAAATGAAGTTAGAGTTTTAAGATTTGTTACAAATACCTGGATTGAAAAAGAAATTCTTTCTAAATCTTAATAAAAAAAACATTTGGATGATGTATTTATTTAAACGGCTATGTACAACACTAAAGCCACAGAAGAAGATAGATAAAAAAAAATCGAAGAAATGCTTGGCAAATCTAAACTTTACGAGGAAGTTGATGATGATATTCCAGCTGATGAAAACATTAACGAAATGATTGCCAGAGGACCCGAAGAATTAGAAGCATTTAATTAAATGGACTAAGAAAGATACGACAAAGAAAAAGAAATTTACTAGGATTTTATAGACCCAAGAACTCTCAAAAACGAGAAAAATAAATAAGAAGAAGAAGACGAAAACGAAAACGAAAATGAAATAGAAGAAGATGAAAACGAAAACGAAAACGAAAACGAAAACGAAGACGATGATGAAGACGACGAAACTGAACAAGTAAAGCCCTCAGCCAAAAAAAGTTCCAATAAAGAAAGTTCCAAAGAAACCAACAACGCTATAAGCAAAGAGGTAAAAAAGCTGGCTAACAACGGAAAAAAGCCCTACAAAGGCCAGGAATAATAACAAGAAATCGTTTATAAAACTAATAATTACAGACTTTGTAAACTAGAAGACGTGCCCGAATATATAAGAGAGCCTCCCAAATCTAAAGATGAAGACATTTCTACTTATGGAAGAGGCCACAGGTCCAGAAAATAAGTGGAATATAACGACGATGTAAGTGAACTTAAATTTTTGAAATCTATAGCTATTAATTCCGATTAAGAGTCCGAAGAATACAAAAGAAAAAGAAGACTTAGAGGAAATTTAAATGGAGAAAAAGATGATGAAAATGAACTTGACGACGAAGAAGAATTAATTATGAGAGACGAGTAAATAGCGAGACATTTAGAAGAAGATTCTTAAATACATAAAAATAATTAAAATAATTTAGACCAAAAAGAAAACAATATAATCGAAGAAGAAAGTGTAAAAAATAGCCAAACCAATAACGAAATATAAGCCAAAAATTAATTAAACCACGAAAATAGCTACTAAAATCAATAAATTAATAATAATAACAATAATAATAATGATGAATAATTAAATAATAATAATAGTAGTAAATCTATTCCTAAGGGCAGGGGCAGAGGCAGACCAGCTAGGGGAAGACCTGGAAGGTAAAAAAAATAAGTTGAAGATTCTGATGAAGACTTTAAAATAGGGGGAAGTGGTAAAAAAAAAAGTAAAAAAGTTTATTAATAATATGAAGATGAAGAGGAGCAAAATTATCAGTAAGAGGACTCTGAATCTAGTTTCACAGAAAAAAAAACGAGAAAATCTAATAATACAAGAAAAAATGGCAGAAGTTTGAGAGGAAGAGCCTAGAATTTAGATAATATGAATTCTACTTCTAAAAAATTTAAAAGGTTAAATTAATACAGAGGAGATAAAATTGAGTCTAAATCAAATATTGCCGAAGATGGGTAGATGCAATCTTAAAATGAAAATACTGATAACTAAATATAAAATGAAATTTGAACTTTTATTTTTTATTTATTTTTTTATTTAAAAAATAAAAATTATACTATTAATTATTAAGAAAAATATAAAATTTCGAAAATTCATATTATAAAATTCTAATAATAAATTTTATTTAATAAAATGGATAATAAATATATACTAAATATAGTTATATTTCACGATATATATTTGCTTGTAGCTTTTACATTATTAATTAAAATTCATATAAATTAACACATTCATTTATTTTTTAATTATAATTAATCTATTCAATATATATTTATTAAAATTAAAAATGCCCATTTAATAAAATTAATAATATTTAATTTAAATTCTACACTTTTATTCGAAGATTTATTTAAATATATTGATTATTTGCGATTATTTTGTTAATATAGCATTTTTGTGAAGTAATATTAATCTAAAATTAATTATGATTCTTATAATGATTCTATATCAAGCAATTTGCTATAAAAAAACAATGAAATCACTACCTAACCAAATAAAAATATAAATTATTCACACAATATTCAAAATAAATTAAAAACTAGTAGTCAATAACAAAATTAATATAAAGAAGAATATTAATATTAAAATTAAAACAACAAAATAATTACAAAACTTAATAACTTCAATTAAAATAAAATTAAAAATAAAAAATAAAAATATAAATAAATAAAAAAATATATTATGGGTAAGGAAATTCCAGAACATTTACAAGAATAAATAATAAATGGAGCCTTTTTGGATTGCAAAGATTTCCATGAAGGAACTTGTTTATAAGAAGCTATTATAAGATATGTTACAGTATGCAAAAATAGTTACAAATATTATATTCCGATTCATTTAATTCCATTATTAATTTTTAAAAGAAAATAGCTAAGAAATGGTAAATTATTGATATCTAATTGAATTTATAAATACAACTTTTATTGATTTTCATAAATTAAATTTAAATTCAATATTTTAAATATATATTAAATTATTTTAATAAATTAGAACCTATAAAAACCCTAAAAAAGGCTTCATGGAATTATTTTAAAAGTTTAATGTTTATGGCTTCTTATGTAGCTACTTTAAAATATATGTTATGTAAAACTAAAAATTTCAGACATAAAATTGACGGGTGGAACCCAGCGTAAATTTAAAAAATATATATAAAATTAGTATAATAAAAAATATAACTAAATATAATGCTATAAAATAAAATAAAAAAATAAAATATTCTTTAATTTTACAAATATTCTCTTTCAATTAAAGTTGAACTTATTAATTAATTTAAAAAATAATCATATACAACAAAAATTTTTTATCTAATATTTTTTTTTATAAATCTTAGTATATCAGCCTTTTTCGCTGGTTTATCAGTAGCATGGGAAGCTGAATCCAGAAGATCTGAAATTGCCTTGTTTATTATGCCTAGATTTTTCGAAACTTTGTGGAATTTCATGAAAAGAAGAAATATTGTTAAACCTATTCCTGGAGGGGAATTATTAATTTTTGCATTTGCCATGGGAATTATCAACTATTTTTATTAAATGGAATAAGATGCTATCAAAAAAACTTATTTGGGATTATTTAAAAGATTCTGGGGACAAAACTGATTTAATTAATTAAATAAATAAATATTTATATACTATACTATAAAACTTACCTATATATATTATTTAATATTAGCCTTTTTAATTGCTTAAATAATATCTTAATATTAAAAATAAAGTATTTCATTTTTTTACATGTAGTATAAATAAACTTAAACTTTCTTATACATATTCCATATTATAAATAAAACAAATAATGTAAATAAATGTTTTAAAACAAATTTTTGTATAATTTGCTATACTTTCCTTTTTTCAATCATTTTTTCATATATATGTATATATTTTTAAACTAAAATATACTAAAAAATTGTACAAATATTAACTTAGCGTATATCTTCATTAATTTTAGTAATTTATAAAAAATCAATTAATTTTATTTAAATCATTTTATTTTATTAATTAATTTAGGATTCAATTTTTTTCAATATTTTTTTAATTTTTATAACACCACAAAATAAAACAACAATCATAGAGGGTCGTGGTGAGAAGTAACAATATAAAAGGCGGTTTCAATATCAGTAATCAAAACTTGTCTGTCTTTAATATCAATTCCAAATTCTCTTTCTAAAGCGTCATGGATGTGAATAGCAGTGGAAACATCAGTGTGTCCAGATTCATCTCTCCAGTGAGTTTAAAAAGTAATAGGGACTCCTTCCCATCTTCCTAAATCGTAGGCTCTTAATCTTTCTCCAACACATTTAATAATTCTTTTGGCAGTCAAACCAGGCTATTTTTATTTTATAAATAAATAAATAAATAATTAAATAATTTTAATTATAAAAATATAAATATATATACGAATTTTAATTTTAAATTTTAAATTAATATGGTAAAATATTTTAATTCATAATATAAAATATTAAATAGTATGATAAAAAAATAATTAATTCATTGTATAAAATGGCTTTAATAAAATTAAACTTTTAAACTGTATACACTTTATTTTTATCTTTAGTATATATAAAAAATTTTTATATATTAAATAATAACGATTTTTCGAAAGGTAATTGGATATGGTGTATTAATTTTAATTATTATTTAAGTATTTAAGATAAATATCGATTGGTGTTTTTTATTATTCTATTAATAATTTGATATAAATATATCTACTGCTATTCTAGTATTTAATAAAAATCAATATAAAGCATAAATTTGAGCTCATTTTTTTGCAGCAAATACATTAGTTTTTTATATTTTTATTTTGATTCTCATTAAAATTATAACTACTGTTAATATTTTGACATTTAGCTTATATTTCTATACATATATTTATGATAAAAATAAATTTGTTAATCAAAAACTTATACCCGTTAAACAATTTTAAACAAATCTATTAAATTTTTTAAAATATATTTAATTAAATTAAAATCCAATTTTGCATTAACTAATCAAATCGATTTAATCTTTTATGTAAACAATTAAAATTCTCTTATATTTTTATTAATAATTTATTATTTATTTTAAAAAGCCTAATTATTATAAAATGGCAATATTTATTTTACATTGGCAGTAATTGTATGGGGACTGGCAGTTGGGAATTAGAAATTATATTTGGGAACCTTGGATAAGGTTTATGTTTATTTGGCAAATTGTTTGAAAATGGTATTCATTTTACTATTTTTTTGAATTTTATATACCTTTATTATTTTTATAAGTATTTAATGTATCAATGATGTGAAAAATTAATAAAAACAAAAATTATTTTAAAGGTAAATAATAAATTAACTTTGTTTTATAAGAGATAATTTATTAAGTGAATTATACTAAAAATAAAATAAACATTATAAAATAATCGTAGTTTAGTAAAAAAAACTCATAATATAAAAATTCAAATTACAGAATAAATATATTTATTTATAACTTTATATTTTAACCTATTATAAGAAATAATCGAATTAATAACATAAATATTTAAAAATTTTGTTTAAATGAATTAATAAACTCAAAAATCAACATTTGTCGAAGCTTGTGATAGAATAAAAGAGGATGATTAAAGATATAGCAATTCTTAAAAACTAGTAAAATAATCAGGATGTGATTAAGTTAATTAAGATTTGTCTGACTGTTTAAAAAAATCAAATAAAGATTGGAGATTTTGTTAAGTGATTAAAAATTTAATTTATTTTATATAGAATTTTTTAATTGTAATTTCTATATATTTTTCTAAATTATTTTTTCTAATTAACTTTTATATGGAATATATTTCCTTATATTCATTTAAATATCATTAATCAGATAAAAAATTTATTTATACAATACAAATAGGATTAAACTAAGAAACTAGCAGAGTGCGTACGAAATTAAAAGAAAAATAACTGAAGAATTGTGTTAAAATTAAAGAACATTTTGTATAAAAGTATAAGCTTGTAAATTAATTAAAAATTGTAATAATATCTTATAAAAAATATAAATTCTTTAAATTATAATGTTCTTAGTACTTCGTATACTAAAAAATAAATTTACCTTTAAATCATAAATGCTTAAACTTAATAATAATAACTTTATACTGTAAAGTATATATTAAGAATATATAATAAAACAAATTTCTTATATAAAGCTATAGTTTCATAAATAAATAATTAAATAAATAAATTAGTGAGTTTTATAAAGAATCTATTTTATTTTATAAATTTAGTTTATGTTATTGTTATTATTATTCAAAAAATGTGTACATAATACCTCAATTAATCAAGCTGATTAATTAATCTTATTTACTTAACTAATGTTATGATTATTTTATTAAGCTTTATTACTTTATTTAATTTGACAAGAATTAATTATTTCACTATTACTAGTATCTTTTGTAACTTCCGTTGTTTTTCCATTAAGCAACCATTGTAATTTTAAATTATCCCATTTTAATTTTCAATAATTTCAAAATTTTACATTGTTCAGGATTTAATGGAACTCCATTTTAAGCTAAAACGAAATCTCCATTTAATTAAATTTCCCCCATATATAAAGAAGTAGTCAATCCTAATTTTCTCAAATAAGGTTCAATAGAATGAGAAAATTTAGAAAATACATCACTTCCTATAACATTAATATAAAATATTAAAAAATTTTAATTTAATAAATAAATATAGTATTTTTTATAAATAAAATTTTTAACAGTACTTAATATTTTTTACCCTTATTTAAAATAATAGTTTTATCAGCAATAGCTCCTGCTTTAGCATATTCTTCAAGACCAAAATTTCCAAAATATTTTAAGACTTCTTCTTCAGTTTTATTAGTGAAAAATAAACCACTTTCACCGACTAAATCTTCAGAAATTTTATAAGAATTGGTTTTATAAGAATCTTCTTCACTTTTTCCTAATCCAACTTACATAACCTGATTAAATAAAATAATTAATTAAAATTATCAAATATTTTAAATATTAAATAATCATAATAATAAAAAAAATTCTAATTAATACATTATAATTTAAGTAATTTTTAAATTAGTTTTTTTTTTTAATTTTTTATGATTATTGAAAAATTATGAAATATATCTTATATTCACTTTATAATATAATAATTATTTTTTTATTTATTATTAAATTATCATAATTAAATATAAATTTTAAAAAGTTTATTAGTTTCCTTACTTTGTTTTTTCCAAGGAAAAATTTGGAATCGCTTAATTCTTCCTAAATTTATCTAAAAGGAACAGTGGTCATGTTATCATGTTTAAAAAGATAAAGACTGTCGTATTTTTCTAAACACTAATGAATTTTAGTAACTAATTATTCTTTATGGTCTGCGGTTTTTTTAGAAGTTTTGGTAAATTTAACAACTTTTGATCTTTTACTTTTAGGCATCTTTGATAAAACTAGTTTTTATTTTATTTAAATATATTATTTTGTATTTATTTTTTTATTTTTTATTTTATTTTGTATATTAAAATCAATTTTAATTGAAAAAAATTAAAAATCACTATTATATAACAAATTTATTAATTTAATTCACAAATTTATTAATTTGACCTATTTGTCCTTGTGATTATAATTTTTTGGTAAAATAGAATATTTAACTTTATTGTAACTCATAACTTAAAATTACTAAATAAACTAATCATCATTAATAAATGTTTTATTATCAAAAACTAATTTTTGTTTAGTAATATCCATTTTTATCGGGTATAATAATAGGATAAAATAAATTTATAAATAATATATATATATTTATTACGTTTTAATAATTATAATAATTGTGGATTAGAAATATATAGATAATTTTTTTAATTTTTTTTATTCCTAATAATTAAAATAAATTTACTAATTCATGTAAATAAAGATTAGGATTTATAAATATGTTAAAATCATTTGTTATTATTTTTTATATTAATGAAATTTTTATCTTATTCACATCCAAAACCCTAATAAAATTGCAAGTATACATAATAAAATTACAGTTTTTATAGAAAAAATGTGTCTTCTTTAATCTGAATATTAAAATATAACACATAAATTATTTAAATTAGATAATATATGTTTTTTATAAATAATTTACTTTAATGTTATTAATTATTTAGCTTTTATTTTTCAATTTTTTGTTGTATTTCCAAATTTTCTTTATATAGTTATTCTTTTTCTTTTTACTAAAAAGATAAAAATTATTTATTTTATTTGTTGGCGTAAATTTATTATCAATATTATATAAATTTATTTTACTAATTATTCCAATTTTTTTTTCATATCTAGGAAATCTATAGATGCTTCTTGATATTTATTATAATAATTGTTATCATTATGCAAAATTATTACCTCATTCACATTTTGATCATTTTATAGCTTTTATATATTTTCTTATTATTATTTTTATTCCCTTTATCTTTACAGCGACTGTTGAAGCTATTTTTATGAAATTTCATTTTCTTCTTATTTTTATATATTTTATTTGTTTTATAAATCTAAATCTAAATCTGATTATTCATTATTTTTTTATTATTTTTCCTATTCACTATCTTAAACCTGTTATTACAATTAGATCTTAATTTTAAAATTACAGTGCTCATCTGGCTATCAAAATAAATTTTTTTAATAAAGCTAAACAAAATTTATAAATATATTTTTTTACTGTTTATTTGATTAACCAACATTGAATTTTGAATCTTTCTTAACTTATTTATTATACCTTATTAATAAAAATGTTTTTAAATTAAAATTTTATCTAACATACATGAATGATAAAAAGAAGCTTAAATGAATATAGTTAAATGCTTAAATTAATTTCAATAATATAAATTTAAATAAATTATAAATTTTGGTTAAATTTTTAATTAGTAACATCAAAATATATTATACTAGTATTTTATTAAAATTAAATAATTATTTATACACTAGTTTCTAATCTTCTTTTTATGATTAGTTCTTAATTTGAATTAGAGTCGATTTATCCTTTAGTAGGTTAAACAACATAAAAATCAGGGTGAGTCGACATAACCTATAATTTAAAATTATAATTATTACAAGAAAATTTATAAAAATTTGATTTTTTTAAATAAACTTATCTATTTATATAACCCCTTTTTAATTTTATATTAAAATTACTATGATTCATTGCGAAATCAAAAAATTATATTTACAATTAAAAAATAAACTATAAAATAAATTAAATACCTTAAAATTCATTGCATATTATGATGAATTATTAATTATCTATAATTTATCTGTTAAGATTTTTTCTTTTAATTTATCATTTTATTCTTCTTTTAAGGTGATAACTTTTTTTGATAATTGTGCAAATTATGCTTACCTATTTATATTAAATTTTAAATTAAAAATATTGAACTTTAGCTTTATTTGTAAATAAATTAATACATTTTGCTTATTATGATGTAATTTTTAGTTTGAAATTTTTTATATTTATTATTGTTTTTTTTTTTTGTATTTTTTTTTAATAAAAATTTTATTTTTGGAAATTTATTTTAATTATTTTAAATAAAAGATTAGGAGTAATATATTTTCTTATTGCATACGATTTCCAACTTCATTTTCAATTCAATCTATTAGAGTATTAACACATATTTGAATAATTAAATGCCCAGAGAATACGGCATATTTTAAATCACAAATTAAAGAAATAAAATAAATAATAATTATTTATATTTAATAATTTACTTTTATATAATTTCTTATTTTTCTACGTGTTAATTAATATTCAATAATTAAAATATAATTAGATATCTTTTCATCTCGGTAACTTAAAATATTAAATAAAATTTATTAAAAACAGAATAACAAGATTTTTTTAAATTAAAAATATTATGTATATCTAATTTTTTACAAAAAAATAGTAAATATATGTTTATGCAATAACATTTAATTTATTAAATATATTTTATTCAAAAATTATATAAAATTAATATGTTCATTTTAATTTTCAATCTTTTTCTGGTTTTTCAATTTTCTACAATAAGCCTTCCCCAAATATCATAGAATAAGTTTGAATTATATATTATATTATGTTTTCTTAAACTAATGTTAGTTTATTATCTTTATTTAAAATTTAAAATATAATATTGTTATTTTCCTGCCAATTTATCCTTATCAATAAATTACTGTCACAATTTGAAAAATATATTTGTCCCCCAAGTCTATATACTTATCCTCCATAATCTTAATTTTTACCCTTCACTTCAAAATACCCTAATCAAATATTAAAAATATAATTACCTATGATTTTTTAAATTCAAGTAAAATAAAATTTAAATATAAAAATTACCTGGGAAAAAGTATCCAATTAAATCATGATGAGTTCTTGCAATTTTTTTAGATACTTCTATATTTTATGATTTGAAAATTGTATGATTTAATGTTGACCAACTTCTTTAATAATCCATTAGTGATACAGATTAACCAGTAAAATATTTTGAAATTACATTAGGAATAGCAATTCTACATTTTTTCTCTATATCTTAGTAAGTGTATTTCAAATCAGCTATATAAAACAATAATAAAAATTAATATATTAAATAAAATATTTAAAAATTTAATTATAATGTTTACCGAATAAAATATGGTAAGGGACCTGTAATATATCGATTATTATTTATTATTATATAAAATCTCTTTTGGGAATGAAATCAATCAATTTTTAAGGTTTTAACCAAATTTATAAGCTTTCTCTTAAACCATCAGAAAAATCAAGTTCGAATTCGTTTAAATCTTAACCAGTTTAATTTTAAAAAGTTAACTCTATTTTTAAATAAGTTTGTTCTTCTAAATAATATAAATCACTGTATTAATAAACTAATAGATTATTATCTTAATATAAAACAGAATTTTATTTTAAACAACTTATCTTAAATTCTTATAAATTATCACAAGTCTCCAAATATTCAAAATATTTATAGTTGTAATCTATTAAAAAATTTAATATTTATATTTAAAAAAAAACATAATTAAAAAATTAATATTAAAAATTTAAACAGTATTTTAACTAACTGATTAAAAATTCAGATCTAAATACTATATTATTTTATTACCTACTTGTTATCCTTTTAATTATTTTTTTTTCTTATTATAGTTAGGGTAACTTTATATATTAGATTAATTTAATTTGTTATTACTATGCGAATTCATATACTAAGCTTATTTAGTGTTTAATAATTTTTACTATGACGGTTATAAATATTCAATTTATGGGAAATTATAATTTTTATTCATACTTACATTATTACTTTAATTTGCAATATACCTTGATTGTACTTAATTTAAATTTTAATTATCTTTGTTAAATCTGTTATTTATCTCATTTTGAAAATTATTTTTGGGAGCTAAGAAATAAATTTAAATTTAAATTAATAAACAGAAAATGTCGCTTATATGCCTATGTCTAAATTTATTTTAAATTTTTTATTTTATTTTTACTTTTGATATTCAATATTTAGTCAATATTTCCCGTAAATTATTCAATATTAGATTAATAAACTGGGTCAAAAATTCGTTAAGTTTTTTTTAATTCTTGGTTTTGAGTTTTCGGACTATCTTAAAAAACTCCTCCAATTTTTCTTGGAGCAGCATATGAGTTATTTAAAGATCCTAAATAAAATTAAAAAATATAAAAATTTAATAAATTCATAAAAATCTTGTAATTTTATTTACCTTCTACTGATACATAGTGCTAATTATTATATGTTTTGTTATCATAATTCCCATTATTTATAGGAGATATTGGTGTCTATTGATTTAATTAATTTAAATTTTGTAATTTAAATTAATTATTAACATCATAGGTATTTGATAAATTTATTCCTCGTTAATTTTGATTTTATTCATTTTTTTATCCATTGACCTGCAAAGTTTTATAAATTTGTGAATTATTCAACCTTTATTAATTTTACTGAGCAATAAAATAACTTTTATTGCTTAAAGGATAACTATTAATATTACTATTTTGTTGCATACCCTTTGCAAATGAAAATGCATTATTATCCCTTTCTTGTTTTAAAATTTAAGTTTAAATAAAAAAAAATAAAAATAATTGTTTAATATTATATTTGAAAAAAAACGGTAATTATTAAATATATTTTTTTTTACCAGCCTACATTATATTATATTGGCTTTGATTATTAAATTCTTAATTTTATTATTATTACTATGATTATTTTTCCTTTACAAATATTATGTTTTCACCTTATTAAACTCTAATCCACTTTTCCTTTAAATCATCTATTTCCTGTTGTTTTTCTAACAATAATTATTTTGCACTATACAAATTATCAGTTAATTTTATATGTTCCTATTCAAAAACTTTTTATTATTCTAATAATTTGGTTTGCTCTTATAACCTTTTTTTTTAATTTAATATAATATTCTTATATATATTATATTAAATTATTTTTAAAAATGAAAAAATTTAAACTAATATACCTTTTTTGGTAATTTTATAAAGATTAGCTAAGCATTGCTTTTTCTTTCGATAAAACTTATATTTCTTCCTAATTTTTTAATAATTAATTTTGCAGTTCTTGCTCTTTTTCATTATTATTCTATTTATTATAAATTTCTAAAAGTTTGTTTTTATCTTAAATTTCATTTTACAAAGCAAGCATTTCTTTGTCTTTTATATCAATTTTCCCTTCAAACTAAGATATTTTACTTTATAAACCATCTTTTTCCATAGAAAGTACTTAATAATTAATGTTTTCTTTATTTTAGGTTAATGTTTTTTCTATATATGTAAAAATTAAACAATAATTTATTTTTTTTATATAAATTTAAATAATATTTAAAAAGTAATTATTTTACAAGGTGAATTTTATAAATTTTATTGACTTGTTTAGTGACTTTTAAACGCTTCTAACTCTTAAATTCTGTAATTTTATTATTCCAATAAACTTAATTAATTTTATATTTAATCTTAAAATTGATTAACTTTATTTTTATAAAACTCTTTTTCTTTGTTCAAAATATTTAATTGTTATTCTAGCTAGATATTATCTTTATTTTAAGTTAAAATTTTTGATTTTGAGCCATTATTTGGTGATAACCCCAAACTATCTTATAAACTAAAAAATAATTAATATATTTATCAATAATTTTATATTTAGTTTATAATAATTTGATTTGAAAATAAGTGATAATAGTAAATTATATAAACATTATTTAATGTAGTAAGTATAAAGACTTTCAGTAAAAATTATTTACTTAGAATTTTATTAAATTTAGGAAATTTAAGGCTGTTACACTTTAATTTGAGATTAGTGCTATAATTTCGGTCCAACAGTAGATCTTTATGTTTAATTTTATTAAAATTCAGTTTCATTTTAATTAATATTATTTTAATTTTTCTAAATTAATTATTAAGCTTTATATTTATTAGGGGAAGGTGATTATCCAACATTTTTCAATTTAATTGGTTATGATTAAGGTATTAAATTTTCGTTTTAGCTGCTTTTTATACTGCTTTACATACTCTTTTATATATTTTCTTTTAATTAAATAAATAAGTATTTATATATAGATTTTTAATAAAAAATGATATAAAATTAAATATTTAAAAAACTTTAGATTAATAAATAAGTTTCAAAATATTTTTAAGTGTATCTTTACCATCTTACTCATTAATACCAGGGAAATTTAACTATTATTATTGTTTGATCTATTTTTAATGTTCTTCAGAGTCATAAACTTAAAAATTTAATTATTTTATTATTTAATATAAATAAATATTAATTTTTGTTTAATTATTTATATTTTAATATTATTAATATATATAAAAAATAATACATTCTTCTTATTGTTCAAAGTAATTTTTATTTTTCTAAAATGGATTTTTTTCATTTTCTTATAATTATTGTAATTTTTACAGTTTTTTCTAAGAATCCCTTAGCTTTTAGGATTTTAATATATTTTGTCTTTTTAAATAAAAATAAAATGATTAATCATTTTTTGAGATTATATATAAGTTTTTTAAATTTACTCTTAAAGTGTTCTTTATTCTTTTACTTGATCGTCAAGATACTAAATTTAACTGCCTTCTTTTTCTGCCATGCTCTAAAACTATAGCTATTCTTGAATTTTTAGCAACTTTTACTATATTTCCAATTCTTACATTAAAAGTTCATCTTATTAATTTTAATACTCTTGAATTTATCTTTGAGACTAACTATATTTTATTAGTTCATCTATTTATTATTACTATTTTTAAATGCTTGTCTTTTTTTTCTCTAAATTCAATTATTCTTATTCTAATTTTTCCTCTAAATTATTTAATAATAAAAAATATTTAAAATAAAAGAACGTATTAAGTAAACTTACAAAAGATTAAAAATCATAAAAAATTTTATAAAAAAAAAAAAATTACAAATATCCTCAAATTATTCCTGCTAATTAAACTCTTATAGTTATTATTAATTTTAAAAATTATATTCATTTTAACTTTATGATATTTTCTTTTATTAATTTTCATCATTTTCTTTTTATATTTATAATATTTTTTATCTTTCTATTTCTTTTTCATAATCTATTTTTTTTTAATTTTCTTCTTATAATTGTCTTTACATTTCTTCCTCTTCTTATTATTATTACTACTTTTATATTTCAATAAGCCTTTTTTATTCCGCCTCTTCTTATTCCTATTATTATTTCTATTATTTTAGTTAAGCTTACCTTTCTTCTTCTCTTTATTTTTTTAATTTTTCTTGCCTTTCTTTTTCTCTTTCTATTTTTTTCTATTTTTCCTCTTCTTCCTACTATTATTACAATTATTGTTATATTTTTAATTATTCTTGCCTTTATAATTCTATTTGCCTAATTCTTTCTTCTTCTTATTCTTATTCTTCTTATATTTTCTTTTACTTTAACTTTTCTTATTCCTGTAAATTTTTTTATTTTTATTCTTCTTATTTTTTTTATTCATCATCTTTTATTTATTTAAATTTTTTTATGTCTTCTTCTTCTTATTATTATCTTTTTAAAATAAATTTATGAATATATATAAATTATACAAATTATAAGATATATTACTAGTTTCCCTACACTTCCGATTTTTCTTACTTTACACTTGGATTTGGAGTTTACTCACTTTTTATACTTTATAACTCGTTTAAAAATTACTATTTTTTTTATTCTTATATATTAAAAGTTTTATAATATTTAATAATTAAAAGGTATTATAAATAAATTGATTTCAATTGTTAATTATTTACCAATGGTTGTTTTTTAATTTGATAAAATTTCTTCCATATTCAATAAATTTTACTAATAATCAAAAATTTTTTCTAATTAATCTGGCAAAATTAGATCAATTTTGTCATTTAATAGTTATTCGACTTCACTTGAAGATATTCTTATAAAATCGAGAAACTGATCGATTTGATTCTAGTTTAAAATTTTGTTTTATCTAAAATTTTATGCTAATATTTCAAAAGTTTCTTTAATTTAATCCATCAATAATTATATATCATCTTATTTAATATTTTCATCCTTTTTTTGGTTTTCCTAATTTAATTGAATTAATTTTTAATCATTATATTACAAAAACAAAATTAATTATCAATCAATGTTTTTACTTATCTATCAGAATCCTATTTTTAGCTTTTTTGAGTGTTATCATCTTTTTATTTATCAGCCTATTTTTAGCCTTTTTCTTTTTCTAATTATTAAAAATAAATAGATAAATTTTAAATAAATAAACATTAAAATATTATAAAAATAAAATATTCCAAATAAAATATAACCTGGCAAAAAGTACTTCTAATATTTTATTTTATTTTTCTGAAAAATCTTTTCATCTTACTAACTTTTAAAAAAATTACAAACAGGATTCATTCTAAAACCCTCTTTTATACATTTGTGTAAATAACTTCTAAATATACTATCGCTTCCATCTTCATTTACAGGATAAGAAAAACCCCACATCATTATACATTCTTATACCATACAATTAAAAGTATGACAAACACTTTTTAACTCTTATTAATTAGGCTGACTACTGTCGTAATCAAATAATTCATCGCATTTTTTTCTTTAAATATATTGACTCTTTGAAAATAAGTTAATAAATAAAAAATTTAATTATATACTAAATATAAATATATATAATTTTTTTTTAATTTTTTATGCATAAATATCAACTTTTTCACTAGTAATACATTTTTAAAAAATAATTATATTTATATTTATATTATTAATAAAAATTAGAATATTTAAAATATTAAAATACTAGAAATGGTAAGTATATTTCACCAATATCTTCATCAAACTACGGAAAACCTTATAATGTACAATCTTTTATCAATCTTAATGCCTATAATCTTTATAAACTTAAAGATTTTTTATCTTAAATAATTTTTTAGCAATATTCAATTAATAACTTTCTAGTTTCATCATTTTTACTTTAAATTTATGATATATATTTTTTTTTAGATAATTCTTTATAATCAGATTTTGAGGATAAACATTTGTATAAAGTTTCTGGTTCGACTGATATTTTTTGACTGTTACTTGAAATCATTTATGCTTAATTTATGATATGGTATATTTGTGAATAAGATTAAATTTATAATTGTTATTTTTTATGAAATTTTATAATTTTTTTTTCTATTTTTTTATAATATTATTGTAAAATAAATTTTATTTTATAGTTAAAATCAAAGGCTTTTTAATATCATATTTTATTGGATTTAAATAAATTTTATATTCAAAGCAATTTTAATTAAAAAAATATGAAAAAACTTGTTATGTTAATATTTAAATAATAAAATTTTTAATGTTCTCTATTAAATTAATAATAAATATTATAATTTTTTATTTAATAATTATAATTCTAATAGAGTTATTTGATGTCCTTTTTAAATTTAAATTCTTATCATTTTTAATAATATTTTTTCCCAATAATATTTAAAGAATATATCGATGATTAGTAATTATTATTTCTAAAATTTCCTAAATGAATTAAAAATGGAATAGTAGTTGAAATTTACTTTTTATTTGATAATAATATTCCATTCTATTTACAGCTGATGTTTTAATATCAATTTAAAATGAAATTAATTATAAATAATCTAGCATTTAAGTAAAATTAATTATATTTCACATTTAACATAATATTAATTTTTCACATAAAGAAATTAATTAAATATAAATATAGGAAAATAAAATAAAAACAAAAAAATCTTAAAAATGAATAAGAAAAATTTCAATAGTTTAATTATTATATTATTTTTTATAGATATCCAGCATGTCAATTCATAGTGCAATAGTTTAGTACATTAGTTTCTACTTATTTTTATATAATATTTATAGTAATTTAAATAATATTTAAATTTATAGTGTGCATCTTGTAATAATTATGATGGAGATGCAACTGATTGTATGTCGTAAATATATATAAATAAATTTTATTATAATGGTTTATAAAATAATATTTAATATTATATAATAAGAGTTATATAAAGTTTAATTTAAATTTTTCAAAATAAGTTGTTATACAGGATATTTTTTAAAGACACCAACTGGACCAACTACGTGCGAAACAAGTTGTAATATTAGAAATTATTATATTAAAATATTATTATTGTTATTATTATTATGATAAAAAAAAAAAAAAAAGAAATTATGTTTCTAAAATTTTTTTTAAAACTAAATTTTAATAAATAAATTTTTATTAAAATAAGGTTAAGATGGGTATTTCGAAAAAGGTTTTCCAGACAATGTTTGTGCATCTTGTGATACAAGTTGTAAAACATGTTATGGGGATGGCTCTGACAATTGTCTTAGCTGTGATACGACGTAAATTAATTTATTAAAAACAATAACTAGAATTTCAATTTCAATAAATTCTAAAATTATATTAAAAAAAAATGAATATAAAAAAAATATATAAATAAATAAAATTCATTTAAAAATAATTAGATATTTAAATTTAAATGATGAGTGTGTAGATCCTTGTGGTACAGGATATGTTGGAATTAGTGGTGTTTGTGAATAGTGTGATTCAGGTTGTGAAACTTGTGATACCAGTTAAGATAATTGTTTGGTAACTATATTAAAAAAACAAATATTTAAATTAGATAGAAATGTATTAAATAAAGCTATAAATTAATTCATAATTTTAATTAAAATAATAGACTTGTAATTTTGGATATTTCCATTATAATGTTGATAATACTTGCTTAACAACTTGTCCAGATGGTAATATAATAATTAATATATGAAATTTTATAATTTATATAGACAAAAATTTTATATATTTATATTTATAATAAAATTTTAACTTAATTTTTTTATTAGGCTACTATCCTGTAAAATATGTTACTCTAAAATTATTATTCTAATTTTTATTAAACATATTTTTTATAGAGCAACAAGTAATGTTTATAATGTGACCCTACTTGTTTTAACTGTAATTATAGAAATTTTAAATTAAAGATTTTATTTAAAAAAAATAAATAATTATTTAATAAATTTTTCTATAAAATATTGATATTTTTAATTATTTAAGGCGATTGGAGTACTGCCACTGACTGTACTGAATGCACAGGGACATTATATTTATATGATTCATAATGTATAGCAACATGTCCAGATGGTACATATACAAATACAGCATCAAATACTTGTACAATATGTGATTCTACGTAAATTTAATACAATATCTATCATATATATATAATTTTAAAATTTAATATAAATTTTATCTCATACAATTTATTTTGAATTTTTATTTTATAACATAAATTTTATGTTATACAAATAATTTTGAAGTTAATATTTTATTAGCCTTATTTTAAAAAAATAAATAAAATTATTTTAAACTTATATTTATAGATGTGAAACTTGCAGTGGGCCAGCTGATACGGAATGTTTAACTTGTGATACTTATTATAAAGGTTATTATTTTTATGCAGATGAAAATAGGTGTTTAACAAAAACTTAATGTGAGTCTTTATCTCCAGATCATGTAATAGATTTAGACGATGTAGACGGAGAAAACGTATCTTGTATAGGTATAAAAATTTCAAATACTATAGTTAATTAATTAAATACATTAATAATTTTTTAAAATAATTTATTAATTTTAATATTAAATAAAAAAGAATTGATTTGTGATCCAACTTGTTAAACTTGCGATCAAAATAAATACTATAATTGTCTATCTTGTGCAAGTCCAAGGTATCTTTTATACACATAATGTGTTAATACTTGTCTTTCTTATTAATTTGGAGATGCAGCGACTAGAACTTGTATGGACTGTGCAAGCGAATGTGCAACTTGTGAATTTACTGATGATTATTGTTACACTTGTAATGATGGATATTATTATTTGGCTGCCGATTTTGTATGCTATGATGAATGTCCTATAGTAAAATATAGAAAAATATAACTTTATATATTAAAATTTATTAAAATAAAAAGGGGTACTTTGAAGAGGATACCACTATGACTTGTGATATATGTGACACAAATTGCATGGAATGTGACTAAACTGCTACTACTTGTACTTTTTGCTATGAGGGAACGTAAATATTATAATTTAAAAATCAATTCAATTTTAAAGATATAAATAAATTAATCATATATGAATAAATAAAGAACCTATTTTAATTTTTTAAACAAAAATAAGTGAAAAACTAAGCAAAAATAATTTATATACATTTCTACCTCAAAAATAAAGTTCCCTTCCAACACCAAACAACTTAAAATCTAAAAAAAAGTTATAAAAAATATAAAAAAAAGCCAAAAAATATAAAAAAAAAGCCAAAAAATATAAAAAATATAAAAAAAACCCAAAAAATATAAAAAACATCAAAAAAAGCCAAAAAATATATAAAAAATTAATTAACAAATATTTTTCAAGCTACCTGCTAAACGAAATCTGCATCGCCGCCTGTCCCGACCTGGCCTACTACACCGACGAGGTCGCGAACGCCTGCTACCCCTGCAACTACCAGTGTCCCCTAAACTACTGTTCCGGTCCGGCCTACTCAGACTGTCTCACAGTCTGTCCGGACGGCTACTTCGAGCAGACGTCCAGCAGAACCTGCGAGCCCTGTTATCCCGGCTGCACGCTCTGCGACGGCGCTGCCACTGTTTGTTCCGCCTGCGCGCCCAATTTCTTACTGTAAGGAACTGACTGTGTGGATGATTGTCCTGTTTCTTTTTACTTTGATGAGACTGATGTAGTTTGCTATGCGTGCGATGCTAGTTGTTATATGTGTGAGGGGCCTGCAGCAAATTAGTGTACTGCGTGTGAGGGGAACAGGTTTTTGCAGGGAAATTAATGTGTTATTGGGTGTGCGGGGACTGGGGTTACGGGGGATTTAACTGATAATGTTTGTAGAAATTGTGATAGCTCGTGCACTGCGTGTTATGATTACCCGAATTAGTGTACGGCTTGCGCTGCGGGGTATTATTTGTCCGGCACTTTGTGCCAGTTGTGTTCTGGTAAAGAGAAATAGCAAAATATTTTATTAATTATTTTTTAAATTTGTTTAGTTTTAGCTTTTTTTAATTTTTATTTTTTGATTCTACTTTTCTAATTTTTATTTTTTGATTTTAATTTTATTTTACTTCATTTAATTTTACTTTACTTTTTTTAAAAAGATGGATATTATGGTAGTGGAACTGCTTGTTACGAATGTCATAACGACTGCTTAACCTGTTATGGACCAGACGCGGACAACTGTAATTCTTGTGATCCTTCTAGAACTTTGTACTTATAAGTTTCCACCTGTCAAGGTAACTGTGATGCCGGCTACTATTTAGATACTTCAACTGGTATATGTAGACAATGCAATACTGGTTGCGCCACATGTGTGAATAAAGCCAACAATTGTTTATCGTGCACAGGTTTTTATATACTTTATAATAATAAATGTAATCATAACTATTGCCCTGCCGGTTATGTTATTGATTACGCTAATAATATTTGTGAATAATGCGATTCAACGTAAAATAATTTTTAATTTATTTTTTATAGTTTTTTGAAATATAAAATTTTTTTATAAGCTGTGAAACATGTACTGGTACTACCTCATCTGATTGTTCTAGTTGTGAGTATTAATAAAGATACTATTATTCTGGTTAATGTTTGAGTAATTTAATTTTAATTAAATAAAATATAAAGATTTTTAATAAATTTTAAATTTTTTATTTTAAAAGCTGATTGTCCGGTTGGATACTATAAAAATACATATTCTTCTACATGTATTCATTGCGCAAGCGAATGTGCTACTTGTGCAGATGATGACGGGTCTTTGTGTTACTCTTGTACTTCTGGCTATTTAGAAGGTAATTAAAAATAAAATTAAAATTAAAAATAAATATTAAAAAATATAGTTTTTTAATTTATTAAAAAAAACTAATATAATTGTTTATTAATAATAAAACTTTTTTATAAATAATTAATTAAATAAAATATTTTCCTATAAGGAACAACTTGCGTGACATCTTGTAGCGACGGCTATTTTAAAGTTCCCGGTATTGATGTATGTAATTTGTGTTAAAATATTGTCCCCTCTAATATTAATTCTTATTGTACAAGTTCATTATGCCCGGGAATGAAACCTAGTGATGACAATTAATCCTGTGAAGAAATTTGTGGTGGTAAATAAAATAAAATAAAATAAAATAAAATAAAATAAAATAAAATAAAATAAAATAAAATATTAATATAAGATTTGATTAAATATTTTTTTAAGTTCAAAATAATTATAAAAATTTCATATCTTTCAAATTAATTTTAAAAAAATTTATTATTAAAAATATTTTAATAATATACCTATAAAAAATTTATATAATATATTTTAAACTAAATTAATTCTCTTTAGATGGTATAAGAATTACTGATACAATTGAATGTGATGACGGTAATAATGAAGATGGGGATGGTTGTAGTAGCAATTGTAAAGTAGAATATTTATGGGAGGTAGATATTTTATTTACAAATAAAAGTTTTTTTTAATTTTATCTTATATATTAAAAATATATAAATTTAAAATATTATACATTATTTTAATTCTTTAAATTTATTTTTTAGTGCAGTGGAGGCGATGGAAGTAATCCAGATGTATGCATTGATAAGTAAATTTCTATAAAATAAATATATTCATTTTTAATAAAATATGTAAGTCTAATTTTTGAGTTAATCTTAATCATCAATTAATATATTAACAAATATTATTTAAGTAATATAAAGATTATAATAAAATTTAATTTATTATAATAAGGACAGAAATAGGGTTCACCATAGATACTACTAATACAACTTATTATAATTATGGAGAAAATGCAATTTTTGCAATGAATATCGAATTTAACAAAACATTTACCTTACCTCTAGGAGTGGCAATTTAAGATTTAATATATGTAGAAATAGAAGGACATGACAAATAGTTTGATTACTAATTATATAGTTTAAATAGGAGAATGCTTGAAACTTAAAATTAAGAATTTTTATATAATAACCAAAATTAGTAACAATAAAAACAAAAATAAAAAAAATATGACTTACGATAATTGACTTCAATATAAGCTACTCAATATTTATTGGAAATGGAACTTACAGAAACAATAAGAAACAGGGAAATTTCGGTAATTTTTAAATAAATTATAATCTTTATATTCTTATTTTTTTTAAAACACTTAATTTTTTTTCTTAAAAAATTTAATTTTAAATAATTAATTTTCAAAATAAATTAAAATTTAATAAAAATTAATAGGTTACCTTTTATCCAAAAGAATATTTTTGGAGTTTGGACGGCTCAGTCAGTTTATCTGCTGATTCTAAGCAAGTTGGAACAATAGAAAGATATATGTATTACAGTGAAACTGAAAGAAATATAACAGGTCTATATAAATATCTTTAACCAGGTAAATTTTATTTCTCGATTTAAATTTAAAAATTTTAACTTACTTTATAAAAATAAGTATTAAAAAACTTTTTTTAATAATTTAATATCCTAATTATTATACATTATAAAATTATATTTTTTTTTAACCTTTATATTAATTATATATTATTTTAGCCATTGGTATTATTCTAATTATAACTTTCATTAACATGTTGAGATATGATGAAACTCATGACAATAAGTTTTATTATTGTCATACTGCTTTAGATTCTTTGTAATTAATATATTTTTACCGATTTGTAGACTTAAGATGGCCTTTGTAAATATTATTATTTTAGACTTTAATTAATTAAATTTATCTATGATATTTAATTTTAGTCAATTTTAATTATAAATTAAATATTTAAATTTATTTTAGAGAAGGATTTAGATTTTTCGAATAAATGGTACATATGACTGACTTTTTTATCCCCAATTTATTTGCTGGTATGCAAAGTACATTGTCTAATTAAAAAGTATATTATTATTTATGCTTAATATCATTATAAATTAAATTATAAAAGAAAATATTTTTGAAGAATTATTTTACCTTTTTTATACAAATTTAAAATATAAATAGGTATTTGAATTTTATTTCATAACTTCATCTTTTTTGGAAAATTCTGGAGGACCACTTTTGTTACTTTTTATATTTTTAGTTATAATTGCATTTGTAGGATTATTTTAAATTCAAAAATTTTATTAAAATCACGAGTAAAATAATTTCTATGCATTCTTCTACAAAATAAGAAATGTCAGATTACAATATGGAATATTTATCGATTATTATTTAATTACGGGAACTACATTTTTTACTTATGGAATTTTGTAGTTTTTAGACCCAAGCGAAACCAGTTTAGTATCACTAATATTTTCTATACTTATATTTATATCTTATTTAGGTAAATTATTTACATATTAAAACAAGATGTTTTCATAGAATATAAAATATCATTTTTAATTAGCATTCTATGTATACAGTACCTAATATATGATAAGAAATTAAGCTTAGTTATATGATAAAGAAGAAATGATTGCTGAACAAATAAAATAAAGGAAAACTGAGTATAATTAATACTAAAAGAAAAAAAGAGAAAATAAAATTAAAGAAGAAATCGGAAGTTTAATAGAAATTGAAGATTAATAAATCGAAGATACCTAAAAAGTAATTAATTAAGTTTATAATCTTTAAAGATTTTTTTAATTAAATAATATTATTTTTAACTTTTTTTGGATTAAATATATATTTTTAAATTAATTTTTTTTACATCTTTAAAGAAAAATAGCGTAGACAGCAAAGAAGAAGAATTTTATGCTCCTGTTTATGAACTCCCTATTGTAAAAAGAGCTTAAGAAGATGTGAAATTCTACGAAAATTTATTGATAGATTTCAACTAAAATTATGAATAAAAAATTACATCTTAACTAGTTTTATAAAAATTAGAGTCTAGAAATGTAGATATAGACGTATAATTAACGGATTCAACATTTAGGTATAAAATATTAATTTAAATCTTAAATATACTTAAAAGATTTTTAACTAAAATTTATTATAAATTTACTAATTAATAATTATATTTAATAAAAAAAAAAAAAATTATTTAAAAGGTTTAGAAATTTTTGGACAGGAATTAAGCCAAATGATTTTCTTAAACCAGGTTCATCTAAATCCAAATCAAAGCTTTAAAGGAAAATGAATGAAAAAATTATTTTATACTAATTAATTATTCTAATTAGGAAATTTTTGGCACCTTTAATTATCGTGTTATTTAATTCTTCAGCTTATACTTAAATTATTCTACTTCAAATTTTACATTTATCTATATTATTTGGGTGGTGGTTCAACTCTTTTTCAATATTTTTAAGAAAAAGAGATAATATTAGAGCCTTTTTGTCAGAATTCTTAACATTTTTGGGAGTTTGTGGGTTTTATTTAATGATTTCTGATACTTCTGAAGATGAAGGAAGTAAATAATAAAATAAATTCTTATTACTTTATTTAATATTTAAAATATATTTAAATTTAATAACAATTTTATTTTTATAATAATATTTTATATAGGAAGAACAAGAATCTCGTTATTCTGCATTTTTATCTTCATGTTAATATTTTTACTTCATTTCTTTTTTTTGGCAGGTGAGGAAATTAAAAATATTTATAAATATTTGAAAGAGTAAAAAGATAGAAGACATAAAGTATATCAATAATAAAAAATGTAGGATATGGAGTTATAAGAGCTTATAGATAAAATAAAGTTAAATAAAGGAATTATAGAAGCTGAAAAAGCTAGACATCTTAAAGTAAAATAATAAGAAATGGAAGAGAAGTTAGCATCTAAAAATGAAATGAAAACTAATAAAGAAAGAATAAATGAACTATTTTATACTCAAGCTGGTAAAGAAAATCTTTTGACTTAATAAATTGGTAATAATTAAAACACAACAAAAAGTTTGAAGGATTAATAATAATCCGAAACATATGCAAATAACAAAAATTCAAATAATACATTAATGAAATAGATTCCACCAAATCTAAGCGAAAACTAAAGTTTTTATACAAATACTGAATTTTAAATTACAAATCATAGTCAGATGACAAAAAAATCTAAAAAATCAAAATTCGACCTAAATTCTAAAAACTCTAAATAACAATTAGAAAGTAAAAAAGACCCAATGCAATCTACACATTCTTCATTATCACTTAGTATTCCTGACGCAGATCATTAACAATCAGTAAATAGATTGCTGGGAGCAGAAAAAACTAACTAAAATAGAAAAGATACAAAATAAAATACACAAAATTTATTTTAACAACAAAGAGTTAAAAAAAACGCAAACAAATAATAATATTCTAAATAATCTAAATTCACATTAGATAATAACGAAGATAACGAGGATGAATATGAAGAAGAACTGTTAATTTAATCAAATTTCCATCAAAATTAAACCCAAAATTTTAATTAGAATTTAAGCTAAAATTTAACCTAAAATAATTTAATTAATAACCAAAATTTTAACAATAATAACAGTATTAATAATAATAAAAACGGTTTTTAACTGCAAAAAAATCCTAATCTTTCTATGTTTAATAGCGTAAAATAATCTAGAAAAGAATTAATTACTGGATAAAGTAGCATTCCTGAAGGAAATTTGGGGTATAATGGTCCTAATAACTACGGATTTTTGGTCTCTGGATAGTAATTGGCAGCTTAAAATTAAATTTTATAATAAACTTCTTTGTTTCCATAATAATTTAAAGGACATTAATAAATTTAAAATAATAATAATAATTAAATGAATTAAAATAATAATAATTTTTAAATGAATTAGAATATAAACGTAAATAATTAATAGTAAACAATTAAATAACCTCAAAATAAACTCACTTTAAGAGAACTAGGTAAATAAAGCATGGCGTAGGTATAAAAAGATTTATGAAAAATATTAATATTATAAAATATGATATTTATATATATTATATATATTTATTCATTAATTAAAGTTACTATATATTATTCACAGTATCTAAATTTAAGACGTATTGTTCAAATATTTATTTCATTATATTTATTTATTTATCTTCAAATTTAACTTAACTTAAATCACTTCAAAAATTATTTCTATAAATAACCTTCTAAAAATAAAAATAGAATATTGCTTATCATTTTAATTAATTTTAAATAATTATTCTTTTTAAAGATAGAAATTTTAAAAAATTAATAAAACATTTATTTGTAAAAAAAATAAAAAAAATACAAATTTTACTTAAATAATGAATATTGACGATTCAGAGTAACTAGACATAGAATCCGATTATAGATCTAGTCAAGGAGTAGATATAGAATAAGAGAAATAAAAATTAAAAAAATAAAAAAACAACAAGCATGGACACAATCATCAGCATGGAAAGTGTAAAGATGGCCATTCTAAAATAAAAAAAGGATTTTAAAATAGAAATTGGACTGTTTTATTTTTCACTATGTTTATGCCAGTTTAGGGATATATATTGTAGTATTTTGTAAAATAAATAAAAATAATTAAAAAGGCTAATTTATTTTAAAAATTTATTATAAATTTTTTTTATAAATATAAATTTTTAATTCTAAAAGTGGTTTTTTGATCTTTTGCTCGAAAAAGATGGGTCAAAAGGATTCTCTTATTATGGAAATTTAGGCTTTATGTTATTTATAGCAATTATGAATATTTAAACCTATTATGTATGTGTGTTCACCAAAAACACTCCATATAAAAAAGTATAATAAATAAGTTTTTAAAATATTGAATTTGTTAAAATAAAAATTATTTGTATATATATATAAAAATTTTAGTAAAATATTTATAAAATAAATATAGTCTCCTCCCGTTGTTGACACAACCTTAGAAGAAACTTATTAAAATGATAAAACTTGTTAAAATTGTGATTAATGGAAACCAATACGAACTTCTCATTGTTCGGCATGTGGTGAATGCATTATGAGGTATATTTAAAATATATAAAAAATTTTAAGAATTGTGTACCCTTTTAATTAATTAATAAATATAATAATTATTATTTATGCTACTTTAAAATTTATTATTTATTTTATTAAAATAAAGAATGGACCATCATTGTCCTTGGGTAGATAATTGTGTAGGATTAAAAAATCACTAAGCATTTTTACTATTTACAGCTTATATGGCAGTAATATTACATTAAATAAATTATATTCCTTTATTTAAATATATAATTTTTATATATATATTTTTATTCATTCAATAATAAATAAACAAAAGGCAGGAGCGATTTAATACCTTTACCACAGTATTTAATATTGTATTTATTAAAATGATAAGCCTTCATTTTTTGACGATCATAATATACTTTTTTTCTTGTATTGGACAATGGTAGGTATTATTATAGGCCCAATTACACTTATGCTTTTAGGATTAACAATTTTCCACGGTACATCTTTACTTAATAATACAACAACTCTATAAAGCATGGGTGGTTATTAAGTAAGATCTCCTTTAGAAGTTGATTAAACACCTAGAAAAGAAGAACTTCCTTAAGGAGACTATTAAGGTGGTACAGCTAAAAGTGTAAAATAATTATTATTTAAAAATATTATATATATATTAATAATATATACTTTATTAATTGAATTTTAATATATCATATTTATTAAACTGTATTATTTATATAGATTAATGTTTATGATATGGGCGTATTGGCGAATATAGCATCTTTTTTTATGAGTGATAGAGCATTTTTTTGGTTAGCAAAACCTAATGAACCAGAAAATGATGGTATATTTTTCATTATAAAAATAAATAAGTTTATAAAAAATCCATTTTGATTAAATAAAAATATTTTATGACAATAAATATATTCTCATAAATATTTTTTTTATTAAATAGGTGTTTATGTGACATAAAACCCTCCTGTTTATAAATAAGAGCATGTAAGATTTTAAATGAAAGATTAATACCCTAAAGATGCAGATGCTCCTATAAATGAATAATATATAATTTAAGGATTCTAGGAAGAAATAAATAGAGAAAAAAAGAAATTCGCAAACAAATAGTTAAAATTCGGACTCTAAACTTTCAAATTTTCTGTATAAATTATTTAATACCATAATTAATAAAGTATTAATAATTTTTAAAATTCAATTTAAATAAATTTAGTTGGAGGAATCTGATTAAATACCTTAAGTAGCTTAGTTAGATTTTGTATAAGAGGAAATGAAAAAATAAAGAGAAGAAATTTAATAAAAAATGAATTAATTTGAGACTAAAGAAGAATTTGAGGCTTTTATAAAGGAAAAATAAAAAAATATGATGAATTTGGTTTCTTAAAACGTCAAAAAAGATATTGAAAAACAATTCTCTTCTGTTGAATAAGAGGAAGAAATTAAAAACGAAAATTAAAATGAAAAAAATGAAGAATTAAATTAATTTTCTAATTTGTTAGATTGATAAATTTGGGTTTTATTTATTTTATGAATCTATTAAGTATATTGTAATATTTATAAAAGATAATAATTTTATATTATAAAATTTCATATTATCCTATAAATTACTATATACATTACGATTAAAATTAAAAACCGCAAAACTGTATTTTTAATTTAAATTAATATATAAAGTTAACAATTTATTAGCAATATTTTTCGCATATAAATATATTATAAACACAACTGATTAAATAAATTCTTTTTGATGTTCACTCTTTTGGGGAGTAAAATTAGGTAGGTAACTCCCAACTCCCAAATTAAATAAAAAGAATTTAAATTTTAAAAAATGCATATTTTTTATTCATTTTTAAATATTGTTTATTAATCAGGGATTAAAAGATAATTTAATTTTATTACCCTTTGTAATATTATCACTAATTATCACTTTAAATCTTGAAATATGAATATATGGCTTTTATTCATTTAATTGATGTATATTTTATTTATTTTGACCCTTTTAATATTTTTTATATATTCAATGTTTATTACTCTTAAATATTACTTAACAATTATTTATTAA
>LDAU01000060.1:0-85398 GCA_001447515.1 Pseudocohnilembus persalinus
ATAATAATTTAGAAGATTTCAAAAAAATATTATTTTATTATTTAGAATAAATATAAAATAATAATGAAAATAATATTGACAATAAAAATGTTTAAGGTTGGTTAAAATTTTAAGTTTATTTTAACCATTTCTGATTTACATAAAATTTAAGACAAAATAAAATAAGAAAATGCTAAGTTTGTTTATTATAAATTTATTAAATTATAATAAATAAAAATTAAAACAATAGACTTTTCAATTTTTTGTCTCATAATTATATAAATTAATAATAAATGCGTTCTATACAATTTTACAATTTTTATTTAATATTATATAAAAATGATTAACAATATTATAAATAGAAAGAAAATAAATTTCTAATGAATTTGAAAATAGTTTATTTTAATGAAATAAATAAAATTTAACTCATAGTAAAAATTCAATAATTTGAAATTTTATTTCAAATAAGTTTTATTAAATTAATGTTTAATTAATAACTAATAATTTTAAAATTTAATTCAAGAGACAAGCAAATAAATAACAAAATAAATAATTAGAAGTTCTAAGTTTTAAAAGGGGTAGTACAAAAATAAAGTTTATAATTATTTAATAGAAAAAATGTCGAATAACCATTATAATACAAAATGGAAAACGACAATGAATGACTTGATGGTAAATCTTTAGTATGAAATAGAACCTAGAATTTAAAATGAAGAAGAATTGGGTATAAAATTCAAAAGAGAAGATAAATAATGGTTTGTATACTACGGACATTTATACATCAGGTACAAATAATTTGAAACTTAGTTAATATTAAATATTTATACTATTTTATAATTCAGAATTATATTTTTAATTTATTAAGGTACATTGATTGCTATAGAAAGTTAGAGGACTGCTATGATTAAGTCTTACACCCTCAAAAAAGAGCACTGTTGTAAGATTTGTTAGAAAATACTATGTTAAGAATGCTTTAAGTAAAAAAGAACTTGGTTTATTACAATACTAATACATTATCAGTGAGGTCTGATTTTCCTAATCTTGATGAAATTTTAATTGAAATAAAATAAACTCCAGAATTTCTTTAAATTCCTGTTCCCAAATACTTTAAGGAACTGAATAAAGAGGAAAGAAATAAAAGAAATCAAATTATCGATAAATTATTGAGGTAGTTTCATGATACAAATTTACCTGAGTAGGAAATTATAGAAGAAAGATCAGTTTTAGATGCCAATCTCAAAACTGCTATAAGAATTATTCAAAAAAATGAAAGAGGAAGACAAGGTTTATAATTAATTTTTATTTGGTAAAATTTTAATTTATAAAATTAAATTTATTTAGG
Source organism: Pseudocohnilembus persalinus (assembly GCA_001447515.1). Taxonomy (NCBI): domain Eukaryota; phylum Ciliophora; class Oligohymenophorea; order Philasterida; family Pseudocohnilembidae; genus Pseudocohnilembus; species Pseudocohnilembus persalinus. The sequence goes on from LDAU01000060.1 coordinate 1,322, forward strand.
GATTGCAAGAACAAGATAAGCAAAAATAATTATAGATAATTTGGAATAATAAATGAAAGAAAGAGAGCTGATATCTAAAGGTATTGAACTTTAAGATGAGGAAGGAGAAAGAGAAGCCTCAGTTTTAACTATATAAACTTATTTTAGAGGTTATAAAGCAAGAGAGGAAGTATGGACAATGAGAGAATAAGAATATGAGTTTTTAGGCATATCGAAAAAATGTAAGTATATATATAATTTAAAATTTTAACAATTTAAAAATGTAGAAAAAATTTAAAATAAACATTAATTTCATTCATAAGCTGAAGATCCAAATAACAAGGATTCAGAGATATATAAACTAAATTAAAAAAGAAAAGAATTAAAAAAGCTTTAAATTGAATAATAAATTTCTTACCAAGATGCTATAGATGATTTAAAATAAGAATATTAAGATTTATGGAGCGATGATATAAAGGATAGAATGCTTGAGGAAAGAAGAGAATGGATAAGAACGTAATTATTATTTTATTTTATTAAACTCTAAAGAATGAATAAAAATAAAATTTAATTTTTAAAAAGTGAACTAGATAGAAATGATTATAAAGCATTGCCAGCAAATGCTAAAGCATATTATGATAGAAAAAAAGTATAAATACCATTAACGCCAGAAGAAATAGAATTTGAATAATAATTAATAGAACAAAAAAAAAAAGAGAAGAAAAAAGCTAAGGATGCTAAGAAGGGTGGAAAAAAAAAGAAAAAAAAACTTTCTGACCGAGATGAGTTTATTAAAGAAAGAACTTTAATTGGACCAAGTGAGGCAGTTAATAAAATATAGGAAAATATCGAAAAGTATACAAAGGAATGGGATGAAAAGAAAGAATATGAAAACTTTGAATAGGTAATATATTTATTATTTTAATAATATATATAAAAATAATAAATATAGTTTCCATTAAATTTTTAAAGGTGAGTCAAAAATATATAATTAACTTCACTTTATAATATTACGCCAATTTAAACTTAATTATTATTGTTTCTTTTCATATTTAAAGTACAATCTTATCAAAAATAAACCACATATTTTCACAAAATATTTTATTAAAATTTCTAATTAAAAATAGCAATACGACGAAGAGTTGATTAAAGATTTAGTTTTACCAGAGGTGGAATTAAACGTCTAGAATTTAGTAGATGAGATTATTGATATTGAATTAGGAAATCTAAGATTGAAATATAAATTGAAAAAGAAAAAAAGTAAAAAGAAAAAGAAAAAGAAAGCCAAAAAGAAGAAAGCAAAAAGAGTTCCTGGAGCCAAACTGTGTAAAAATAGAGATCCTAGAGATATGTTGGCAGAAGTATTCAAAAATTAATTAAATTTTTTTATTATATTTAATATTTTTTTATCAAAGCTGATTGAGGCTGGAGTAGTTAAAAAACTAATGCCTGCTTAAATAACTGATATATAAGGTGGGGTAAATATGCTTAGATTAAAGTAAGAATAGTTAATGGAAGCAGATAAAGATTATCCCTCTTAGCCTGATCCGTCCATGCTAGAATTAAGAAATATTTTAATTGAGCAATTAATAATGCCTATGGGAAGTACATATGTAAAGAATGAGTTGGGAAAAATGAATTATTATAACTTTTTTGGTCCTCACGGATCTGGTAAAACTCTAGCAATAAGAGCAATAGCAAATGAGCTCGATGCTATGGTTGTAGATATTTCACCTGCAAATCTAGAAGGAAAAATCTCTGATAAGGATAAAGATTCTTATAATAAAATATTATACATGGCATTTACTTGCGCAAAAATATATTAACCATCTATTATTTATATAGATGAAGCCGAATAAATTTTCAAGGCTAAAAAGAAGAAGAAGAAGAAAACAGGAATAGTTGATGCTGGACCTCCACCAACCAATTTTGGTAAATTGAAGTTACCACTTTAAAAATTCAAAAAAGCCAAGTATTTGGAAAAAACTGATAAAGTTGCAGTTATTTCATGCACTGCTAAACCATGGCTTATTAATAAAAAGCAACTTAAAAAGTTTACGGAAAAAAGGATTTACTTTCCTTTTCCAGACTATGGTACCAGGAAAATGTTATTTTAAAATTATTTAGAGCAGAAAAAAATATAAATTCCACATAACTTCAGCGTATCTACTATTGCTCATATTACTGAAGGTTTTACTCCCGGAAACTATGAAGAGGCTGTTAAAAGGGTTTTGACTTAGAGAAGAATGTTGCAATTAAATGAAAGGCAGTTGACAATGAATGAATTTGTCATTCCTCTCAGTAATCAGCCATCTACATATGCTCTTGAATACAAAAAATTCAGGGAATTTTTCGATGACATGTCTGGGGTAAAAGTTAGAAGAGGAAGATTGTTAAACCCAGCGGACGATGATGCAAAAAAAAAAACAAAAAAAAAGAAAAAATGATATTTTTTCTAATTTATAATTAAAGTATTTTATATAATAATTTATAATTTTTGTTTTTCAAAAAACATTTAAAATTATTATGAATTAATAATTTCCTAGTTTCCTAGTTTAGAATAAATTTAATAAATAAAAATCTTACCTAAATTAAAAAATTAACAATTTTATTTACAGTTTTATAAAAAATCTTTAAAAACGAAAATTAAATATAAAATATTATAGAATGGAAACTATATGCTGGACTGTCATGCTTTTGTTTTCATTTGCTGGTTTGATACTAACATTATTTTTCTTTTTAATTTAGGGAGATTTTTAAAGAGGGAAAATCAATGCTTATGAAATTAAATATTCACTGTATAAATATGGACCAATTGAAGTATTTATACAATTTATAATAACATTGGTTGTAATCTATTAAAATAATTCAATTCTGATGCTATTAAATATACCAATGTTTTTAATAAATATTTGTTTCATGTATGGGAAAAATTAGGGTAGGAGATTAAAGTTTAGTAATATTTTATTTTAAAACAAAGAAGATAATTATGGTTAACTTTTAATCTTCACTTAGTATAATAATTAATACCAATTTACAAATTATAAGATATGTAAATATAAAGTATGTTTCTATATAACTTTAACTCTTACTTTTACTATAAAAGCTAGTTGCGCAGTTTATAATATGCTAAACTATCACTTGAGCTAACTTATGTTAGAAAACTAGCTTATATAAAAGGAATATTCATCTATTTTACAATGAATTATTTTTTAAATTTATACCAAATAACTGCAAAAAATTTAATATAATTATAAAGTTATCCTTTTGTCTCATATTATTATTTTCATTTCACCTAAATTTATTTATAATTATAATTTATAAATCTCCTAAATTTATATTTTATTAATACTGTCAAGAAATACCACATATTTTAAATTAATTTTAATTTTAAAATTATATCTGTTTATTTTAATTAGCCTATTTTAAAATAAAATTATCAGCTCAAAAGCCTTATTTTTTACATTTTATATTACTGGTTTATTTTTATAAGGTTATTAATAATATTTTTATACTAATAAACTTATAAAATTATCACTCTCTTTTTAGAGTAAATATAAAGATAAAGTAAGAATTTAGCATATTCTTATTTTCAGTTAAAATTATTTAAATATTTTTACAAAATTTTTTGTTTTCACTATATTCTAATTATATTATTAAATGATTTAATTATTAGTAGTACAGTAGAATTGTAAAAAGTTATATAGAATTTACATAAATAAACTTTTTTTAAAATGTTTATATTTATATAATTTTAAAATATGTTAAAAAATTAATTATTTATTGTTAGGTTTTTTAATATTTTTTTAATTAATATTTCAATTAGTCATCTACTTAAAACATTATTATATAACTAGTATATAGTTGAAAAAAATATATATCTAAAATAGAAAAGTTTAAGGGGAAAAAATCTTTTTTTGAGTATAAAATTTAATGTTATAAAGTATAAATTTATACATATATTTATTTTATTAGGAAATCACTATTATAATTAGTTATTTTGTTCTACATCATTTAAATTATTAATTTATTATTCTTACTACATTTATAATCTTTACTCCTATAATTATTAGGGTGAATCCCTAAAAGGACAATTATTAATATTATTTAGCTGGCAGTATTCCTAAAAACAATCACAATGTACCTTAAAAATAAATATTATATAGAATAATATATTCTTAATAATTAATAAATTATTCTATTTATACTTTGTGCCTTTTGCACCCAAAATAAGTAAATTCTCTATCATAAATTAAATCAAGACAAATAGGACATTATTCTTCTTACACTACTAGCTTTAACTTTCTTTTTGTTTTTATTATTATATAATGAGATTTAATCTTAATAATAACTATACCTTTTTTCAGGTACTTAAATATAGTTTTTATTATAAACTTATAAAAGTATATCCAAAGTGAATAAAACATAAATTTTAATAGATAATATATCATTCTTGTAAAACAATTGCACATACTCCTTCCATTTCTAAAATATAAATGTTATAATAAAAATTAAATATTAATATTTTTCTGGCGTTAGATTTCCTTATATGTAATTTTTTTTATTTTAAAAAGTTTTAATTGTAATCTTATTGTATTTTATTACGTTATTTTTTGATTAAATTTAAAAAAAAATATAATTGAGAATCATAATAATTTCTATAAAATTTAAATTAAAAATTACACAATGTATTTGAAAATAAAAGTAATTATTTATTTTATATTAAATTAACATTTTTTATAAAATTTGATTTTTTACTCTTTTATTAATTTTAAAGTTTGTAATAAAAATAAAAGCAAAAGTAAACAAATGAATAATCTAAAGATTTAGTGATATGAATTAAAATAACATCCTCTCTATTATTATACTCCACTACAATTATTCCTACAATAACTATTCCCAATACATAAATTACACCATTAGTTTTATTAAATTCTGTATTTTAAAATGCAAAAATAGTATCTTAAAACAAGAAATTCTTTATTCTCAAAATTTACTAGGTTAATAATGAAAGAGTCACTATAGGGTTAATATACTATAGAATTTATTTCTAGCTATGATTATTCAAATTAGTTTAGCATACAAAGTATCTTATCTTTTTTATATATTTACTAAATTTTGCTAAATATTTTATATTTTTTATTAATTACTTTAGTACATTACTTCGTGCCTATCATAATCTAAATATTTATCATTTGAATTAAAATAATAAAAGCAAACCCTGTCCTACTAATAGAAAGAATATACGACAATATCAGCTTTTATAGTTAAGAATTAAAATTTAGAAAATTAATCTAAATCTTATTCAAAATTAGGAATTTTAAAATAAAACGGAATTTATTCCTTCAAGTAAGCAACCTAGTTATTGCAAACTATGATTTTTTCATTTTTCTATTGATTAATTTCGTAAATATCGTACATAAACAACTGGCAGTCCTAAGAAATTTATAAGACAATCTCTAGTTCTTTTAATAATAATATAAATATTTGTTCTTATTATTCTACGTATATGTAAAAGTTTTTTTCCAATTCTCCATCATCTTTAAGCCTTCATTAATAATAAAAATAATAAATAAAATAAAAATAGTAATTAATTTATTTATCTATTTACTAATTATATATTCTTAGATGTTATTAAGCCATTAATTCTATCATATACACATAATTTTATTCTACATCTAGACAATTATTAACTTTCTCATACTATTTTTTATATTTACAATACTATTGTTTAGAGATATTATCAATTTATTAAATATTATACTTTTTAAGTTAATTTTTAGATAATTGACGCTTAGAATAACCATTTTAATTGTATTTAATGTTTTCTAATTGTGAAATGAATGTTAAATTGTTTGTATTTTTATTAATTGATGTTTATTAAATTTAATTGTTGCATTATAATTATTATTCAAAAAAAATTTATTCCTTTTCTAAAAAATACAAAGATATTTCATCAGAAAAATTTATTATTTCTTATATTATTAGGTTTCTAAGAGTGCTATTTAAACTTTTTTATTCAAAATTTTTAGTATCACTCAAATCCTATAATGGTTTTTAATCATTGCTTTAATTATAATGGTAATCTTAATTACCTTCTCCATCACTTTCTTCAATGACCTAAATATATTTTTCATTTGTATTAGAAAAAAAAATACATTATAATTCATCGATTGTATATTCTATTTAAAATTTATTTTATTATCGTATAATTTATATATTCTCATTTTCTAATTTTAGACTTTAAATACTATTTAAATTATTTTTTTCCATCAAAATGTTTTAATTATTTATATTTGTATAAAATAAAATATTTTAGTAATCATTTATATAGCATTATATGCCATTTAAATTTAAATTTGTTAGTTCAAATTGATAACTGATCAAAATATTTTTGTAATATGCAAATAAAGTATTTTCTGATTAACTAAAATGGGTATTCTTTTATATATCTTCCAGCAATTCTTAATTTTATATCCTTTAATTTGTTTGCTTAATATATATTTGAAATATATCGTTTGTAATATTCAACATTTTTTCATTTTAAAATTTCTAATTTTTGATTATAACAACATCATCTTAAGCATAAATGATCATATTGTGACCTTAATTGAATTACCAATTGATATTATATGAAATATTACAATTTACTGAAATTAATGCTACAATTAAAATTAATTCTTTAATCATATTCAAATTATATTTACCTTCTTTGTTTTTAATTATAATAAAATTTTTGTTTTTATTTATCATTTATATAAAAATACTATTAAAACTTATAAATTCTTATTAATATATTTGGTAAATTATTTTAGTAACTAAAGTAATTAATTCGATAAATTAATGTTTATTTTAAATGTAAACCAAATTGTTATCAACTTTATAGAGTATTGAAAATTTGAATTTTATTATATTATATTTTATGAATGATATTATATCTAAAATATGTTCGCAAACTTGCTTAATTTTCAAAACTTTATGATTATTGTGTTTTAAATATGCCTTTAAATTTTCAAATTTTAATAGGAGACCCATTCTAATAGGTAATCCTATGATCAATTATTCTACCTTTATTTGATTATTATTTATGAATAATTAAATATATTATAAAATGTATTCTATTTTACATTAGTTTGAATTTTTTATACATTTTTGTAATTTTCATTAAATATCTACATTTTAAAATTTCAAAAGATTAAGATATCTAAAAAAAGATAAAGTATAACAGAAATTATCGTCCAAATTTAATTAAATGCTTATGATAATTTGATTTTTCCACTTTTTTTTTAAGCATATTATATTGATATGTCTCACTTTTTTACATATATCCATACTTTAATTATATATGTTATTTGATAACACCATTTATAAGTTCCTTTTGTTTAAAAAATGAAAATATTCTTCCCTTAACATTTAGAATTTCATCTTTGAACTAATCATAGAATGGGTATATATCAACATTTTAAATATTATATGGTTTTCTAAATTGGATTTATTTGTGATAATCTATATTATATTTTATATTATATTTTGGTATTTTATTATTTTCATTAATAGATTTCCATTTTACTTAAAATACTTACAAAAAAGTTATATAGTCTATGTTTAAATTTATATTTTTAATATTTTATTTTTCATTAATTCATATACAAATTATTTTCAATTTAACAGGATAACCTGTTTAATTGGTATCTAATTACTATTAGAATTTATATTTTTTATAGGTTATTTTTTTAATTCTTTTTTAATTAAGTTTATTTCAAATGTTAAGAATTTTTCTTTATATTTTATTTTCCTTTTTTATTTCTATTATTTCTTTAACAGTATATTTTTTATTTATGGATATATCTTAAATAAATATTTCCATTTTTTTTTTATTTCTTAAAATTATATTATCAATTTGTCAATTTAAATTAAATATTCTAATATTTACTAAATTTATTTTTAATTATTTATTTTAATAATTTAATTAAGAATCATAATAACATTTTGCCTGGCTAATTAAATTTTTTTATATTTATAAATTATATTTTATAAATTTATATAATTTATATTATTAAGAATTAATAAAATGTAAAATAGTAATTATAATTATAATTTATATTTAGTAACTTTTATCTATGTCATTTAATATAATATTAGAAAATTTATTTCTTAATTTTCATTATTATGATTATTATTAATTTTATAAACCTTCCTTTTCTTAAATTATATCATCAAAAAATGGATGGTTTAAAGCTTCAGAAGCAGTGATCCTTTTTTCTGGCAAATATTAAAACATTTATGTTAATAAATCCATTAAATTTTCAATATCTTTTATATAATAAAATTTTTCTCTCAAATCTTAAGCTTTATAATTTAAAAATTCTTTAAATAATTTGGAATCAAATGGAACTCTTTTACTATATTCTTCAAGTTCATCTTTAGAAGGACTGCCTAAGACTTTAAAAATTGCAAATAATTAGTCACCTTCGGTTTTACCCTAAAATATTGGGCTTCTTGTGATTAATTCAGCAATGATACATCCGACAGCTTTTAAGATTAATTTTTTTTATTATTGCAGTACGAATAATATAAAATATATTTAATTACCCCAAATATCTATACTTAAATCATATTTTGTAATACATAAAATTAACTCTGGCGCTCTATAATATCTTGATACTATATATGGAGTGTTTTTTCCATTAGGATCAATAACCTTTGAACTACCAAAATCACAAATTTTCAAATTTTATTTATCATCTATTAAGATATTTTCTCTAAATTTAAAATAAAATATATCAAACATCGAATAAATATTAATTTAATAAATAAATACGGTTTTAAATCTCTGTGTGCTATATTTTTAGAATGAATATATTCTATTCCTTTTAATATATCGTAGCTATATTTCTAATTAAATAATTTTAATATTTAAAAATCTGAAATTATATAATAAGTAGTATTTTTTACTTTTATTTAATATTCAGAAAATTATTTTTTTTCGTTTATATAATTCATTAACATATTTTCTAAATTATCCTCCATGTATTCCATTATTATATTTTAAATTAACTTTCCATTATCCGTTTTGGAATAGTAAAAGTCCTAAATAAAAAAAAGATTTAAACATCATTATAAATTAATAAAAAATTCGAAAATGGAAAAAATATGTACCAAAATTTTCACTATATAATCAGAATCCTTTATGTCAAATAATATTTCATACTCTCTACTTAATTAGTTTCCAACTTTTTCAATTCTTTTTAATGCTACTTTCCTATTCTATGAATGATCATAAGCTTCGAAAACATATCCTGATAAGAAAAATGATTTTTTTAAATAAGCCTATTTAATTAATCTAAAATTTTTATAAATTATTTTACCAAAGGAACCCGAACCAACTACTCTTTTAATTTCATAATTAGGCAAACTAACCATTTTTATTTATTTTTATTTTATTATTTTTTTAATATTTATTTTTTTATTATTATATACTTTAATGTAATTATTTTAATAGAACTATTTTGATAGAGAATAAGCAAATTTTAAAAGGTTTGTGATTAGTTTATTAGCAATATATTTTAGCATTTTAAATAATTAAATCAATTAAATAATTTCCCAGAAAAAATAATTTTAACTATTTAAAATTTGAATTTTTTTAATTAAATAATTTCAAAAAAATAATAATTTAATAATAAAAAATAAAAAAAAAATAATTTTATTTAAAAAAAAAATATTCGTATTTAGCAATATTAAATAACTAAAATTTATTTTATGTTTTTAAACTATCGAGCAAAATTTATGATTTCTTCCCTTTACAAAGGTTTATGTGTCTTAATAAGAATGAAATAGATTGTAGCTAAATAGATGATAGTTATTTAATAAAAAAATACAAAACATATTCTTTCCCTTCATTAAATTTTTATAAATAAAATTTTTAATTATATAAACTTATATACCTGTTATTATTAATCTATTTAAATGACAAATAATTATAATTTATTAGCCTATTTAATGAATTAGTATATAATTATAAAATGATTATAATCATTAATTAAAATAATTCCTATTAACATAATCAAAGTAATTTAAAAAAATTTATTGACATATATTCTGTATTTTTAATTCAAATAGTCTAGTTTTTAAATAAAGAATATATATAATATTTTAATTTTTATTTTAAAATTATAATAATATTATATAACTTATAAATTAGTTTTATTTTATAAAAAAAATGCTATAATATTAATTTTTATTTAATTAAAAATGGATTTATAAATTTAATACTTTTATTTTAAATTATTTAATAAATTTGTTTATTTATTGCATAAGATTTGAAATTTGATTGAAAAATGAATTACAATTTAAACAAATTATAAATTATTGATAAAATACTATAAAGTAAATAATTAAAGTTTTTATTTATATTATATAATTTTAAAATGTCTTGGAAAGGTTGTAAATTATATAACCTTAAATTATTAATAAATTCATAAATCTGCATCCCAATCATTACTTTCTTCTGCCTAAAATTCTTTTTCAATATTATATCTATATCCTGGATCCCCTGGTTTAATGAAATTTTTTTAAAATGTCTTCTATAAAATACAAATGAATCATTTTAAAAAGATACCCTAAAAAGATACCTTAAAAAGATACCAGAGATAATAAGAGTTTAAGGGGCTAAAGCGAAGTTAAGAAATATAAGATATAGATAGATTATACATATGGTAATAATATATTTAAAGATATTAAATTAAATGTTTTTATTTTTTTATTCGTTGTATAACTATTTTTTAAATAAAATTTTTTAAAAAAAAACTTATAAATAACAATAAACATACATAATATATAGCTAAGCTAAGCACTATTATATTTAAAATAAGAAATTAATTTAAAAAATTTAAAAAATATATGGTTGGTTAAGCTATTTTACATTGTCTAACTATTTTTTATTGTTTAACATGTATTAAAAAATTTAAAATTTTGATATTATTACTCATAAAACGGATATATTTTGAATACGCTTTAAATACCTAAATAATAATAAATTATTTTATATGTGCCAGAATAAATAAAAATAATGTTTAATTTCTAAACTTCGCTAAACCCCGGTATTTTTTTAGTACCATTTAAAAATATTAGAATGTATATATATTTATATAATAAATAGTTTGTCATATATATAAAATTACTTCCATTATATTTTTATGCTTTTATAATTCTTGCGTAGACATTTTATTTAAATTTAAGTTTTAATATTTTTGTGGATTATATTAGTCTTCTAAAATTTAAATAATTTATTTATTTAAAAATAATAAAATATATCATATTTTAAATACCTTATTCATAATCATCTAATTCATCATCATAGTTTTATATATTTTTTTTTTCAGAAACTTGAAAATTAATTTCATTCTTTTTTTATTCCATAAAATTATTTTTTTGTTGACTATTTTTAGTTGCATTAATTTTTAATTTTTTTTTTAGTTTATCTAGCAAAGCTATATGTAAAATTTTATTTAAAAATTATATAATACTTAGGATTATTAATTTTCTAAATTATATAGCTAATTACCCTCTATTTATTTATCATCTATCTAGTTATTTATGAAATATTAAAAATGTTTTTTTTTTAAATAATCTAAAGCATCTTCATTTTTCGTATCATGCTTAAGTTTAACAATTTTCATTTTGTGATGATATAATTTTCCATTTGATGGTATCAAATATTCTAAAATTATAGTGGGGGGTTCATATTTTAATGCAAATCGTTTTGGTACAATATCTTTTTTTGACTTAGAGCCAAAGCTTTTAGGTTCATTCTAAAGTATTATTTATAAAAATAAATTAAACATATATATTTTTTTTTATAATTACCTTGTATGGGTATCCTTTTCCATAATCTTATTCATAATACTAGTTTATATCTTCTTATTCATACTAATCATACTCTTCGCCATATTCATCCTAATCCGAGTTTTCTCCAACTTCATATTCGTAAGGGTCGTTATCATAACCTTTAGAATTACCATACATTCCAAGTGAACCTCCGAATTTATTACCAGTGTTTTCTATTGTTGTTTAATTATCAGATTTTTTTTTATTTAATGATGATAGGCCCCCAAATCCGTTAGATTTTTTAGTTTTAGCCATATATGATGGAACTTATTTATCACTGTCATTATCCAATCCATATGAATAAGGATCCTTAGAAGCATTTTAACCTATAGAAAAGTTATACATATTTTTTATTTATTTTTATTTAATGAATTTGTTTTTTCAATAGAAGTTTTTAAGAATTAATTAAAAAATTCAGTGTAGGTTTTTAACTAATTTTTATGTACTGAGAAATATGAACTTTTAATTTATGAATAAAAATTCATAAAATATTGTTGAATATTAAAATCTACGCATAATATTTTTATAAACATAAATAGTAAAATACTTTATAAAGTGTAATTTTATAAATGTTTTTAGCAATATAATTTTTAAAATAATAAATTATTATATTTTTGTTAATTCAATATATTTTATTTTTATCTTTTTTTTCAAGTAATTGAACAAAATTTATACTTATATCAGCTCCTCTTATAAAAAAATATTATTAAATTAGTATAAATAATGAATTTATTTTATTTTACATCACAATTAGAGTTTTTTAAGAATAACATATAAATTAACCTTAGTATAATAGATATACCTTATAATAAAAAGTAATTATAAAATTTTTCAACCAATCTTATTGGTTACATGATCATATGCATAAGATATCTATAAATTTAAAATGATTAAATAAAGATATATTTTACTATTATTATATATATGTTTTAATACAGGACTTTTTTATTAAATGAATTTATCAGTAAAATATGCTTCATGATATGGATTTTCTTCAGGATATAATTTATATGCTAGAATTGAATGTACAGAGTACCCATATTACATGATTTCATTATTGACTATTTTTATTGTTTCTAAATATTTGTTATAACATATTCCAAAACAACCTTATTTAACTTATCCATTCATTAAATTGAAACAATTTTTAAAGCATTATGAGTTTATATCTTTCTCAATTTAGTCTACTTAATCTTTCCTCTCCTCATTATCCATTTATTATGTTTTATAAACTATTATAATTCTGATTAATTTTATTTAATTTTAAGTAAATTTTAAGTAATAAACAATAATTTATTTTTTTATTATAATAGTAGAAAAATTTAAATTAAATAAATTTAAATAGTATATAAAATTATTTTTTAATAAAACCATTATATATAAATTAAAGGAGAAAAATATATTCACTATTTAGTATCATATTTTTATACCGTATTCATTATGTTATTTTCTTTATATTGTATTTAATATTTAATAATTTTATTATTAATTTTAAGGTCATCTGGATAGTCTTCATTTTTACTATTCTAAGAGAAATCACTCTCAGAACTTTCACTTTCAATTAAATGGTTTTTGTATTTATTATATTTAGATTTTTTAAATGTTTTTATAGTATTATATTTAAAATTCTATCCATTATCATCCAAACTTTCAATAAAATTATTTTAAAAATCATTTAATTCACTACTAGTATCTTTTTATCTATAATCACTAAGGTTTTCAATATTTCGTTATTAAGATTTTTGTTCCATTTATTTTTTCCACTCCTCCTAAAATAAACTTTCATTATATGATTAGCGACGATTTAATTTGACATCTAGCGATTATTGTTATATTCTTTTATTCTTCAAAAAATTTTTATTAAAATAATTGCCCAAATTTTCATTTTAACTTTTTAAATTCTATTACCCTTATTAACTTAAGTTTGGTTTAGAAATTTTATATTTGTTTTAATCTTGAAAAAATTTTTTTTATAATAATTAAGGAGAATTTAGTTTACTATGTACACTTAATTACTTAAATGCCATTTTCTATTTAACTTTATGAGCAAAATTTTTCTTAGAATTTTATTTTTATAAAAAAATTGTTTAATAATTATGTTGTTATGTAAACAGTTTAAATATTTACTAATCTGACAATAGTTGATATATGATAAAGGTTATTTAAATCTTCTGTATTTAAAGAAATTTATTCTTAGTGAATATCTTCTAGTCTATTTTATTTAATATTGTAATAAATATGTATATATTTATAAATTTATTAATTACACTTCTTAAAATAAAGGAATATCACAACCCTCATTTATCCAATCATCGTACATAATCTAGTAAAGACTTGCCCTTTTTTTAGGATTTTTTTAAATCATCTTTTTTAATAATTTTTTTAAACCTTTACTTATTTTTCTATCATTAGGAAATTTGAGCCTAAAATTCATTCATTTATATTTATATAATAATAAATAAATTCATTACTTTTATTTTCTAAATTATTTACTTTTATTTTTTTAAAATTTGGCTAAATTTCAATGGATTTTCCGTATAAAAAGGTAACTTCAAATAAACATAACAAAAAAAAGTTATTCCTAAGGACCATATATCAGTAAGCATTAATTCTTCTGACTACGGATATAACTTATAATTTTTATTGAATAATTCAGGTGCACTTAAATTTTTATTTAATAAGTTTATTCAAATTAATTATTAAATAATTTAAACTTATATACATAAAGTATTCTGTTCCTTGTTAACTAAAGAAACAGCTAGCTTAAGATTAATGACTAGAATTGACTGATATGCCAAAATCACAAATTTAAGTATTTCCAGCCGAATTATAAAGTATATTTTAGGGCTTTATGTCTCTGTGTATTATTTAATGCTTGTGCACTAAATTAGTATTTAAATAATGTTATAAGGAAATAAAAGTATCAAGTATGAATATATATTTTATTTACTCAATAAAGAAAATTAATACTTTAATTTAAAGTAAACAGTTTTAAAATCGTTATAAAATAATAAAATAAAAATAAATTATTAAATTTTTATAATTACATTTTTTCTTAACTTTTTGAAATTTATTAAAAATTATATTAAAGATAATCAAAGTAAAACTATTTTCATGTTTTTATAAAATAGGAAAAATATTAATATTTAAAACTAGATACTTTTTAAAATTAAAATTTTATAATTGCATACAAACAATATTTTTACACAATAAATTTATTTACAATATGACAAGCCTAAAATACAATCTCTAAAAACTTTTCTAAGGAATAGCTCAGAAAAGTACCCATATTATAAATTTTTTTTTAGTTTTTAATTTGGGGTAAACTAATTGTCTTATTTATGATCTATTATTTACCCTATGTCGATATAATCCATAACTAAATATATTTTTCCATTTTCAGGATTATTTATTACTTCATATAAATTTACCAAATTTGGATGCTACATTTTTTTCATAATAGCTATTTCTCTTTTCACATTTTAATAAGAATTATTAACTTACATTTCTATTTAAATATATAGATAATAAATAAATAAATAAATAAATAAATAAATAAATAAATAAATAAATAAATAAATAAATAAATAAATAAATAAATAAATAAAATTAAAATAAACTAAATTTTATAGATATCATTATCAATTAACTAAGATTTCATATTATAGTTTATATATTTAAGATCATCTCAATAAAATTGAAAAAAAATAAAGTATAAAAATATATATAAATTTACCTCCTTTTAAATTTCTGTAGTAAAACTTTTATTACTCTAAATAAGATTTTTTCATTATTTTTATTGCATAATATTTTTTTTATTTTATAGCCAGTTTAACTTTTGCAAAACTCCCTTATCCGATTGTGTCCAAGAATGTATAATTATTAATTTTTTTCTCACCCAATTCTCCAATTTTTTTGTACACACCTACAGTTTCTAATACCTTTCTAGCTTTATATGGTTTCTGTTATTATTATTTAAATTAATTTATTTATTTAAATTCTAAACTATCTTATATAAAAAGCATTTCTTACTTTATTAATTGAGCTAAAAGAATTATTTGATTGAATTAAATTCTAACTGCCCATTAACCTAACGTTTTTTAATTTATTTGTAAATTTATTAATTTAACTTGTCTATTAGTTGCATTATTTACTATTACTGCATCCCATATTATTTTATCTAAATATATATCAATACAATTTTTATTTTTTATTTTTTTTCTATAATTTAATTTAATAGAATCTTATTATTATAAAATTATTGAATTGTTAGATAAAAGATAAATATTTATAAGTTAAAATATAGTCGCTTTATTATAAAATTCTTAGTTTATTAATAAAAATAAAATTTAAAAAAAACTAAAATAAAATATTATAGTTTATATTTAAATATCCACAGAAACATATTATATAACTTTTCTCAAAAAGAACTCGTATTAAAATGTATAATTTATTTTTATAAACTTCCTCTATTTCGAGGTTAAATTATTTATTTTTTTAACTATTAAGCTATTCATTTATTCATTAAGTTATTTTTTCTATATAAGTTTATATATCCTTAATCATTACAACTAAATGCTCTAGAAAAGGTCTCTCATCTAAACAAATATATTTATTTATAGTTATTTATTTAATTTAATTTACGAAATAGATGTAAATTTATATATGATTATTTTACTTGGTTCTTCTATACATTTAAAAATTATTAGCAAAATTTATTTTAAACAATGTTTAGGTCCCATATTACATTTGTATTATTCAAGTAGCCTGTAATAATATGTGTTGTCTATTTTTATATTTTTTTATCTACCTCTATTGTCTTGACTTTTTTTTTAATCCTAATTTATAATTATATATAAAAAATTCATTTTATCTTAATTTATTTATTTATTTATTTATTTATTTATTTATTTATCAGTGATAAAACTGTAATCTTTAATATCTTATTTATTGTATTTCTTTTATTTATATCTATGTTAAATTTTTTTCATTTCAGTGATAAAACTGTAATCTTTAATATCTTATTTATTGTATTTCTTTTATTTATATCTATGTTAAATTTTTTCTTGTTAACCTCTTTTCATAACCTATGAAAGATATATATTATATATATTTCAATTTAAAGTAAATTTATATAATTAAAAAATAGTGTTTTTTCTTCTTTAATTTAACAACTTTATTTTTTATGAAATATTTTAATTAAGTATAAAAGAATTTTACTAATGGGTATTCGTCAAATAAAACTTCACTCATAATTACTCCGAATGAAAAAACATCAATTCTATCGTGATAAAGTTATAAATTTTATTATTTTTACAATATTTCAGGCGGCACATATCTAAATTAAAAAAAATAAATAAAGTAAAAATATTTGAGGTATAATGATCGGTATTATATCTTTTTTATAAAAAAATTAAAATAAAAAAAAAAAGCAATATGCCATTAACTATCTAGAGATTTTGATTAATAAAAAAAAAATTTAATATAATGGAAAAAATATACATTTTTATGTTAAATAATTTAATTAATTATAATAAAAATAAACAATTTTTATATTTTATTAAGCTTTATAAATTAAATAACCATGTACAACCCTTTCGATTTTTTTATTTCATTTTTTTTTTAATCAAACCCATATAATATATGGGTTTGATTAAATAATAAACATGCGAAAAATTATATAAAAACAAAGTAAAACAATTTTGGTGATTATTTTTTTTTTAGTTTGATTAATTAATCAATTTGGGTTTGATTACAATAAAAATTTGGTAAACAAAACAAAAGGATAGTATTCTTTTTACAATTTTAAATTTAAATTTAGACCTATATAAGAATAATATTTTATATATCAATAAATAGCCATTTTTATAAAATATGATCTTTAACTTAATATAATAATATTTATTATAATTTAAAATTAATTATGTTACGGTACTGTTCTACCGGGATTAAAATCTCTACCACAAACTTTAGGATGATAAGATTCTCCGAAATCTGATATTTTCGCATTTAATTATTTGCCGATCTAAATAAAATATATTTAATTATATGAGTTTAGGTGTTCGACCCACTTTTTTTTAGCCTATAAATAGCGAAATTATTAAAATATTTTTGAATAACAAACTAAAATTTGTTTTCGAATTTTTTAGTAGGAAAGAACACCCTTTAATAACTGATTTGAAAATTAAATTTGTTATATATACTAAAATATTAGCAGGTTTTAAATCTAGATGAGAAATGCTATTATCTTTTAAAAACTTTATTCCTTAAACTATTTGCCACAAAATATATAATTTTGATGTTAGCGATAATGTAATAGAAAAATTCACTTTAAAATGATCTAAACTTTTATTCGGGTAGTATTCCATTATTAAATCATCTGCACATTATGGGAATTTGGTCCAGTAAAATTTAGCTATATTTGGTTGTATTTTACCCTCTAACATTTCTCTTTACATTAATATATTAAGGTTTATTATTTAAAAAAATAAATTTATATATTAATTTTATATTTACAAGATTTTTTTTTCATGACTTGCTCTTCCAGACTTATATCTTTCCTTTTTTACAGCAAATTTTTTTTTTACTTCTTATTTATTGTCTTATATTATTGCTTTATTATAAATTTTGAATAAATTTCTTAAAAAAAAAATTTATTATAACTATTAATTAAAAAATTTATTATTATTATAATAAAAAAGATATTTCTAATAATTTGGTGTGATTACTCATTTAAACTTTATAAATTTCAGAGAAACCACCCTCCGCAACTGAATTTTCTTCTTATTTGAAACCACTTGTATATTTAAAATATTAGAAAATAAAATATATTATTAATTTAAAATAGTTTTTTTTACTCAGGCTTTATTTTTAGTTCAGAGTAAATCAGATTATTGCTTATATTGAATAACTTGTTAATTTACTTAAAATACTCATTATCAATTTTTTCTTACTCTTAAGAAGTTTAATTTTAATCAATAATATGTTACCTTTAGAAATTTAAATATATTAATATATTAATATAAATTAGGCTTTTTTATAGATCACTTGAAATATGCATTATGCGTTTAATTTTTTATAAAAAGCTAAAGGAAATATATTCTCTCTATATTATATTCCAGTTTTCATATATTTTTAAAATAAAATCTATTAATCTGTAAAAACATTTTTTTATAAATTTATTTATTGATTAATGCCAAAATTTGCATATTTCATTATTAATTTGATTTTATAATTCAAAAATGATTGTATAAACAAAAAGTAGTCTATTTTTATAGGCCTTTAAAAATTTAAAAAATTTTCCTAAACGAGATAAACATTCTAATAAAAATCGTGTGCTAATTATTAGATTAAAAATTATTTTTCTACTATATTTTCTATTCAAAAAAATAATCTGATATTGTCAAATAATCAAAAAATATGCTAAATTATATTTAATTTACTAATATTTTGGATCTTTAAAATGTCTAATATAACTGCAAATACCTAGATTTTAATTTACCTAAAATATAATATAATATTTACAATGAATTAAATTAATTAATATTTACCTTCTTCAAACGCTTACTTGCCTCTTTAAAATTGTTTTTTTATATTTATTACTTTTTATCAGATAAAAATTAGTTAATGACATATTCATATTGAGTATCAGTTATTTAATTAAGGTTATTTAAAATTTTATAGCTTGATTCTTTTATTATTTATTCAACTTGGCATAAAATTTGTTTTAAAAATATATTTAACTTTTCATAATTATTATTTTGGTTCACAATATCTTCAAATGAATTTTAACTTATATATTAATTTACTTTTATGCAAATCTAAAAATAAAAATTTTTTTGTTCAACTTAATGATTTGATTAATAAAATTAATATAAGTAAAAATTACAACACCAGTAGTCGGATGACAAGATAAGTTAACAACTTTTAAATAGCTATTTAACTTGAAAAAATATTTACTTAGAAGTAACCTTTAATTGTGCTCATCTATCTGAAATACATCCCCAGATAAATTGCACAAAATAGTTTTTAAAGAAATGTTTTTTAACTTGTCATCAATAATTAAATAAGTATTCCAAGTATAAATATCAAGTATTCTATAGTTAAAATTGATAATATAATATATATGAAAAATATCACTTTATTAAAATTGAAATATATAATTTAATTATTAGTAATTTACTTGTATAGTGTAAATACTGATTATGTTTGACCTTTATTCTTTTTGTATTTAGTGGAATAATTGTGAAATAAATAATTTTCTTTTTATAAAAATTATTCTATTATTTAAGAGAAATTACGATATTATTAATAGTCCTCTTCAAATTAATTGAATACACCAGAAATATCTTTTAACAAAGAACTTAATTTCAAGTTTTACTAATTTAATACAAACTATTTATTATATTTTATTTTCTCTCCATTTTACAGTTACTCTATTTAATTTAACTCATAATTTCTCTGTGGATTTTTACAATTTATATTTTCATAGGTTTTTTCTTATTCAATATCATTTTAGTCAGAATATTTTTCGCAATTTTTATAATATTTTATAGTTATTTTTTCTTAATCATTTTTCAAGTTTTCCTATTCATCTAATTTATTCATCTTTTGAATAATAAAATTAATCTTTTAAAGTATTTACTTATTTTATTTATGAATTAAATGTTTTGATGATTTTGTGTTTCTATAATATATTGTATAATATTGGTTAAATTTAAGTTTATGCGTGAATATTTTTACAAGAAAATTAAAATAAATTTTATTTATTTTTTTATATTTAATTATTGAGATTTAACTCAATAAGCAAATTAATTTATATAAAATTTTAAGAATTATAAATAACATTGCACCTATAAAATAATAAATTTTAATCATAAGTCTATTATATAAATAATAAATGAATGATACGATTTAACCATACTGATTTTTAATTTTTTAATTATAAATAATTCTATGTATATTTGGTTTTAATTTTAAATAATGCTAATATATTCTTAATTTATAACCTCAAATCTAGTAAATATAGAACAACAAAATAGATTGTATTTAAAACCAATATTATCAAGACTAATTATTATAATTTTTAATAACAAATTAATTTAGTATTTAGAATAATAATTATAGTAATAATAAAAAATAATTGCAAATAAGCTGTCATTTAAGACATTAAAAAAAATAACATTTAATAAAAATTAACCCATAAATAATGTTTTCATTTGATGGACAATATGATCATATTTAGAGTTAAACTACAATGGGTATAAAATTTCATATAAATAACTAATCTTTAAATTAAAATTTTTAAAATTTTTAGAATAAAAAAAATGTTAAGAAGTTAAAAAACACAAGATAAGTAAATAATAAATATCCAAAAGTTAGAATCAATCATTAGAAAATTTTTTAAAAAAAAATGAATTACAAGAGATTGTGAGTTAAAATAGCAAAAAAGTGGAAGAAGTAAAAGAAGTAGATTTTGAAAAAAGTTAGAATATACAATATTAATTAAAATTAAAATAAATTCTAGGTAATCCTAAATAGATGTTAAATAGTATATTTATAGAAAAAAATATGAGTGATAGTTAATAAGAGTAGTAAGTTTAAAATAACATAAATAGAAATAAAAATAAATTAAATAATAGCTGCATTAGTGATGTAGATTTTTTTGATATTGATACTTTTTCTAATTCTTTGTATAAAAAAAAAATGCATAAAATGTCACATGAACAGTCTTAAATTAATAATAAGTAAGTAATTGATTGAATTTTAAAATTCTATTTATAGCAAAATATTAAAAATAACAAAATTATTTTAGGTTGTTAGAAGATAATAGGTAAAAATATTCATTGCCAGAAACATCTTAATATTTAAAAGACACCAAATAAAATATTAAAAATAGCCCTTTTAAAATTAAAAATACTAAATTAAACATTAATGGTATGTAAAAGTCATTTAAAAAGTACTCTTTAAATAATAATATTTATGATTTTCATCCAGAAATGATTAATAAAAGCAATCAATATATTTAATAAACTTAAAATAATATTTATAAATTGATTAAAATACCTAAAGTTATTAAAAAAATTTAAAATCAAATGAAAACTTCGAATGATGAGTACCATTAATATACTTCAGCATTCTATTAAAATTAAAAATAAAATAATATATAGAGTTTATCTTCTTAAGATTCTTTTGAAAGCATAGAGAATAGCAAAACTTAACTACTAAAATCTAATAGCTAAAATTTAATAGTGCAAAATAATATATCTTAAAATATATTATGCACTAAAAACTAAAATGTAATAAAATTAATAAAATAAATTGTAGAAAGTTAGCTTTTTTAATCAACTTATATAAAATAAACATATTTAACAAAAGATTTTTTATTTACATATATTTAATATAGATTGTTATAATTTTTAATTTTTATAAGAAATTTAGTTTTTATTATTTTTATAAGCCTTTCTAAAATTATAAAATATAAAATCATAGTTTATCAAAAGATCATTATTATATGGGAATATTTTTATATAAATTTCATTATTTTTCGACAAATTAATATTCTAAAGTTATAGGAAACTGCTAGATTCGGATTTTCTAATGTTATGAGTGCTAAGAATTTAAATAAAAATACTATACCATAAAATGATTAAAACTTTATAAAGAAATTTGATGTTTCATTATAGAAATAATAAAAAATGGCATCTTTAGAATCTTCGTAAAGATTTAGTTAATAAAATGATATATAAATTTAGTAAAACGATTATTAGAATGGAGATTAAAATTTAAAACTGTCAGAAAAAAATTAGGTCAATAATAAATATACTAAGCAGTTTGGATAATTTAATTAAAAGGATAATATTTAAAATATAAATAAAAGCTAAAAATTTTTAAATAGTTTTAGTAAATTATTTAAAAAAAATGTTTAAAAGTTTTTGAATCTTAAAATAAATAAATGTAGAGATTAAATTTTACAAAATAATTAAAAATTAGATTACAATCAGTAAAAATTTGTATTTTAGCCCAGATCACTTTCCCCTAATAAAATATAAAAAAAATAGAATGAAGTAATTTTTACTAGTCAAAGTCCTTTAAAATAAAGACCTGTTTCCCCTATTTTAAAATGCAATAACTAATTATTTAGCATATAGAATAATAATGTTTAATCTATTAAAATAAAGAATGTTTAAAAAAAAAACTCTAGTCCAGGCAGATAAATTTAGAGATAGATTCCTTTATTAAGTAAATAAACGAAATCTATTGAAGAAAATATATATATAAATGATATTAGCTATAAAAATTAATTTAATCAATAAAAATAAATCATAAATAAAGTTCATTAATAATTTGATAATAATTATGATCGTTGTAGTGAAATTTCTTTATAAAAAAACTCATGTAAATGGATATTTTTTTTATATATATGAAAATATATATAAATTCTTAATATACTAGGCATTCCTTAAAAGAAAATTAGTTCAAACAAAAAAATATCCTCTCCTAGTAAGATCAAAGTTTTGCCTATAAAAAAAAATGGAAAATTTTTTAATTTTATGAATATGAAAGAATAAATTCCTTGAAAAATCATAATTAAATAAAACTACTTTCGGTATTTAATTTTAACTATTACTTGCAGATAAGAATTTTATTTATTTTAATAGTTTTTATATTTATTTTTAGCTTATATATAAATATTACTTGATATGAAATATTTCATAGTAATTTCCAATAAATTAATTCTTATAATTTTAATTATTTCATTAATTTTATAATAATAATAGAAATTATCAACAAAATTTTATCAAATAAAATAAATTTATTAATAAAATTTATTAAATAGTAATCATAGTAAATAATTATTCAATTATAAAAACAAAATAAAAATTTAAAATGATTAAAAATTAGTTTTAATAAGGAAAAAGATTATCACTGGTTGAAAAAACCAATTTATTAATTTAAAAACAGAAAATGGATTACAATAATAAAAAGCTCTAATTAAAGTAATTAATTATTTATTTATTATTAACCCATAAATAAATGTATAATATATTTTAATATTTAAGATAAAAAATACAATTAAAACATTAGCAAAGAGGTATATTTAAACAAAATGAAAAATTTGAAGAAACCTTAAGAAATTATCAGTATGATAATATAAATGAAAAAAAGAAATAAGATAATACAGAATCAATAACAAAAAAACAATTTATAAATAAGGAATATTATATAAAAAAACCATAAAATATTATTGAAAACAAAGAATAAACAGATAAAACGTAACCCAAACTCATATAGACAATAAATAAACAAAAGTATAGTACAATTAAATCAGGTCTTTCTAAATATTTCTCAGCTAACAAAATATTACAAAGTTCTTAATAATAATAAAAAGATAGTTAAAATAATATCAACTATTTAATTGATTAAAAAGAAAATAATAAATTAATTATAAATAATAAAGATAAAACAAATTAAACATCTATAAAAAATGGTTAGATTTAGCATTAAAATATTAAAAACAAAGAGAATAAAATTCCAAGGTCATAAAGTTGCATTAAATTTAATCATATTAATTTTTCAAGTTAAAGCAACTTTCCTTTAAAAGAAAAGAATGAAAATAATTAATAATTATATAAACCATAATTTTATATGAAAAACTCAATAACGCCTACAAAAATTAATAAATTTTAATAGATTCTTAAAAAGGAGACAACATTTTTTGATAATAAAATTTTTAAAAATTTGTATTAGCTAAAATTATAAAACAATCTTGATATTTGTGGGAAAAATCAAACTAAAGAAATACTATAAAATCGTAATATAAATGAAGTTAATTTTTTGGTACATTAGGAATATAACGAGAATAATAAATAGGAACCTAAAAATGAAAAATTATTAGAGACTAACTGTGATATTGAATCTTCAAATCAATAAATATATAAACCATTAAACTTTACTAAGAGTATTTTACAAACGGATTGTTAAAATTAATAATAATAAGAAAAGTAAAATTGTTAATAATAAAATATTCACCATATTTTAATACGTAAAAAAATTTTTAATTATATCTCTTAAAAATTTATTAAATTTATTTTAAAAATTATATAAAGATAAAAATTAAAATGAAGAGATAAATACCTATCTTAAAGGAGGTAACTGCGAACAAATTATAAATTCAGATTAATGTATTCTTTAAAAAATACAAGATAATTTAATAGCTGAACCTATAAAATAACTTTAAGATTAGTAAGAAGAAGAAGAATCATAGTAAATTGATTTAAAAATTGAGGAAGAAACCTTTGAAGAAAAAATTGATAAAACTGAATACTAAAATACAAATATTTAATTACTAGATTAATAAAGAATTGAAAAGCCAATTCAAAAAGAAGACAATATGTATTCAAAATTAAAGATAGAGGAAATAAATAAAGAAAATCCTAATAACTCATAAAATCAAGTAATAGATAAATATGAACAAAATGTAATATATACAATGGATTTTTAAAAGTCAATTTAGAAAGAACAATAATTAATTACAGATGAATTATAATCAACTTAAATTCCAAACTATATAGATTAGTTGTAAAATAATATAAACGTTGTTAATTCACCTGAAAAAATAAATTAAAATATAAGTCATCAAAGTCATCCTGAAAAATAAGTTTATTAAAAATCAATAAATATAAAAGAAGAAGAAAATCTAAATCCACCTTAATAAATTGAATAGGAGTAAGATATATTAAATAAAAAAAGCTAAGAATTTAAAAAACCAAAACTTTAAGATAAATCTATCAAACCATTTATTAATTTAGAAGACCCTAATTCTATAGAAACAATTTATGTAAAAAATAAAAATATATAAATATAAATTCACAGGTTTTTTGTATTCATAAACTTTAATGATAATTATAATCATATAAATACTTATTTTAAATAAAGTTACTATTATTTAAAATATATTAAAACTTTAAATTAATCATTTAAGTTAATTGAAATATATTTCTCAAAACACAGTTTTGTTTTTATAAAATTTTTCATGTCAAAAATAATAATAACTTGAATCTTATTATAAATTTTGTATGCATCAATGTTTTAGTTTTTAATAGTTTACATTTAATTTTTACAAATTATAAGCCTTATATAGCTGGTACTAATTCATATTTATTATTAATTTGCCTTTAAAATTATAAATTAAATTTTCTATAATAATTGAAATATTAGATAAAGATTAAATTTTATTATTTTTTTACATTTAAGGTCCAAGGTTCTATATACGATTATGTTGAAGTTAAAAATAGAAAAGGATAAGTATCATATATGCCAAAAAGAATTTCAGCTAGATAAAATAGAAGAAAAAATTAAAATTAAATTTGATTATTATAAATTTTAGATGGAAATTTTGGATATTTTATATTATTTTATTATTATAAATTAAATTAATATAAAGATATTTAGAATTTCGTATAATCATTATAGAAATAAATACTAAGTTTCATATTAAATAAATTATATAGTCCTAAATTCAATATTAATATATAAACAAATTAACTTATTTTAAATATTTTTCTAAATATTTATAAAAAATTTTTATAATATGAGTGTTAATAAAAAATATAATATAAATTAAAGTAGAATTATTTTTTTATAATATATTAGAGTTTATGTAAATAGACTATTTATCAAGTATATTTATAATTATATTCTGGCCTTGCTAATGTTCTAGTTTTATCAAGGTGAGTATTTCTGTGATAAGGTTTATCTACATTGTATCTAACTCTATATTCTGTTTTAGTTCTGTCACCTAATATTAAAATTAATTAAAAATATAAAATATTTTTAATTTTGGACAATTTTAAATTTAAATAAAGCAAATTATACCATGCAAAACTTTTTCAGGAATCCACCCTTTTCTATCAAATTATTCATGATTTTATTAAAATCCACTTGTCAGAGTTTTATATTTCAATGTTTGTAAATTTTTATCAGTTTATCTAAAAGTTGGGTTTACTTAATGTTATGGACTTCTAAAAGCTGAATGTGTTACAGATTTCCAATTTTGAGACTAAAATTTTATAAGTCAATTTATCAAATGTTAAAATAGAAAATATTTTTTATATGGAAATGTTATTTTATTTAAAAAATTTTATCTTATAATATACGTACATCAAGACAGGGATGAGGCTTTTATATAGTAGATTTTCCATACGTATGAGTAGAAGCGGTTAAAGAGTGATCAATAAAATCTTTAAAAAAAAAGTATAAAAAATATATTTATAAAAATTTTATTATAATACCATGTCTTTTAAAGTTGAATCCAGTGGTGGCCAATTTATGTGTATTATAACCCAACTTTTTATCAGAAAAACAATCTCTTGTTATCGCTGAATAATTTTTACCGTATTTATTTTCAGATTATAATCCTGGAATAAAACCTCCATATCCTTTGTACACAACATTTTTAGGCTAAACAGGTTACTATAAATATATAAGTTAATTATCATTATGCTATTTGAAAAAATTTATAATTTTATTTAATTTTACTCTATGAGACATAGTGGAATAGGAAGTTCTGTACATATTATCTTTAGTCCATTTATGGAAACCTTCAGATGTAATTTAACTTTATCTGAAATCTTATGTTTTTTTAGGATAATAATTATATGAATACTGATTCATTTTATAATAATTAAAATTTGAAACTATTTATTTTTTATTTATTTGCTTACTATTTTTATTTTATTATTAAAATTAATAAAAGAAACGCAAAGCATTTATATAATAGTTTTTATGTTTTATAATTACTAATAATAAATTAAATTAACATAATTTTCTAATATTATAAGTAAACATTTTTTTATTATACCATTAAAAATTTTATTATTTATTTTATTTTCTACTAAAATTTAATTAGATAATATATAGCTTTAATTTGAATTATTAATTTAAGTCATATAGGATAAAAGAGTCAATTATCAATATTATCTTCTTTAATGATAGAAGAAGGTTTGTATTTAATAGGACTTTTATCAAAATTCTTAAATATTGATTTTTAAAATTGTTTTAAACCATTGCTCACCACAGAATCTTATTTTTCATATAAATTATCTTTGGAATTATTATTCTTCATTGACATACTATCTTAACTATTTTTTTATCTTTAAACTATATAATTATTTATTTTTTTAAAATATAACAAAATAAATATAAATGATTTTAATTTACCTAAACTATCTAAGTTTTAAAAAACTTTTTTCGTTTTTTTTTAATATTTGTTTTTCTTTTGATTTTAATTAAATTTTGAAAGTATAATATCATAATTAAATCTTATATAATAAATTTTCATAATTTTCATTTTGTCAAAAAATGAATGGACAATATTTATATCTACGTTTTAATCATTAATTTATAAACCTCGTTATTGGTTAGTAGAATAATACATGTTATTATATAATTCATTGGAAGAAGCACTTCCTTAATTTTGCCTTAATTGACTATAATTTATAGAGTTTTATCCATTTAAGTCAATTAATCTAATACTATTTATTTATCTTTAAGATTTTTCTTAATATGTATTTGCATTTTATTTGCTTACATTTAAGTATTATTAAGATTTAAGTAGATTTGTTAGTTTTTTATTTTTCTTTCTGA
This sequence comes from Pseudocohnilembus persalinus, assembly GCA_001447515.1. NCBI lineage: Eukaryota > Ciliophora > Oligohymenophorea > Philasterida > Pseudocohnilembidae > Pseudocohnilembus > Pseudocohnilembus persalinus. Next base: position 29,834 of record LDAU01000060.1, read on the forward strand.
TTATTTAATTAGGTTAATAAAGGTTTACAGCAATGGATTCTTATAACTTATTATATTAGTGTAAATTTTTGTTACACTTTTAATTATCTTTCCCTGCTTAGCTTTTTAGTCGATTATTTATTTCATAATTTTTAAACTTATTATAAGATTGGTCTAAATTTGTTTTAGTTTTTTTTAATTTGCTTTTTCTTCTTATACTTACCTATTTAGAATTTTAATTCAGCTTCAAATTATTTTCTTCATCTACATAAAATAATTTTATTAAAATAATAAAAAATTATATAAGAAATAAAAAAACAATCGAAATACTTTATTTTAAATAATAAAGTTGTTATATAAATTCCTACCTAAACTGAGTAGGGTCATTATATTATCTTTTTCTTAAAATTATTATTATTTTTTAGCAACATTTTCTTAAATTTTATCATTTATTTGGGCTTTATTTTCAATGGATTTTTATAATTTTTGATAACTTTAAGTACTGGTTTAATTTACATTTTAAGAATTAACTTAAATATTTTAACTTGGTATTAAATCTATTTCGTTATTAAAACTATTTGAAAAAATTTCATCATTTTCGTCTTCAGAATAGTTCTGATTTTGTAATTATAAATATAATTCTTATTCATCTATATTTAAGTCTAATTCAAGTTCGAATTTATGAATTATGTGTTCTACCATTAATTGTTTTCTCATAGCACTACTTAAAGTCTTCTCGTTTTCTACAATCCTCTTCAAAAATATGTCATTTCTCTTATATCTAATTTAATGTTATAGTTATAGTTATAATATAATCAATTATAATTAATAAGCAGCATTTAATATAAATTTAATTATAGAATATAAATTAAAAAGTACTATTAATTATCTTATTTAAATTACGATATCTAAATAATATAGTCTTTAATATATTTTTTATATTTATTCAAAAAGTTCATTTTCCTTAATTAATTAAGATCATAGAAATAGTTTAATTTACCTGCACCTTTCTTAAGGTTCATTTTTAATTTGTTCTAGTATTATTTTTTGCTTTAATGGGGAAAAATGAACCTGAATGCATTTTTATAGTTCGTGATTTTATTAATCACAAATTTAGCACTGTACTTATGTTATATAATCTTATTAAATATACATGTCTTTAATTTGACAAAATGTCTCAAGATCATTTTGATTTTAACTAATTATATTTGTAAATCTATTCCTATCTATTCTATATATTATACTAAATCCATTACTTTTTATATTATATTTCCTGTTTAATGAGTAAATTTTAGTCAAAATATAAATTTAAATTATATTTTTTTAATTTTTCTTTACTATATTTAATTAGTGAAAAATTCATACTCACCAAATATAGATTTTTCATTTATAATTGGCCCTTCTTTTTATTTTCCATCTTTAATATAAATATACTACAATTCACCTTTGTGTAAATAATACAAATATTTATTTTATTATTTATTGAGATCCAGTATTTCATTTTAGGAATACCTTTTATAAAATATTAAAATTGATTTTAATTTTAAAATTATTATTACCTTTATTCCTCTAAACACAATAGCACCTTACTAATTGTCTCATTAGAAAAATTATTATTTATAATCTATATCATCTCCATCACAGAATATTTTGATATCTTCATAATTTCCTCATTTAAATGTTTTGGCAATTTATTCAGTAATTTTATTTCTTCTTCAGTTGTAAAATCTTATTGCTATTTGTATAGATATTATAAAAAATTACGAGATCTTATCTTTTTTGTAAATAAAAATATATTATAATAAGTATATTATAATATAATTAATAATTTTCTAAATTTTTAAAAATAATTTAAGAGTATTTATTAATTATAATTTTAAAATCAAATTTTTGAATTTAAAAAATTAATGGGCCCAAAAAAACTCTTGCCTATTTGATTTTTAATTAGATTTTGAAGAATATCATTAATTTCTTAAATTATAAATTTTCATTGCCACTAAAAATATGTCTATATATATTTTCAAGTGATGCATATAGTTTATAAATCATGAAAAAATTAAAAATCTATTTTAGTTTATTATTTAAAAATTATTTTTTTATATATATTTTAGAAAAAAAAATAATGTAAAATATCTAGAATTACTTAAAGGTCAAATGAAAGCTGTTTTTTTTTTGCATACCTATTAAAAATAGCAAGGTCTTATTAATATTTTTGATTTTATAGATTTATAGTATTTAAAATTTAGCCAATAGTAGTAATAACATAAGCACAGGTAATAACAGTTAAAAGAATTATGAAAATATAAAAACACTATTCAATCCTATTTTATGGTGTGTTATATACTCCTTCTCCCATCAATAACTAGAATTAATTTAAAATATATATTAATAATCAATATTATAATATATAGTTCAAATAAATACGGCTGACATTAAGTAATAAGTTTGAATATATTAATCAACCCAATCTAATTCTTTTAATTATGATAGAATTATCCAACTCTTTTAATCATCAAAATATATCCATTCTATTTTACCAATTCCAAAATAAAAACATGAGGCAAAATGAACTAGTAATAGCAAAAATGAAAATGATTGTAGTAAATATAGAATATATTTGATTTTATCTTTTGTAAAGAATAAGTTTTCTATTTTTTTCAATGATAATATAATAGAACTAAACCTAAGGTACACCAAATAGCAAAAATAAGAACCAGTATCCTCATCTAAATGCAAAGTAAATAACATTGCTATTAAAGATATCATATCATAGTATAAGTATTTTTTTGAATAATTTCTAGCTATTTATTATATATTTTTTTGAATGACTCCTTTTTCATAGTAGCCAGTTACAAAATTGCAAAGCATGTCTATGAATAATACAGTCCAAAAGCATTAAATCATTGTATTATAATTATATCTTTTCCATAATCTAGTGCTCGGACAAAAAAAAATATCGATAGAAACACTAAACATTACCCCAATATTTAGCATAAAAACCAAAATATCCCATACTACTTTCCACATATTTATTGGGTTTATATAGAATCTATTTAAAAGTAGAGATAATTTCATTAAAAGCTTTTCCTTTACTTTTACCTCATTCTAAAACTATCTAATAAAGATTTATTAAAAATATAAAATCAATTATTTATTTATAATTTGTTTATTTACAAGTTAGAACCAAGATCATTTATTAGCTAAAATATTTTTATTTTAATATTATTTTTTTTCTAAACATATTATTCCAGCGTTTGTTTTCTAGTATGTAATTTTTTGCTATTTCTTCTTTTAAAATTATTATTACTTGAACCATTACTATTATTTTTCTTTTAATTTATTTCTTCCATTCTTTTTATTGATGCATTTTATTTAAAATTCATATTTTTTTCTTTATGTTAATTTGCATTTTAAGGCTTCTTTAAAGGGTTTTGAGAATTTACAGTCAAAATATTCTATGTATTTTTCTTACATTAAAATAAGTATTAAAAAATTTTACTTTTTAATAAAAATAAGAATATTTACTTATCTATTGGGGTATAATAGCTGGTCATTTTGTTTCTGGTATATAATTTCTTGCTTTTCATATTCATCTTTGAAATTTTCTTAGTCCGCAAATATATTTATTTAGTTTAACATATTATTATTCCTAAGTATAAACTTTTAAATAAATTAATTTTTCTATCCTTGATTATTTTGATTTGGTTAATTAGAATTTTTTAAGTTCTTATAAATACCGCTTCTATCTTGGACAATCTCATATGTGGGGGTTTTTTCCTTATTTTCATTATTAATATTTGAACTAGCAGCATATTTAGAATTCATGTAAGGTATCTTAATAGATGTTTGATTACATTACTCTTATTTTATCCTTTCACTGTTTAATATTGAATCATTAGATTTCAATTTAGGGCTTAAAATGTCTGTAAATTCATCCATCTATTCTTTAATTGGATTAAACTGCGAATATTAGAATTTATTTTCGTTTTAAAAAATCTCATTTTCATTAAAGTTAATACTATCATTATGCTATTCGTTTTTAAAAACATTCAAATTATTATTTTATTAGAAGTTTGTAAGTGACTGCTATCCATGAAAGGACATAGAAACTGTGGAGTCATTAATTTATTTTTATTGTATTTACTTATGAGGATAATGATTAATAATATTAATAGGAATTCGCTTTGTACTATTTATTTAATGTAAGTTATTAATGTTGATTTCATAATTACTTGTATAAATATCCTTATATGAGCCATTATCTTAATTTTTTTTTTTCATTTCTATCAGTCTAAATTTTATAAATAAAATCTAATAAAGATTTAAATTTTATGATATAATATAATAGTTTACTTAATATTTAACCAGACAAATATAATTATTTATACAATTTATTCTAATTTTCTATTAAAATTATTATATAATTTTGAAATTTATAATAATAAATTAATTAAGAAAACTTAGCACAAAATAATATTAGAATAAAAAAGGGAACATACTAATCAATAATTATTAAATTAATTTATATTATAATATATTATAAAATACATTTTTATATTTTTCAAAACATACTAAATTATTTAATCATATTAACGGAATATTAATTTCTTCCCTAAGTAACCAATTCATAAGCCTGAGTTTTTTATTATTTACGATATCTCTATTTAATAAATAAAATTTATGAATTAAATTCTTGTGTTAATTTTTATTTAACACAAAAATTTTATTTATATTAAAATATATTTATAAAATCCCTTTTTTAAAAAAATTCTGCAATATACTTGTTTTATAAAAATAATTTAATACTAGTATTTATGTATACTTGGTTTATTATTAAAAACTTTTTAAAATAAGAATAATATTTAAATTGTTCATATATTAAAATATATGATTTTATTATTTATTTGTCAAAATTTATATATTTTTATATGAAATTTAATTTAAAAATTTTTAAAGGTTAGATAAAATTTGAATAAATTAGGTATTATCTGCCAGATTTTTTTTAGGGTAATATTTTTTTTTTATTAATTTACAAAATTTTTCCAATAATCTAAACTCCTTAAATATGTAGAATAATCCTGAATTCCCCAAAATATTGATGCGCTAAGAAACATAATTGCGAAATTTTAGCAAAGTCTTTTTTTATTAAATGTATTTTTTTGTGTTTTTGCTATTAAAGCTTATCCTACTAACGGTTTAAATGTAAAATTTTAATAATTTCTTCTCATTTTAATTTTTTTTATCCTTTTTTATACTTTATTCTTTGTTTTTATATATTTAATATTCAGTATAAAAATTCTAAATACTTTGTTAATCTATATAAAATTTGATAAAATAAACATTTTAATATTTTATAATTTATACAAATTAATTTCATTTTTTCCCTTTTTTTGTTTCCTTTTTTATATCTTTTTTTCCTTTTCCTCCTTTTTATTACTCCTCTTCCTAATTTTGTTCCATTTTTTCAAAAAATAAGTCAGGATCTTAGTAATTTGGATTTGCTTCTTTTAATACGTTTTCAACCCAATCATCAAGCTCATCTACAGCATCTTGTTCTTATTATCTATCATCTATTTAAACCCTTTCTTTCCAAGTTAGCTTTCCTGGTACCCTAGTGCTACTCAATTATTTTTCTGACGTTCTTTTTATTTATCTAGCTTTTATAGATGAACCAGGTATCAATCCTATTAAAAATATAACTTAAAATCTAAATTACAGGTATTAGGATAGATACTTTAAAAATAATATCTTTATAAATACCTCCAGATTTAAAGAAATCAGAAGAATTTTCAGGATATTTGTATGGTTTATCACCTAATGATGCACAACTAATTAAATTTCTTTTATCATCTAAATGTATTAGTCTTTATTTTTTATTCATTTAATTTTCAACATTCCAAGTTTAACCCCGAGTTTAGTTTGCATGTTCATATGTTTTAATCCCATAATTGATATCTTCAAGGTGATCGCTTTTCTACACTTAATTATTTATTTAATTAAATTATTGATAATTTATATTTTATAAAAATACTTGACAAATGCCTTAATTCAGGTCTGCTTTTTTTTTAAGATGGATTAAATTACACATGTTTAACTCCATATTTATGTTAAGATTATTCCGTTGTTTTTCCATTCAAACCTTTAAATTATTTATTATGAGGCTTGTACTAGTAAATTTAACTTTAATTAGGTTAAATAGGTCTCTTAGGTGGTCTAAATGGAATATTTTAATTTTATTATTATGAATTTAATGTATCAGCTGGCTTTAAATGTAATTTCCCTCCATTCCACTTTTAAGGATACAACCCTTACCAATCTTATTTGGAATAAAATGCATTATTTTCATATTATAGCCCACCTATTTTCATGTTTTTTTGTTTAAAATTTTATATATATTTGGATAATAAAAAAATTATATACTATGTATATTTTTTTAATTTATTTATTGACTATCAAACTTTTTTTTTATAACAATTTTTTATATTCCATTTAAATCGTATTATACTTAGAATTTATTTATTTAAAATTAATAATACTATTATATATTATTATATGTATACAATATTTGATTATAATTATAGTAACAAAATCACATTTCATATTATTCCAAAATAAAAACGTTTCACTGGTTTTATTCCATTATTTTATTATTTAAAATTATATTAGTTGGTTAATTATTAATATTTTGATTATTGTTATTTAAATTTTATTATAAAAATCCATTATAATTGTGAGAGTTTAACTGATCTTCTTATATATTTTCCTTGATTGTGTCTTGCCTAAGATTTTCATTAAAATCTTCTAAATTCATATTTCTACTGGAAAATCTAGTTTAATTTGGATTTCTTTTAAAATATTTATCTTTCTTTTGTTACTGACTACCTACCTATTAAATATTATCTAGCCCATTTTCGATGCTGGTATTGTTTATATTATTTTAAGATTAAAATTCTTATAGTCCACTTCCTGACCTCATTATTTAATAAATATTTTTTTTATTATTCACTCCTTTCTAATTTATTATATTAGAATTACTGTTCATGATATTATTATAATAATTATCCATAATTAATTATTTAGATTATTGCCTTTTTTATGGGGAATTTAATTCCACTTTTGAACCCGAATGCATAAATGATGACTATCCAAAATCAATTTAGGATGGCCCTCTTTATGAGTAATTTAAACAAGATATACTAGGCTACATATTATTATTGTATTAATTACTATTGTTATTATTATTTAATCCGTCAATATTGGTAAAGTTTTGTGATTATTAAAAACTATTATTATTTAATTCATTACAAATAGAGTTTTATTAATTCAAAAATAAATTGTTTTAATTATTATTATTTGTAATATTATTATTATTGATACCTTGATTTTAATTTAAAGGAACTTGGTAATTGCTATTTGTTGGTTACTCTAAATACCAAAGCGAGCTACTTTGTTATTTTTAATTTTATATATTCTAGTTTGTACCTTACAATTAAGGTAAATTCGTACTCATTTAAAGATTATTATGGTGCTAATTTTAAGATTATCCATTATTATGGTACTCACTACTTTACATATTTAAATATTATGATCGCTTCTTACCTGGAGATTTATCTTCTTCCAATATATATTCAAATGACCTTAAAGGAAACCCAACCATCATTTACTCTACTGGATGCACAGAAACTATTTGAGAAATACTTGTATTAAGTTTTGATGGAGAGTTTTAATTTCCATTTATATTATTTTACCCATTTTCTAATTACTACAATTATAATGGATCCGTATTTTCAGTTATTATAGAAGTTTATCTTTAAATATTTTCCAAAAGTTTTTTAGATGTCTCATTTTTTCTACTAACCTTAACAAATATATTTTAATTATTTATAAAACCTTTTTTTTAGTAAAAGTTTTTTTAACTATATATAAATGATCATTTTTTAATAAATTAATTTCTTATATAAATTTTTTTTAGAGATTTCATTTACTGTCAGTATTCAAAAATATTTTTAAATGGTTCAAAATTTATTTAAATATTAAAAAATAAAAATTATATTATATAGATATTTACATTTTATTGTGTATATTGACTTTTTTATTTGTTTGTTAATGGCATAAATATATATTTTTCTTCTTTATTAGATAAAGCTTGGTTCCACAAATCATCTGATAAATATATAATTTTATTTTAAATATCAACTATAGTGTGTATTAAATTGGAACTATATCTTTAATGAGGGATAGTTGGCGAAATTTCCATATTTGACATTTGTTTAATCAAATAATTATTTTAGTCATATAAATTATTGTTTTCGTTATTTGACTAATCCACTTAATTGTTATCTATTAAATAATAAATAATAAATAACTAAATTGTAAAAAATACAAATTTTATAAATAACTATACATTACCATATTATTGATTGAAGACATACTATTAGTTATTGAAAATGTTATTCTAGGGTGGCTATTAAAATAAGCTATTATTTTGTTATCCTGTATTTTCATTGTTATGAACATTATTACTAATACTATTATTAGGATGAGTCAATGTATTTGAATTGTTTGAATCGAAATTATTATTTTTGTTATTCATTTCATTGTTTTCTAATGTTATCTAATCTTATTCCTATTTAAGATATTTTCGTTAGTTACCCATATCAAGGTTTAATTCTCCAACTTTTGATTTTTAGTTTTTTCTTTTATCCTCTAGGCTGTGAGATCTTAGATAGTTATTTTAAAAATTATCTAAATGAATTAAAATGAATTAAAAAATTACTCAGAATTGGGATTATACTCCTCTTTAGTTATAAAAAATTAAGGGTCATTATTTTCATATTGTATTCTCTATGATTCATCTTCATTATTATATCTCTCGTCGCCTATTTCCTCATTTTCGTAAGTTTCTAGATATATATATAAAAATTAATGAAATTATTATTATTTATGTATTTAATCTTACCCTAATAATTATTCTGAGATTATGTATTATCTGAGGGTTCATCTAACTCTTATATTGGAGTATTTGTGTTACTTAAGTTTTAAATTTTATTCTTTATAGTCATAAATCTATTTTTAACTGAATTATCAGTTCTTCCTGGGATTTACTTAGAAATTATTGACCATTTGTTGCCATATTTACTTTATAATTTTATCAATAATTGATCTTCATCCTCTGACCATTTTGTTCTAGTTAATTAATAATTATTATATTTAATTATCATCGTTTTGTATATTCAATTAAATATTTATACCTTTTTAAATTAGGGTCTAAAAAATTATTATAATGTTCTCTACATTATTTGGAGGTTCTATAAACAGTATTATCATGATTAAATTTTTACATTTCTTCAAATAGTATTTTTGATACTTCAACCCACTAAGGACCCTTTTCCCTATAAACATGAAATATATATAATTTTACAATACGCTAAATTTTTTTTAATGTACTAAACAATATTTAGTAAGATCTGATCTTCAGTCTGAGTCCAAGGAGAAAGTGAAACATTACTTTTTTTCATAGATAACCACTTAAATTTACAACTATCCACACTTTTTCCAGGCATTATTTTTGCTATTTCTTCCCAATCTTGTTAAGACTTTTATAAAATATATAATAAATAATTGTAATTTTATTATAAATTTATAAAATTTATTAAATATTACTATAGATTTTAAGGGAACGTTATTAAATGAACAATATTACTAAACTATCCAAACCAATAACACTATATCATCTTTATTCCAATTTTTTTTTGTTTATCTATTTGTTACCATTCTATTAAAAATTTCAATTTTTTAAATATAATTTTTTATAATAAATTTTAATTGCATTAAAATATACTTTTAAATATCATTCTCATAAAGATTTATAAATTATTCATATGTTTATATAGGCTCAAATTGATATTTCAAAATTTCTTTTAGTTCTGATTTATTAGATTTTTATTGCTTTCTATTTCCTATTTTATCTAAAAATATATGTAAATACTTTCGAGCTTCCAAAATATCCTATAATGCAGCTATTTATTAATTTATAAAATTAGTGATATATTAAAAAAATAAGAACAGTTGTCATATAATAATAATAGTTAAAAACAAAAAATATTTAGGTTTTAGTTATTACAATCATTTTAATGTCCCTTTCCTCTATGATGTACTTGTCCGCCTTCTTATGTTCCATCACCACTTATTTTGGCTTTATTTAAAAAATATTTTTTATTCATGTGTAAAATTATATATCTTTAAAATATACATAAACTAAATTTTGCATCCCGTTTAAATTTATTTTTGATTACTAAATTTTGTCGAAGGAGCTATTTCCATTCCTGTTTCATAGTCTATTTAAGATAATGATGTGAGATGATCTCTTTTATTCATTTTATTTTTTTTATTTTTATTTTTATTGTAGAATATTTATTATTACATTCAAACAAATAAACTTAATTATAATAAAACTATAAATCACTTTTATTTATAGGTATTTATTTTTTTATTTATAGGTATATGATAAATAAAAATACTACATTAATTTATGATTTAAGTATCAATTAATAAATTTAAAATATTTTATTCAGTATTAGATACCATTTATATTTATTTAATAAATTTTTATATATAAATTATATGTATTTATTACTTTTAAAATTCATATCAATAATCATCATCAATCTTTTATTATATAAATTTTAGACTTTAAAAATCTTCTTCAAAATCATTAATCCATAAAATATTTTCTTTTTCAATTTACTTGCAGTGCTCTTTTTTAAAAATTTTTAAAATACATATTGGTAATTTGATAAATATAGAATGGTTTTATGCTTACCTTCCTGAGTTTGGTCCTCTTCTATTTTCCCTATATCAAAATCAGGAACAAAAGGTACCTTTACCTATAAAAAACATTTAATTATATATTTTATTATTTACATTTGAATTTAAAATTATTTAATTTTTACTTATTTTCTTAAAAATTGATCATAATTAACTCCTTCGAAAAATGAGTGCTCTTTTATTAAAATTGGGTCTGATAATCGTTTTTAAGGATCTTTTATCAGAAGTTGTTATATTAAATCTTTTGCTGAATCCTAAATTTATGTATCTTGTGGAAATATAACAGGATTTTCTTTAATATTTTGATACATTATATTATGATTTGGATTGTAGAAAGGTGGTATTCCTATTAGCATTTCATATCTATATATTATGGATAATTAAAGTATATATAAAAAAAAATATTAATATGAAGCAATAATTAAATACAATAAAATGCCTAAACTCCACCAATCTGTCTAGTAATTATCTAAAATATATAAAAATTTATTGTTTAATATATTGAAGTTATAGTTTTAATATACGACCAGATCCTTCTATTATTTCGGGGGCTAAAAATAAATTATTAAAAAAAATATAATATTACACATATTTTTAAATTAATTATTTTACACATATATTCAGGAGTTCCTGTAAATGATTTTGCTAGATCATTTTTTTCAATCATTTTAGAAAGTCCATAATCAGAAATTCTAATATACCCCTAGCTATCCAATAAAATATTTTCCGGTTTTAAGTCTCTATATATTATATTATTTTCATGTAAATATTAAAAGGCTAACACAATTTATACAGCGTAGAACAAAACTATTTCCTAAATAATACAAATTAAATTGTAAAATAATTTTATTATTAAAAATATAATTACTTGTTTAAATTTTTTTTATTTTTTAAGATGATAGTATAGTTCTCCTCCGCTTTAATATTTAGAGCATAAAATAATTTTTTCTTTCGTTTCAAACGCATAATCCAAATTAACTAAAAATGGAAAATCTATTTCTTATAATAAATTTTTTTCTATTCTACTATGTTTGTCCATTTCTAAAGGAATAACCTCTATTTTACGAATTGATTTAACTGCGAATTATTATTTAGTACCTTTTAAGTCACAAAGGATAACTTTACCTAATGATCCCTTTCCCAGTAGTCTTTTAAATTAAAAGTCTTAAAACGCAACTTAATTTGCTACATTATTTTTACATAAATAAATGATATTAGTTTAATTAAATCATTATAATTATGTATTTTTATATTTACTTTTATCTCTGCAATAAACCATTTAGGATGATGCTAGTATTATAATAAAAATCATGAAAAAATATGATGATTATAAATATTTGACTAATACCTTTTGCATTTTCATTATCTTTCATATCATCTGGACTTAAATACTTATAAAATATATTATTATGTGATATGTGATATATTTAATTACCTAAGGCTCTCCTTCAAAAATGATTTTTTTTTTCTTATCAAACTTGGTTTTAGTAAACTAAAGTAACATAATATCATCCTGTATAATTTTAAATTTTATTTTATTTAACCATTTTGAAATTAATTATTTTACTTTATAATAAAATGCCAGTTTTTTATTTGTATATTTATAATAAGCTCTGCATATTTCTAATAATATCTAATCTCTAAAATCATCTGAATTATATCTGTAATCATATTCTAATAAAAATTAATAATTAGCATTATAGATAGAATAGATATATTAACATTTAGTCGTTATAACCTGAGGGGATATGGATAACAAATTCTTTTGAATGTCTTGAAACCTATATGAAATATGTTTAAATTTTTCGTTTAATTTTTATAAAAAATAATAACTAGAATAGTACAGTAATTGCTCCAATTTTATCTAAAGATATTTTCCTTTTGATTCTGTTGTTAAATAACAACTATAAGGAAAATTTATCTGGTAATATATTTATAATATTTTTATTAGTAATACATATAATTCTATTTTATCTAGTATTTTTATGATTGAATTTGTAAAGTTCACTTGATAGAATAATGAATTCTTTTAAAATTTGATATGAATATTAAGTATTATGTTTAATATTACTAATAATTAATATACCATTTTTATCCAATTCTTTTTTAACTGTTTTACTTTGTGATAATTTACATTTATCTAATTAAGTTTCTTATTAGTTTTATGAGCTATTAGAAGAGCTCTACATTATCATAATTTTTTTTATAATATATTTTTCAAATATAATCGGAATAAAACTGAATAAATAATATTATATATTTTTAATTAAGCATATAAGTAAATATTAGCATCAAAATAAAGTCAGTAAGAAATAATTTAAACTTTAATATATTGTAAAATATTTTTTTATATTTTATATAAAAGTATTATTCATTATTTTCATTAGATTTTATTTTCAAATTTATTTGTAATTAACAATTATATAAACTCATCTAATTGTATCTAAAAAATTTTTAAAATTTTGTTTAATAAGAGAAAATATAAAATATATATTAAGAATTAATATTTACATTTCCATCTCCATTTTAATCGCAATCTTTAAGAATAGCATTCCAAGTTTCATCGTCAATTTAATTACCTCCCATAATAGTCTCCAATTCATGTTTATCAATATATCCATTGCCATCCTATATTTTATAAATCTTAAATATTTATATTTATATAATTATTTAAAGTACCTAATCGAACATTTTAAATGCTGATTCAATTTTTTTTTAAGACAAAAGTTTTTCTTAATTTAAGGCGGCAACTATGAATTCTATTTTAAAACATAAAAATTATGCATAATTTTTTTATTAAATAATTTATTTTTTTTACCTGAAAAATCTACTTTTCCAGAATTATTTGTATCGACCTATTAAAATATATTATCAACCAAGGCCTCGACTTTTATTCTATCATTTTCAACATTCATATAACCTAGAATAAATTTCATATTAAATAAAAATTATTTAAAAGAATATTTAAATTATTAACCTTCAGTAAGTTCTTCTTTTGATAATTAGCCATCTCCATTTTTATCTAAATTCTTGAAAGCTTTTAATAATTCGTCTTTTTCATTTTAGGTTACAATATTTGTAGCGATAAAGGTTAATATAACTTACCTTAACTTTGTTCTACCTTAGAAACTTCCTAAATTTCTTAAAACATTGGAACTTAAAGTTCCTTTTATAGTGTTGTTTTATATCCAAGGGTGTTCATAGGCTTCTTTGGCAGAAAGTCTTTTTTTAGGATCTTTTTCTAACATTTGTTTAATCAAATCTTTAGCACCATCTGAAACTTCGGCCCAGTCCTCTTCTATTATTTTTATAAATTTTAATTACTAACTTAACATATTTATAATAAAATGTTTTATTTTTACTATCAAAAATAACTTTCCCTTCTTCAACTGATTTAAGAATGGCTTCTCTTTAAAAATAAGTTAGAAAATTAAAAAAATATTGAAAGTCATTATTAAATACATATACATTAGAATTTTTATTTAATATTTTTTTACTCACTTGATCCATTAAAAGGGGGGTAGCCACATAATAATATGTATAATATAACTCCACACGACCAGATATCACATTTTTCATCATAGTTTTTTTTTAACACTTCTGGTGCAATATAATATGGAGTTCCTAGTCTTGATGTTAATTTTCTTGTTATATCCTTTATAATAAAATAAAAAGTTTTATTTAATTACTTATTTTAAATTTATTTTCATATTATATTTTAATAAAGTACCAGTTTTTTGCTTGTTCCAAAATCGATAACTTTTAGATTAGCATTTTCTTTTTTACTGTCGAATATTAAATTCTCTGGCTTCAGATCTCTTTTTAAATAAATATTTTTTTATTATAATATAATAAAATCTTAATTTATTTTTAAATTTAAATATAAAAATCATATATACCTATGCACAATATTTTTGGAATGACAATAGACCATAGCTGACAATAGTTATTTAATATAATCTGCAGCTTTTCTTTCATCGAATGAATTCATGGCCTTTATTTTATCAAATAATTCTCCTCCTTAACAGTATCTATATATAAAATATTTATATTTGATCAAAGAAATATATTATAAATTTAATATAAAAATAATTTAATGTATTTACTCTGTTAATAAATAATAATATTCATCATCTTAGTATAGTTCATATAATTTAATAATGTTAGGATGATCACACTCTCTTAAGATACTAACTTCAGAAAACATTTTTTATTAATCTTAGTCAATAATATTTTTCTTTTTTATAGCTTTCATTGCTCTTATAACGTCTGTATTTAAAAATTATATTAAAATGAAAATTTTATTAAATTTATATTACTTGCAGTTCTATGTTTGACAATTCTGACACTCCCAAAGGCTCCTATTTATAAAAAAAATATATAAATACTAAGATTGCTTAAAGAAATGATAACGTAAGTTTTTTATTATTTTCTAATTAATAAAAAGATAGAATGAAATATATTCTAAAAAATAAACATATGTGATGTAATAATTTTTATAGAAATTTATAAAATAAATCAAATAATAACTTTCTTATTATGATTACCTTCACCTAACATTTCACCAAATTTATACTCTGAGGCAATTGGTTTTTCTTTTAATGAAACAAAAATTTCAGGCCCAACAGAAAAATTATCAAATCCTCCTTTATTTTTCTAAGGTTATTTTTATTAAACCACTTACTATTCTGGCTTGCTTTTTTCGTTCTTGTTACTCTTTCCTCCGCAATTTCCCATTTTTTTATTTTTTTATGGATTCAAACTTTACTTATTGGTATAACTTACAAAGTATATTCTATTTTTGTTATTTTTTTTCTTTATATATTTTTACTATTCTTTTAAAATTAGTATTTGTAGTTTTAAGAAATTAATTATATTATTTTAATATTTGTTTGCAATTATACCAAATTAAATTTTATTTTATATTTGAAGGTAATAATTATTTTAATGTTAAATAATAAAACTAAAGCAAGCCCTTTTAATATTTCTAATTAGTAAAAATTTTGTAATTAAATGGTAAAAATTTGTTTAATGATTTATTTAAAATTAAAATTAAGTTGCAATTAAGCCAATTATTATTATAATAAAAATTATGGTAAATAATTATATGCATTTTTATAAAAAAATTAATTCTTGAAAACGAATTATTTACACTTTATTATTTATCATAATCAAAAAATAAATTAAATACGTGAGAACTAATATGTTATTATATGATGTAACTTTATAAAATAAATAGTTATTATTACAAATGTATTTTAATAATTTATGTAAATATATATATTAAGATAATTATTTAGAATCAAAATTTAATAAAATTAATTTACAATTCAAATATATAATAGTAATCAAATTTTTTACAATGGGTAACTTTTACCCTAATTAGTTAAATTATACTATTCTCTTAACTAAGCTAATTCATCGTCAACTCTAAAGATTTCCTATTTCATATTTTATTCTTTCTGCCTTTCACCATTAGATTATGCCCAATAATAATGGTGCTACAAATTTTGTATTTATTAATTATAATAATATTTAAAATTAAATGATTTAGATTAAAATAATTATTACAACTAAATCTCTTCTTTATGATCTTAGCTATTCATATTTATCATTTATTTAATCTAATTTGGTTTTCTTACTAAAATATTTTTTAATTTTATTATCTTTTCCAACTTTTTCAAAAGCTATTATTCCCATATATACTATGGAAATCAAAAGGGTTACTAAAAAAAGTACATTAATCAATTCCATTTATTAATTTGATTCAAACTTATTTTATTTTTTAAATTTATGTAATATATTTTTATTTTTTATATTAAATAATTAACATCAATAATTATTATATATAATTTTTGAGTGAATTATTATTTATTAAAGTACATAGTTTTAATAAAAAGTTAATTAATATCCCAAAATCATTCTAAACGATTAGATTATAATATCATTTATAAAAGTGTAAAAAATATAAAATATAAAAATGTTAAATTTATTTTTACTCTTCATACTAATATAGATATTAGAAAATTAGGTAAATTTGGTCTTTTGTTGGAAATATTAAATATACACTCTCCAAAAAGATTATATGAATAATTTTCAACAACTTGAATAATTGCAGAACTTTTTAGATTATTATCAATGTATTGATAAATATGTTTATTTAGAAAATGGAAAAATTTTGAATTGCAAGGTAAAAATATATTTAATTAACAATTCTGAATTAGATAAATTGAATTTTTTTTTAATTATTACCGACTCACTTTTGAAATTAAGTGTAGTGAACTTTTTTTTTTAATATCAAAATTCTGCTATTTAACATGTATTGAAACTAAATATATTTAAAATAAATTGCTTTATTTTATTTCATAATGTTTGAAGAAAATAATATTTTTAAATAAACTATAGAATTATGTATAGTTATAATAAAAAATATTAACTAAAATATTCTTAAAAATAAAAGTGCTTTATTTGATTTCATTTTCTAATTGTATTTAAAAAAGTATTTTTATAGTAAATTAAAAATAAATAATTTAATATATTATTTTTACATTATTAATACGATTTTTAATTTATTTACGATTATATTACTAAAATATATTGTTAAGATACCTTTGCACGATTAAAGCCAACCAAAGGATAGCGAAGAAAGAGATAAAATTATAGCAGAACTAGAAAATGAAATAAATTTAGGAAATGATATATATTTAAATGACAAAGTAGGTCCGTATTTACTGGGGTCATTAAATGGGCTATGTGTTATCAACTATCAATTTGACTTTTTATATGAATTTTGTTTTAATAAATATATTCGTTAATTTGATAATCAGTAAACAATAAAAAATGCTAGGAAAAAAAAAGCTGAAGAAATTTATATTGGGTATTTTGATAATTCCACTAATCCTAATTTTCCTTAAATTTAATATAACCTTCCATAAATTAATAATACGGTTAATATAATAGGTCAAGTAGCTACTTTTACTTAAGAAATAAAAATCATAGGTAATTAGCAATGTTTTATTGAAATAAAGGAGAATTAAAATAATATTAATCATTTTTAGCTAAAAATATAATAAATTATAGATAACAACATTGTATTAATTTAATAATCCTTAAATTTGTAATAAAAAAACTATTCAACATAAAACTTTGAAATAATTTGTTAAAATTAGTCTAAAGAAGAATAAATTATTGTAGAATCATATTTTTTTAGAAGTAAGTACTATATGTTTAATAATTTTATATATTCAAAATCTTTATATGGATATCAGTATTTTTAGTAAAATGATATAATCAGCATAATATATGAATCATAATAAGAAGAGATACTTATATTAATAGCAATAATAGATTAAATAATTAATTAAAATTTATTGATAATATCAATATTAGAGTGTACAAATTAGGACATGTTAAATGAATTATAAAATTTACAATAATTCATAACGTTATAAAATGTAATCATGCTAGAAAAATTTAACCCCTTCGTTATTTAATAAATTTAAAATCTTGAGAAAGGCTGGAAAATACCAATTAGTGCTTAATAAATATAAATTAAAGATACTTATATAATAGATACTGAAAAATAGTTTTAAATAGATGATATAATAAAAACTGTTCCCCTTAAAAGAAATATTAAGTCTATTGAATTTAAGGTTGTCAAAATTTATGATCAAATGATTCACGTAGAGGGAAATATTTCTGAATATAATGGATATTTTGTAGTTAAAGGAAAAATTAATTAAAAATAGTAGGAATTTCAATTATAATAATTAAAAATATAAAAATAAATACCCCCATTATCACTAATAAGTTATTAATAGAATTCAGATGATATATTATAAGAAGATATGGAATAATATTTATATCACTAAAGTTTTGACTTATAAGAATACGATAATGAGTTTTTAATTCGGTTTATACTAGATAAAAAAAACCCTAATAAAATTTCTTCATTAAGATTAGCATTTCAAAGTAAGTATAATAATTTAAAAAATATTTTTTTTGAAATAAATTAATTTTTAATTTTTATTAAAAAAATATATTTTATTTATAGGCAATGATAATTTTAACGATAATATTGAAATTAATTTTTCTTATGATTATAATATAATTGTCAAGGATTTTATGGACTCAAATAAAATAATCAAAAAAGATGATTTTTTTTAAAATTTCACTAATATGTTCAACAATTAGGAAATTTGGATATCTTTTGATAAAAATGTTCTAAGAATAGGATATGGTGAATAAATAAAAACATAAACATAATTTGTATCTTACAATTTAAAATCTGAAAGAAAAATTAATAAATTTTTAATAAATCAGTTTAAAACTACAAATGTTAAACTATATAATTTAAATATATCTAAAATTAATAATAAATTATCAGAAATTTTTTATGCAATGGATAACAGTTTGGTTTAATTTAAAAATAATGGCTAATTTGTTGATTAAATAAACAAATAAGAGCATCATAATATATCTATTAATGTTGAGAATTTAAAAGAGTACGTAATTAATAGATAGTTTTATTTATATACAGAAAATGATTTAGAATTATAAATTTCACATTATGATAGAATTGTATATCAATAAGTATATTTAAATGGAGAGTATTGCCCTCCAGTATAAGCCAATAGAAAAGTTATTGTATAATATTTGTGTGGTGACTCTCTATTTAAATTTGAGAGTGTTTAAGAACCTAATACATGTGTTTATCAGATATCAATATCTACAAAATTAGTTTGTAATAACTTAAAGCCCATTTAAAATAGTTAAATTGATTAAATGATATAAAATTTAGATTCTGTAAATGATATATATTGCTTTTTTATTAATGAATGAGCGTATTATCTAATATATTATTTTTTTATTTTTAAATAACATTATTTATTTTTTTCTAATTAATTTTTATTTTATAAATTACATATATTTTTATTTTTATTAGAATTTTAATTTAATTTATTTACAAATCGCTAATTCTTTAAAAACTCTTTTTATAAATTTTTAAATTGCATTTCCAAAAATTAATAAAATATATAACAAATAAAAAATAATAAAACAAAAAAAATTTCTTTAATACTATACTCTTAACAAAGTTAAACACAACATTTTAAATCGAGCCTATTTAATAAATAATGTAATATAAGAAACCCTTAGAAGCTTATGATTATTCAAATTGTAATTTTGAGGTAACACTAAAAAAAAAAAAAACATTTGGTTTCTTCAAAAGATATGTTTATTTTAAAAATCATGAATTAGTTATTTGCAAAGTAAAAAATAAAATTGTATTATTTAATGAATTATATCTGTATATAATATACTAGTTTTAACTATTAGTAGTTTATAATAAATTATATTAAACACTATTATTTGTAATAAATATAGTATTGATTCTAAAATTATAAAAATTAAAACAATAGAAGTAGGTATGTTGAATATTATTAGAAATTTTATTAACTTTAAACATTGATAATATTATAATGGTGTAATATAACATATACTACATTGTATATTAGATAATAATAAATTTAAATATTGGTATATTTTTATATTTACTATTTTAATACAGTAACCATTTGAGGAACAACCAAGAAAGATCATTCCTTTAGATCCCTTTTGGTACGTAGAGTGGATTAAAAAAAAGGAGAAGGGTATATAAAAGTAAAGGCCTCTTAAATTTGAAGAAAGAACAATAGGTTTCAAAATTATGACTGAAGATCATTAAAAGGTACTTGAGTTATATGGAGAATAAATAGTTTTTCAGGATTTAAGGAAATTATTTGCAAAACAATTATTTGAAACTAATATTTTATCTGATTTTGATATTTTAGATAAAATAGGTAAAGGAAAATATGCTAAGGTAAAATTTATTTTTATTCCCATCCGCAATTATCAAAAATATTCATTTTCAAATGTTTTTATTTTGATTTAAAAAAAACAAAAGTATTAGAATTGTTTGAAGTAAAAAAATTGAAATGTTATAAACTAAAATTTAAAAGACGCTTACACATACCGGACAAAAAATAAAATAATAATAAATATATTTAAATTAAATGAAAAATACTAATTAAAAAGTAACAATATATTTGTATTTAGGTATATTTAATAAGAGATAAAATTACTAAATAATAATTTGCAGCAAAGTATATGGACAAAGAAAAAATTTCATAAATTGAATTTGGAAAGGTAATAAATTTTAAGTATTATTAAATTATATAAAAAATCAAAAATATTGAGTTCAATATTTTTAATTTGTATCATTTAATTAATTTATCTATAAAAATAATTTTTTTCTGACGAATTATTATTTATGATAATTCTAACAAATAATTAAATTTTTATTTAACATAAATAAATATTAAATAAAGCCTAAATAAAATTTATTATTAAATTAAAAATACCATGAAATTGGATTTATATTATTATTTTATTATTATAAATAATGTGATTTTTTACAATCTAGGATTCTTTATTAAATGAATTAAATATACTAAGAATGCTAGACCACCCTAATTGCATAAAATTAGTAAGAACTTATGTAGAAGAAAAAGGTTATTTTATTGTAACCTAATTGTTGAATCCCAAAAAAACTTTATAAGATGAATTATAAAAATTTAGAAATCCACATTTTGGTTTTCCGCTAATTAAGAATATAATGAGGGAACTTCTTGAAGGTTTAAATTATGTTCATTCTTTGGGAATTATGCATAGAGATCTTAAGCCTTAAAATATAATGTTTGCAGATACAAATTCTACAACAATGAATAATCTTAAAATCATTGATTTTGGTTTAGCACAATTTACTTCTGCTAAAAGATATATGTATGTTCATGTAGGTACACCTGGCTACGTTGCTCCAGAAATTTTAGCGAACGAAAGTGAGTCACATACTTATACTGAGCTGTGTGATATATTTAGTGCAGGCGTTATTTTTCATATTTTGTAAAAAAAATAAAAATCTAATAAACATAAATAAAAAGTTATATTTAAATTATTTCTACTTTCTAATAATTTTTATTATTTTGAAAATTATTTAAAATTCTAAGACTTACAGGAAAATCAGTTTTTCAAGGAAATCAATTTAATGAAGTATTAAAGTTAAATAAAAGAGCATAAATTAACCTTTAGGGTAAAAGGTACGAGGAGGTAAACATGATAAAAATAAATTGAATAACAGAATAATATTACCATTTGAAAATCAATCATTTTCTATTAAAAATATTTAATTTTTGAAATTAGATGAATGCTGATGCCTTGAATTTACTCATTTAAATGTTAAATAAGAATCCAAGATTAAGAATTACCGCAAAAGAGGCTTTATAACACCCATATTTTATGGATAATAAAGCTGCAACATTACAAAGAACTAATTCTTTTTGTAACTTTGAATAAAATCCCAGCGAAAATTATTCACCAGTAGTTGACAGAAAAAAAAAACATTCTTTGTATAAAAATTTATAATTTTTATAAAATCATATATAACATCTATAAATAAATATTATATAGGTAGTTTTTTGAAAGATATAAGTAATAAAGTGTTGAACTAAGCGAAGAATAATAAAAAAGAATTATATAATAGCTAAAATCTCCTGAAAACATAAAAAAAGATTAAGATTATCAAAAATAAATGCTTTATAAAGTTACGAAATAATTAGTTGATATTTTTTATAATGCATAATAATAAACATACAATGATAATTACAATGTATTTGGATCGACAGCATCTCCTTTAAAATTTTTGTAAAAATCAAGAATTAATTCCATTGATTCATCTTTAAATAATACAAGTCCAAAAAGAGGGGAAAATTAAGATATTTTTAACTCAAGTGAAACATCTATGTCTTAGTATTAAAATTCAAGCTAAAAAAAAAATTAAATTTTAGATACTCCTATTAAAAAATATTCATTTAGTAATCCGTTGGAGGTTTTTAAAGAAGAAGACGAAGAGTCAAGATTTGATGAAAATTTGAGAGAAAGTGGTAATATTGACATTTAATAGTAAAATGGTATATAAAAGCCTAAAAATTTTGAATGCTTTTAAAATACATTTACTCCTACGACAAAAAATAAAAACCAAAATTAAAATTCGCCAAAAGATATTAATAATAACAATGATGATAATAATAACAAAGTTTCCATTGAAAAATAAAGTTAATCAATTAATGAATTTTAAAATGGTAATTATAAATCCCATAGCGGTACAAAATTTGATATGAGCCAGAATTAATAACAATAAATCAAAAATTAATAAGTTAACTAATTAATAAAAATGCATTCTGAAGAGTAAACTCCTTATTATTAATCTTCTCCCAAGCTAGAATAAATTTAATAAAAGTATGGAGTTTAGTACAAAAGATAATCTTAATTATAACAATAATAATAGTAACTTTTTTAACAATAAATAAATAAACACAAAAATGAAAATGATAAAAATGACAATTAAGGTAATATATTAAAGTAATTTTTTGGTTTTGTTTTTTAGTATATTAAAAAGAAAAATCAATTTTAATACATTTTTTTAATTTAAATAATGTATTTAAATTTAAATTTTTTGATTTAATTATCTATTTATACCTGTCTTCGGTACTTTATTATGTTCATACAAAGTTTTCCTCAATTTTGAAAATAATCGCGTTTGCATCAAAACACTTCAAATTTTTTTATATATCATTGATATTTAAATCAATAATTTATTAACATAATAATATCTATTTAAATATTTATTTAATTTATTTGCAAGAATATTTTGTTAAATTTTAAGAAATAAATATGCAAAAATATTTTTTTTTTATGGTAATAAAAAATTTTTGTACACTAAGGTACACTAAAAAATTTTTTTCTTAAAGTGAATCAAAAACAACATTTTAGCACAAACCAGGCATATATAAGGTGGTTTTACTTAATTTTAGAAAAAAAAAAAATTTCCTTAGCGTTCACTAAGAAAAAATTTTGGAACAATAAGAAAAAAAAAATTTTTTTCATCAAGAAAAAATGTAAAAATCGCAATAATATAACCATTTAAAGGATTATTAAGAATTTTTAAAAAAAATAATTATTTTATATACTAATATACTGACATGACATTTTCACTATTTTGACATAGTGTAAAATATATTTTTTTTATTTATAATACACTTAAGTAATATAGCTTAGTGTACCACTATGTTTATATAGTTAATGTTTGAATTCTCTATCAACTGATATATGTGGTACACTAAGCTATTTAGGTTTGACGATTTTATGGCAATTTTAAAAATTTATAACTTGTAAAATAAGTTTTTTTTACTTATAATATACTTAAGTAACATAGCTTAGTGTACCACTATGTTCATATAGTTAATGTTTAAATTTTATATCATCTGGTATATGTGGTACACTAATACTAAGCTGTTGAGGTTTGACGATTTTATGGCTATTATTTATAATACTATTTTTATTCACTTAAACTGCATTTTTTTATAAAATAAACATTTAATCATGCATACTATAAAAATTTTTATATTAAAATAATTATTAATAAAGCTTTAGATTGATATATAATTGTGAATTATACATTTTTTCTTTTTTTTTTTTTTATAATGTAGAAAAATTTTTTTCTTAGTGTACACTAAGGAAATTTTTTTTTTTCTAAAATTTAGTAAAACCACCTTATATACGCTTGGTTGGTGCTTAAATGTTATTTTTTACGCATTTTAAGAAAAAAATTTTTTAGTGTACCTTAGTGTACAAAAAATTTTTTCATATCTTTTTTTATTACGTTTTTAAAGTTTATTAAATTTTTTGATTTAAATTTGACTTTAAATCCATCATAAAATTTTTCAATTTTATTTTTTCATAAATTTTTTAAATTTAGATATTTTACAAATTTTATTTCCTATTTTTATATTTGGTAATTTTGATAATCAAAATGATAAAATTTAAATATATTTATATAAAATTTTATTAATTATCCTTTTATAGTTTGAAAAATTATCCAAATATCGAAATTAAATCGATTATAAAAAAACAATGCAATTTCTTTATAATCCCGAAAATCGTTATCATTCAATTTTTCATCGTAAGTCCTTATATTTTAGACTTTAATCAATACAAAAAATCATAGGACAAAAATAAAAGAGCAAAATGTAATTATTTCATTAATTTTTATAATAAAAAAAAAATTAAAATTTTAAAAACAATTTATTAAAGAAATTATTTTATATTAGAATAATATTGTTTCATTTCTATACATATTTAATTATTAAATTAAATTAAAATTTTATTACAAGTTTAAGGTAATATTTTAATTTTTTTTTTACTTATTACTCTATACCTTTTAATTAAATAAAAAGCTTAATAATTTAATTTTATCCATAAAAAAAATAACAACAAAACTTATATTAAATTGATATGGAATAATGGATACTTAAATATATGTGAAAAATCTGAAAAAGTTACCAAATTATTTATTTTTCACAACCCTTTTGATTTTTTTTACATGAATTTTTTTTTTTAATCAAACTCATATAATATATGGGTTTGATTAAATAATAAACAAGCGATAGTTTATATAAAAACAAAATAAAACAATATTGGTGATTATTTTTTTTTTGCGTTTGATTAATTAATCAATTTAGGTTGATTAAAATAAAAATCTTGTAAAAAATCGAAAGGGTTGTAATAAAATTAATCATACAACGCTGAAATAAATATCATTTAATTTTACAAATTTTTAATTATTTTTTTTCCATTAGAAAAGATAAAATATCCAAAAGAATTGATTTTATTATTAGACTATTTTCCAGAATAAATGTGTAGATTTTTTTTGCAAAGAAATCCAGACTATAAGACAGGTATCAGACATTTAGGCTTATTTTTACTATTTGGAACAGAAAAATATATAAAAAATGACAATATAACATAAATAAATAGACGATATGATTAAATAAAAAAAAATTAAATTATGGATGAATGGTTTTTGGAATTAATTAAAGACATGATTAATGAAAAAATAGACCTTTTAAATCTCTATTTTAAATTATAAAAGTAACTAAATTGATTAAAAATTTTTTTAAAAAAATGTTTTAATTAAATATATATATATTAAAATACAATTTTATAAACTAACATACTAATATACTATGACTGTAGATAAAAATGTAATTATTATAATTTAAATTATGCGTATATATAGTAATTATCTTGTAAATTTTAACAACTGTGTGTTTATTAGAAATTAATAAAAATTAATTTTTAATAGTATATATTATTATATAGGTATAAATATATGTAAATATTAATGTTGCATAACATTAGGAAAATTTGTACTACTATTATTAATTATATATAAAATATACTGATATAATAGTTTAAATTTAGTTCTTAATATAAAAAATTTAGTATAACAACATATAATTTATTTATAAGATATTAAAGTATAAATCTTCCTATTATATTATTCTATTAAAAATTAAATATATAAAGTAGGGTGAGAAAAACAAAAGAAAAAAATTAATGAATGATTAATTTTTTATTTATTATATGAAAAATTTGTTTGGTTTCTATTATTATCGGTTTTTATATAACTCATTCTTAAAAGGCATTATTATTTTAAACCAAATTCTTTTAATATTACTATTAAAATGAATCAATTTTGTTAATTTTTTCTAAATGATTTTAATATTATTATTTATCTTACTCTTCAAATTCTTGTACAATGTTATTATTATTCCCATTTTATTAAATAATATTCCCTTTAATTCTTTCTTATAATTGATTTAGCTTATCAAATTCTATTTTATATTTTTATGGTTCTTAGCTAATTTTATCCCAAGTTTATATTACATTTAATAAATTTTATACATTTTAATTTAAAAATCCTTCTAAAAAATCATTCAATTATATCCATAAAGGGAGTACAAGCATTTTAAAAAAACCTTTTTCTCCCTTTGCCAATACATCTATTTTGTGTAAATCTTTCATAAATACAGTTTATTCTATACCAATTTAACCTTCTAAATCATACTTTAATAAATTATAATTTAATTATTATTTTATAAAATTATGGTTGAAATTTAATATTTGCTAAAAATATAATTTTTCAACAAAAAATATGTTAAAATTTCAATTTAGTATATAAGTTTTATTAAATTGAATGCAAATGGATACATATATAATAAAAATTCTCACAAATATAAGGTTTATAAATACATTTTTACATTATTAATTATTAACTTTAAAAATATATAATATTACATAAATATTAATTTACTTGATTTTTGAATTCTTAATTACATCTTATACTCCATTCCATAGAAGTTTCAATATCTTTTGCTCCTCCTGTAAAATCTGCCGCATGTATAATCATTCCTTGTAATAATTACTTATTATATTCTAAACACTAAGGTTCTATAATTAAAAATATAAATCGCTATCTAATATTTTTTAATTTATATATATAAATTAAAAATTTAAATACCTTCAAAACCATTGGATATGGCATTTTAAAAAGCTTATAATAACTTTTAATGATTAGAATTATCAGTATGTAATATATTTTAAATTACATCTTTTCTTAAAATATCAAATTACTATTTATTTATATTATCCAATAATCCTATTCTCTTTATTATTTTAAAAGTAACAGCAGCATGATGTTATTCTAAAGGCTAAAATATTTATATTATTTTTATTAAAATCTCATTAAAGATAAATGAAAATTTTTACAGATTCATCATGATATCTTAAGGCCAGTTTACTCATACTCTTAATGGCAAAAATATTAGTATGCGCCGGGTGAGATACATCATGACATAAACCTGAAAGAGACAGTCCGAATACATTAAAATCAGACAAATATTTTTAGGCCTTCTGGGACAATGCAATTGAATAACAACATTACATTACTTAAATAAATTGAAAAGGTTAAAATTTATATTTAATTTTATTATTAAGACAAATATTTTTATTACAATTTTTATCCAATTGTTGTTCTATATAATTTTATCATTAAATTTATTAAATTTTAAAAATAAAGTATTTTAATACCACTGACTCCGTGTGTAAAATTATGAAAAGTATTGTAGTTTTTATTATATTTTTATTCTAAAACATTCAAGAATGTAACAAATTTTTAAAATTCTATAGAAAATTTTGTAAACCAATCATTTTAATTAAATATTGCCCATACTACCCTTTGTAGCTCATTAGAATTTTCTTTAAAATTTAATATATTAAAGTCTATACATTTTAATTATTTATCACTTTCAATCATTTCGGCTTTAAAATTTTAATTTCTATTTGTATAATAGAATCCATTTAACTAAAATTAAAATATTAATATTTATATTCATTTTTATATTATATCTGTTAATAAAAAATTATTTATATAAAATTTTATTAAAAATCTATTAGTAATCTATTTAGTTTTATAATTAATCTTAAAATAATGCATTAGATATCCCACAGAATAAAATTGAAAATTATTTTTAACTGAAAATAAGATTTTAAATTATATAATATAAATAAAAATATTATTTGGAAAAAAAGTCCGTTTGATTACTAAGAAATGGTTAAATATTGATAATATGTATGTATCTTTTATAATATTTTTAAGTGTTTTTTACTTCAAAGTTCTTATTTTATATTTTTATAAATATTTACTTATATAAATAAATATAATAATAAAATTAGTATATTACCTATTTTTTTTTCTTTTTAATTATTTTTTCTGATTTAAAATTTAAATGCATATCATTTTATTTTACTGACAATGTAACCAACTATTCATTTTTTTCTAATGTATTTTTTTTAATTGGAGAATTTTAGTTTGAGCTAGAGTGTTTTCTTTAGTTTATCGTTTATTGCATTTGTTTATACTTTAAAATTGAATATCAATTAATTTTTGTATTTATATAAATTAAAACAATTTTTTTAATTTTAATATTTTATTTTTATAAAATTTTATTTTTTTTCTAAATTAATAACTAATAATTAATTATTTTTAATTATACATAGAATACAACTAATAAAAATTTCCAAATTACAGAATAATTTTCTAATTAAAATATTTTTGTGATATTTAAAAAAAAAATATTGTTTTTTTCTATAATGTATTAAAAGTATTTAAAATATTTAAATTATATTCCTAATGTAAAATATTGAATTAAAATATTTTTTGCCAAAGTTTTAAACTAACCAATATTAAATATTATTTATAAAAATCAAATATTTAAATTACTTTTTAATATATAATAAAGCTTTATTTTTAGGTAAGGAATCTAGTTTAATTAAAAATATTCTTAAAATTGATGTATATTTTAAAATATATTCATATTAATTTTCTTATTTTAACTTATTGTTTGTTATTCAATAATTATTTATTATATGCATTAAAATTTTTTATTTAATTATTTTTCTAGTATCATGAAAAAATAAGTAAAAATTTATTTTTCTTTAAAAAATAATTATAAAAACAAAATTTAATGAAGAAAATTGATACTTTATAGAGGAAGTTAAGCGAAAATTTGGCTGAAATAAATAGAACAAACTTACCTATCCCTAGTACCATAAATATTAAATGAAATAAATATATATATATATTTATATTCTAGAATTGCACTAATTAAATTATTTTATTTTATAAGGTTAAATGAACGAATGTGTAAAAAAACAATAAATATGTGATAATTATAATAAAAATAATTCAAAAAATTTCCCGTATACATAAAAATGCCATGAAAATAATTTTCAAAATAATGTTATATATTTTTAAGAATTAAATTAAATTAAGACAGATTTTTTTAGCAATTCTAATAAAATTATAAAAGATCAAAAAAAAGAAGATTCTTCTATAAATAGTGATATATTGGATGGTATATAATATATTTAAATTAAAATATTTTATACACTGTAATAAAAATTTATATTATCGGAAATAGTGACAATTTAAAAAAATCTGTTAATATAAGTATCTTTAATAAAAGTCTTATATAATTTAACTAAAGAGACTTTTTTACAATTTTAAAACACAAATAAATAGGAAAGTATATTTTAATATATAAATTTAATTTTTGATTTGCTCTAAAAATTATATTACTTATCTATTTTTTAGTTCAAATATATTTAGTTTATTTCAATTCACTAAAATTTAATATATAATTTTCGATTTTCTGAAAAAATTATTAAATTTTTTATAATAACATCTTGATCGAATTGCTAATAAATAAATCTATTGTAAAAGTTAAGAAAATTTATATTGCATATTTAGTATAAAAAAATAAAAACAAAAAATACTTAAATAAATTTGATAAAAATTTGCCAAAGATATAAATTTTTACAAAATTATAATAAAAAATATTATAATAATAATTTTTAGGGAAACTAGAGTTGAAGGAAAAATGTAAAGATAATTATTTAAAATTTATTGACAAAAATGCATTTTCTTCTAGATTGAAGCAAAAAGAAAATTCGTAAAATTTACAAAAAATTTAAGAAATAAAATTGATACTAAAAGATCATAATTTCAAAGAAATATTCTCCCCATAAAAGTATAATATTGGTATAGAAAAATAAATAAAAGAAGATTGTTGTGAAAAAAATTATGTAGAAACATAGAATTTAAGCTAAAAATAAGATGTAAGCGCATCTTAAAATATATAAAAGAATTATGAAATAGAATAAAAAATTAAATAACAAAGTTTTTAAAATATAATTTGTTTTCAAAAACAAGAAATAAAAGACTTGCATAAAAAATATTAATAAGAATTAAGTGTTTTGAAAAAAAGTTTGGAATAAGGTATTATAATTTAGTATTTTTAATTAATATTAAATTAATGTATATAATTGTTAGAAAAAACAGAAAAGTATTGTTGCAAACAAGAATTATAAAAGATAATAAGCGAATAAGAGGTTTTAAAAAAAGAATTAAATATGAAATACAAAAAGGAAAAGGAATATTTTTTTACGAAAATGAATAAAAAGCTTAAATAACTTGAATTAAGCTTTTAAAATCAATTTTACAATCAAAAATAAGATTTTGAGAACGTTTAATAAAATTTAAATAATAATTTAGAAAAATAAAAATAAAATTATTAGCTTTATACTGATAGCAGCTAAAAATACCTAATGTAACTTTAAAAGCAAGAAAATTTAATAAATATTCAAAAAAAACAAATTAAAAATATGGATCAAACAATTAAAGATTAAAAATAAAAAATTAAAATATTAAATAATTAAATAACTGTCAATGAAGAAGGTTAAAAGTTAGATGAAATTGAATTTAATAGAATAAAGTTACAGAACTAGAAATTAGAATATTAAATATCCAAATTTTAAAATATTTTGTATGGAAAGAAAATAGTCTCTTGAAATAATATTCTATTGATTTATAAGATATTTAACAAAAATTTATAATAATGTATATAATATTTGTCATAATTTCTAAATAAATGATAAATATAAATTTTAAGAATGTTGTTTTCAATTGCATTATATTTTTATTAAAAAGTAAATAATGTTTATAAAATTTTTTTTGATATTTTAATTATAATTTTATAATATCAGAATATATAAGTAATTTACTGAAGTATATTTTTTTTAATTAAACATTACAATTAAGAATAAATATATTAATTGTTTTTATACAAATGTGCGACTGCTATTGTTCTAGCAAAGACCTTTACAGAAATTCTAATAAGTAATATTAGCTGTTGTAAGGTGGTAAATTCACGTGTGACAGAAAATTTGAAAATTTTTATGATCCCAGAAAAACTGGAAAATTTACAAAAATTTTTAATAGCTCATTAGAAGTAGGAGAAATAACTTTCCCTTAGCATTAGATTGAAGAAATAGATTTTTAAGAAATAATAGATAATCCTATTTTTTTTTATAAAGATTTTGTTGTAAAAAATAAACCAGCAAAGATATTGAACGCTATAAATGACTGGCCTGCCTTAGAGAATTGGGCAGACATTAATTATGTCAAGGAAAAAATGAAATCAACTAATGAATAAAAAATCACTGTTGATATTACGCCTGATGGCTTTGCAGATTCAGTACATGGAGAATATTTTTGCCAACCATGGCAAGAACAGATGAGTTTTAAAGTATAGAATAATTTATAAAAATATACCTCAAAGTTTATTTGCTAATATAAAAATGATATTTATTTATTTTTATTTAGGAATTCCTAAAATTAGAGGACGATAAAAACTTAAATGATTTTGTTCCCTATATTTAAAAATAGAATGGAAATTTAGACTCTGAATTTGAATTTTTATACTAAGATATTTCGGATAATTTATAAAATATAGGTTCAAATAAATTTTTTGATAAGCAACCAGATGCTAGTAATTTTTGGATGGGTCATGGCAAATCAGTTTCTGCAATGCACAAAGATCATTATGAAAATTTTTATGCAGTTCTTACGGGTGAAAAACATTTTACTTTAGCCCCCCCAGAAGTTTACCCATTTTTAGGAAATTCTTAATTTATAAATGGATACTGGAATTACGATAAAGAAAAATCAGAGTTTTATTTAGATTTAAAAAATTAAAGTGGATAAAACAATAATAATCAAGAAAAGATATAATGGACAGGACTAAATATTGATCTTGATTTAGACCGATAAAAATTTCCTTATCTTAAGGATATTCCGTAGTATCATGTTGTATTAAAACCTGGAGAAGTTTTATATCTACCAGCTATATGGTATCATTAGGTAGCATAAGAAAAATAAAGTTAAAATACATCAAATCACGATTATATAACTGCTGTTAATTTTTGGTATGATATGTAATTTGATTAAAAATATAGATGCTATTAACTAATAAATGATCTTGTTGAGTATGATTATAATAATTATAATACCTATTGAATAAATAATTATATATTATAAAAAAAAATATTATTTTTAATTATTATTTTCCTAAATTGCATATTCTGTAATAATTATTATTAATTTATAAAAAAAAGTTTAATTAATAAAACCCAATAATTTCAAAATAAAACAACCAAAAATTAATAGAAAATTATAATTATTAAAAATGTAGCCATTAAGAAGGTAGATAGTTTAAAATAGATTTAATAATAAAATATTTTCTCAGTTTTAATGTCAAAAAGGTACATTTAATAAGTTGATTTGAAATTTTTATCAAATTATATTTATTTATATATTTTTATAAAATAATTAAATAGATATTTAGGTCAACCTTACAAATGGCAAGCTTTGTCTTAATTTAGAATTTCCAAATGAAAAAAATAAGTTATTCTATTTGGACAATAATTTCACTTTTGCGAATTTCAAAGCCCTTGTTTAGATTGAGCACCCTAATTATTAAATTGATTTTGATTTTTCACAAGCAAAATCTAAAAAAATAAAATATGACGAAGATTCGTTGATTTCTTAGTTTATTGAAGAAAAATAAAAAGGTGAGATAGACATTCATATTGATGAAATAAAATATCAATTGAAAAATATAGGAAAGTAATAAAAAATAAAAACTAATATAAATTACTAGATTTTTACTTATGATAAATTTTTATAATTCGTATTAGTTTCCCTTTAAACCAGTAAATTGAGAACTTGTGGAACCAAGAAGGAAGTGATCAATATATAAAACTCTATAAATTTTGCCTACAAAGTTAATTAAAATCTAGTCATGCAGGTTCAATTACCCATTTTGTTAAGAAATTTTTAGATGAAACAAATAAACTGGGATAAAACAAATAGTTAGCTGATGTAGAAATTGATAAAATTTTTAGAGAATGTATAAAAGAATTTTCAGACCCAGTTAAATAAAAAATCGAACATTTAACTTAAAAAAAAAATGAGCTTATTAGTTAGTTAGATAAATTGGAATAAGAAAAAGAAAAAATTTAAAACTTAGCCGAAAAAAGAATAAGATTGTATATAAAACTGATTTTATTGATCTCCATAATACATATTGTTTCATTTTATTATATGATATTTCATGTAGAATGGTTAGGTATTAATTTTAATGATAAACATTTTTAAAATTATTATTTAACAATAAAATAACAAATAATTTTATTTACTAGGATGGGATATTATTGAACCTATTACTTATTCTGTAGGAGTAAATATATTAAATTTTAAACAAAAATAATTAAATTTAAAAATTTAAAAAAATAATAATAGGTCTTCTCACTTTTGCTTGGTATGAGATTTTTTATGAAGTATAGAAAAAATAGGGAATTTGAAACAATGATAGATATTTGGAGGAATAAATTAATTAATAAAAATAGAAATGTAAGAGATAGATATATTGATTTAAACCAAAATATAGAAAGAAAATAATAACTTATATAAAATATCGATACTAGAATAAATATTTATAATAATAGAAAGAATTATACTTAATTTACTAAATATAATATATAATAGTGATTTTATATACAATAATATTGATTATTAATTTATAATTTTCAAATTCATAAAATAAAATTAATTAAAAAATAAATGTACTTATTTTCTAACTAATAAAAATTTTTTTAAATTCAGTATACTACAAGTTTAATTTACCTTTATAGATTTTTAATGATTAGAAATATGGTTTAATTTTTTAAATATTATATATTATTAAAACTACTAATGTTAATAAAAAATTAATTCATTATAGAAAATTATTTATTGATAACAAATATTAGTTATATATCAACAAAGAAAAACCATAAAATTCATAAAAATATTGATTTTTTTAATTTCCTTAAAAGATGTATTCAAACAACTTATCAAAAACTTTAACAAACTTTTTCTTGGCCATAGCTGAGCTTTCAAATGAAAATTTAATTACTAAAAAACAAAAGTTATCTTTAAAGTAATCTCTTATATCCTAAGATAATGAAATAAAATAATTATTAAATGGTTGCGAGGACAAAGATTTAGATTAAATGAAGAAAGATATATCATTATATTTAAAATAATGCAAAGAAAAACAAAGATTTGATTATGATGAAAGTGAATAAAAAAATATATTAGGAGATAGTTATTTAAAAATAAGTAATATATCTCATGCTAAATCTATGCCTGTAACTTAAGAAATTTTAGCTAAAAAGAAGTATAATTTAAAAATGGATTTATTAAATTAAGATTCTTAATAAGAATCGTTATTTTAATAATCGAAAACTTCTTAATTCCAAGTATTTTAAATCGACTTTTATTTTTTAATTTTTTAAAATTAAAAATTATTTTAAAATTTTTCAAACTATAATTTTTATTACAAAATTAAATTATAATTATAGAACTTTATAATTAGAATTATAATTTAAATTAAAAATTTATAAATAATTTGAAATAAAGGATTCTGATATTTTCGATACTTCAGAAAAATTTGAAAAATCATTAATATAAATGATATCAGAAAAAGGTTTATCTTTTTCTTTATTTGAAAAAAAGAAACTTCAAAAGGTAAAAAAGCTTATTGGCTAGATTTTAGAAGATAATTTATAGGGATCCCCTACGGCCAAATCAATCCCATCAAGTCCTATAAAATTTTAACAAACTGTTTCTCCATCAAACCATAAAAACAGAACAATGGAATTGTAATTAGAAGAGAGTTTACAAAATATCAAATATAGATTTAAAGACCTAAAAGTAAACACAAATTAAATTTATACACCCATATATCCATTAATTAATTAATAAATTATATTTGCTTTTATCGTCCAGTATTAATTTTATAAAATTTTCTCAGCATTTTATGAGCGAAGTTTATGGGTAATTAGTATAGATTATGGAAGAAAATATCTAATTTTCAACTTTAAAAAAAGTTCTCAAAGATTTGGGAAATATATTTTTTGGAATTCATGAGTTTAGTTTCATTGCAGAAGATGTACTATAATTATTATTTATAATTATTAAAATGTTAAAATGACATATTTTTTAAAGCATAAAATGACTTTATTTTATTAATCGCAAAGTGATACCTACACTTTAATATAGGAGGTAATAAAAATGAATAATATATTTTAAAATTCCGGTTTTTTTTAAATTAATTAATTAAATTTTGATAGGATGCGTTTATAACCGATATAAATAAATAATTAAATAAGCTTAAAACTAATGAATTTTTTGACTTTTCTGAGGAAGAATTAAATAAAGTAATACAAGTGGATTGTTATAAAACCAATATTGCTATGAAATTTAAATAGTCTAATTGGAATATTCTTTTTGTAATGCACAGCCATAAACAAGACAAAGATAGTTTTTTAAGATATATTAAGTAGGTTATTGTTATATTTAGATTTAAATTTTGTTTTCGCCAACATTCATTAAACTTTAATTAAATTTGGAAATAGATAAAATTCAGAATTAAGCAATATGGATGCTATATTCAAAGATTTTGCATCATTCACGATTGATTGCGTTAGATAAGGAAAAACGAATTTTTTTAGGTAAAGATTAATAGATTTTTAATTATATATAATTAAATAAAAATATTAATAGTCCTCTAGCTTCAGGATCTATAATATTGGATATTAGTAGTAAACTATTAAATAGACTGCATGTTTTGCTAAAAGATATTATAATTGAAGTGCTTTAAGAAAAATTAGAATAAACAATATTACTTACAGAATCAGAAGAATAATTAGTCTAATAGGGAGGAAAGTTGCTTTTTTCAATCAATGATTTATTAAATAAAAGACAATATTATTTTGGAACAGCTGAAAATATTTTTTTACCTAAAACAATTGATCTAGTTAGATTTAAGGTATCAAAAATTTAAATATATTTTTCTTAATTTTAATTTTTCAATTATTAATTACTTTTTTACCAAAAGTTGAATAAAATTTATGGAAGAATAATATAATTAATAAAATAAGAAGATGAAAGGTTAATTCTGCACAAATATTTTATAAAACTATAAAATAAAATATTTTTAGAATATAATAAAGTAGGAGAATTAATTTTTTTGAATTAACCAATTAATCATTTAATAAAGCAAAAATATGGAATAACTATGAATTTTAAAATGATAGAAGAATATAATTTATTATTTAACTAAATGTTTAAAAATAACAAAAAAATAATTGATGAAATAGAATAGGGTAAAACATAATTTCAGAAATAGAACAATTTTTTCTAAAGCGTACACTATTAAGAGATAGAATTTTACTTTAGAAATAGCGAAGGTGTTTCCGATGGATTTATAATTGTCATTAATGAATTGGAATTATCAAATTATGACAGTGGAAATTTTAGAGAAAGAATGAGGTAAATATCTACTTATTTAAATTAATACAATATCTAATAAATAGTTACTTATTTTTATTTTATATAAAATTTATAACATAATATCAAACATAGTTTTTCTGCAAAATCTTCTTCCCACAAAGATTTGTCTGAAAGCAATGGATTAATTACTTTGAATTCTATAGATGAAAAACAGGAGCTAAGTTTAGAATAACAAAAATATGTACAATCTAAAATGTAGAAAGTTGTTTCTTTTCAAGAAACTATACGATATATATAGGACTTAAAGAAACAAGAGCCAGGAGTCGGGTAATATATATACAAATACTTTTTAAAAAATATTTGATTAAATTTAGCACATTTAAAAATCTGTTTTCAATTAAATTATAAAAAAGAGATAGTCAATTGTAAATGTTTTTCCCAAGTGATTTGAAAAAAGAGGGGAAAAACAACTTATCCTCTTTAATTATGAGTAGATTTAAAACCAAATAAATTTCAAGAAAAAAAAGAAAGTATTCATCTGAATAATAAGTTCAAGGTATTTCTCCAAGTAATCAATTATTTTTTATTTTAATATTAGTATGAGTAGGGTATAATAAAAATACTTAATTTAGGTAAAAAAAAGGAGGGAATTCCTTTTTAAATTAAATATGATACATCTATATTTATACATAAAGAAGAAGATAAGGAATTACAAAGTTTAGATTGGAACGCCTTAGAGCTCTAAACTACAAAAGAAATGCATAGAACTGCCTGGAGGGTTTTCGACTAAGCAGGTTGGATTGAAAAATATTAAATACCTTTAGATACCTTTATAGAATTTTTAATGGAAATTGAAAGAAAGTATAACAAACGAAAAAATCCTTTTCATAACTATTTGCATGGAATTGCGGGTAATATATACATATATATGTATATATATATGTAGTTTAATTTAATTTTTTTTTTATTAAAATTTTGAAAACATTATAAATAAAAGTAATGTAATGTGCATTTACCCTTTCAAAATGTAAGATGATAAGTAAATATTTAGATGATTTCAAATAATTTGTTTTAACTTTTTCGGGTCTTTGTCACGATATTTCGCATAGAGCTAGAACAAATATTTTTATGGTTAATTCTATGGATAAGTTAGCTATAAGGTACAACGATGATTCAGTAAAAATGATTAGAGTATTTTTTAATTTAAATTATTAAATTAATTTTTATATTAAGGTTTTAGAAAGGCATCATATTGCTACAACATTCCTACTCCTTTAAGATGACAGATATAATATTTTTAAAAATATGCCTTTAGATTAATTTAAAGAACTGAGAAAATTAGCTATATCCAATATTTTATATACAGATATATCCAAACATTTTCCTTTGATGAAGGATTTTTCTAAAACATTTAAAGTTCCTGAGGATTAAAATAAATAAACACTAAGTGTTGATCAAAATTCTTCTGACTTTGAGCAGCCATAAGCTCCTGTCTTCGGTAATGTTTAATATATAAATAAATATTATGTAGCGAATTAAATAGCTGATTATTCATTCATTATAAATTTTTAAAGAAATATTTTTAAATTGAAAATAAAAAATTTTAGAAAAATTATAAAATAATTTCTAAAAAATTAAAAAAGGGTCTGGGACTGATGACTTGATATATTTATAAGGAACTATTTTGCATACTGCGGATTTTACAGGAGGTGCTAAGCCTTTCCCTATTTCAAGAATATGGAGTGAAAGAGTTAATTAGGAATTTACAGCATAGGTACTATTAAATTAAAATAATATTTATGTATTTTTCTTATATTTTCCCACTTTATTTTCTTTAAACAACCTTAATTATAATTTTAATTTTATTTAATTTCCTAAAAGTATATAGAAGAGGGTAAAAGAGGATTACCTTAAACTCCTTTCTTTAAAGATTTAGATAAACCTCATATAGCTGCTAAAGGCGAAATTGGGTTTTTTAAATTTATAGTCTAACCTTTATGGGACTTATTAAATGAATTTACAGAAGGAGAATTAAATACAAATTGTAATTATTTAAACTAAGTTATAGTAGAATGGTAAAAAATTTAAGACTAAAATACACCTGAAGAATACAAATAGATTTAAAATGATTAAAAAAATCAAACTGAAACATAAAATAGCAATAATGATGATTAAAATATAAATGAAATAAATGTAAATGAATAGTCATATAGTGATAATTGTGACAGTAGTGATAGTAATGATTGTGAATGTGATGAAGAAAATTAGAATAATGATTATAATAAGAGCGATATATGCAATAACAATGATTAAAACTAAAAAAATAAGGACAAATAAATATCAAAAAATTGTTGAAAAATGTAGAATTTATTTAATAAAATAAAATATTTTAAATTTTAAGACTTTTGTATATATATTTATCTATCTTAGTTAATAAATTTTGTATTTAAATAATTAATTTTTAATTTAGTACTTTTTCATTATAAATATTTGTAAAATTTAATATAAATTTAACAATTAAATAAATTTATTATATTTACAAAGCGTATTGAATATATCAGAATTACTATATACAAAATTTTATCTTAAAAAATATATGAAATGTGCATTTATTATCAATTATTAAATTTGGGTGCCTGCATACAAGGAATTTCTTCCAATACGCTATTGCATTTGTTCCAATTTACTTAAGATACGACAATTTCTTCTCTATTTGCATCTGATAATCTACTATCATCACTTTGGTTATCATTATCATCATTAAAATCTTTATCATTATTTTTTAGCTTATTTTCATTATTTTTATATTGGCTCTAATTATTATTAGTTTTTTAATATATGTTAGAATTTTGTTGTGTTATAGCAAATTCTTAACATATAGGAATAAATACATCATTTGGAAGACAATATTCTATTTAAAAAATATTTTAAACTTCGACAAACTGTGATTTATGAGTCATTGTCATAGCTAATGGTAGTTCTATGATTTTTGTATGAGATTTTTATAAACAATTATCTATTTCTCCTTAAGAATAAATTTTTTCAAATACGTTTCCTTTAAAAATCATTCTTCTTAAAATCTACCAACGCAATGATAAAGGCTTTCGATCACCTGGGGGATAATTTTCATATTCAAAATCAAACTTCATTTATTCACTAGCCTTATACTCTAGCTTTTCAAGCTTTAATCCCATTTCAATATGTCCTGAAATTAGTGATAATATTAATTTTTTTTTACAAAGCCAATATATATTATAAAACAAAATGAAATTTTACCAGTATTAAAACAATAGCAAAAGTTAAAATTTTTTCTCATAAAAACTTTAGGTAATAAATCATCAAATCGATGAATTTTTTAAATATGAATAATTTATTTTCCTGATAATTAAACTTTCTTTTTTTTTGCTTTTGGCTAAAACCATGCTATTAAATTGTATCTAACGTGCTACTAGTAGTGCTATGATGCATCTCGCGATATTCCATAACTCCCTTTACAATACATTGAAGCATAATCTATTTCTTCGGGTAATTAAAAATTAAATTTAACATTAAACTCTCCCTTTTTTACTTTATCATCATCAAATTTATATAAAAATGACTTTAAATGAAATAATTTTTTTTTTTCCTCCTTTACATCAATGTCTACCCATTTACCCAATTTCTAATATAAAAAATATAAAATAAAATTCTTCATTTTTTAAATTATTTTATACTTTATCAGCTGTATGAACGTATGTTTTGCAATATATTTCCCCCACTAGTGCAATAAATAACTCAGTTGTTTTAATTTCTTTTTTAATTCTAAGTAAAACTTTTCCCTATACAGTTTCACCTGCGATGTACTAATCTTTATCTGTATAAACTTCAATTGTCGATTTCGGTTTAATGTTCATCACAAAAATTAATTCAATCTTTGAAAATCAAAACAGTACCTTAAGTATTAAATTTTTTCTATAATTTATCTATTTTTTTTTATTTAATTTATGTTATTAACACAATTAGTTAATAAATGTTGATTTAATAATAATTTTAAAATATTTTACAATTATAATAAAATTTATTGAGTAAAATAATAAACATATAGTCAATTATAATATATTATACTGTTTAGTAAATATAAAATTATTATATCTATAAATTGGTCAATTATTTATCGTTAAAAAAATAAAATATTTTAATAACTTATAAAAACTAGTAACCTTATTATTATCTTTATTTAAATATTTTTAAAAAGTTCAACAGTTTCATTCTTACTTTTTGGTTTTTAAATACAAAAAAAAAAAAATATTATTAAAATAGAATATAGATTACTAATGCTATTTTGAATAAAATTCAATGAATTCTTGGTAATATTAACATTAAATTTTTTAAATAAATTAATTAATTTGGAGCAAAAATATATTTACTATGATAATACCCATATGAAATGCTTTTTTAATATTATTAAAATAATAAAAACAAATAAAAAAAGTAATTATTTGAATGGATAGATATTTAATAAATAAGACAATTAAAATAACTAATAAAATTCAATTTCCTAAATTTTTAACTACATAAAGAGTGGAAGGACATGATTGCTAAGATGAGGCATTTTTAGTTGAATTTGACATAAACAATAATTTATATGATATAAACAAAGGAGAAAAACATTAATTAGTAATTAGCTAAGAGTTTGATAAAGAAATAGATAAAGGATATTAATATGTTATGTATGGTAAACTTTTTGAAATAAAATTATAAGAAAATTCAAATAAATAAATGGTATCTCATATTTATATATCTTTCGGGGGATTATAATGTAAATTTGAAGCATTAACTAGTAAATTTGATTAAAGAATAAGAGAGGGGCTTAGAATATACTTAATGATAAAAGAAGATAAATGACTTTAATTTTAATTTCTAAATTAATAAATTAACAATTAAGTAGATTTTAATGTATATTATAATATATAAAATATAAATAAAATTTTAATGATTTTAATAAATACTACTTTATTAAAATAATATTACTGTTTTCATTGAAAACTGAAAAAATTGATATACTCTAACATTAATAATACCATCACATTTTTTTAAGTAAAGAATTTAGTTAACTTGCAACATTAGGCTTGCTGTAAATAAAAATTTTTTA
This sequence comes from Pseudocohnilembus persalinus, assembly GCA_001447515.1. Lineage (NCBI taxonomy): Eukaryota > Ciliophora > Oligohymenophorea > Philasterida > Pseudocohnilembidae > Pseudocohnilembus > Pseudocohnilembus persalinus. Next base: position 71,944 of record LDAU01000060.1, read on the forward strand.
TAGAAATGAACTAATTTAATATTAAAATATTTATTATTTGAATTATCAAATAAGTTAAACATTATTTTTTTGAATTAATATTAATAATTAATTTAAGTATAAAATGTTAATATAGATAATTTTAATAACTATTTAAGCTAGATATAATTTATTAAAAACTTATGTTTTAATTTTACATTTTTGGAGCTTATCCACTAGACTATGATCTAAATGTTCTACTTGAAACCGAAGCACTTTATTTAGTTTAATTAATTAATCTTTATTATTATTATCTATTAAAATAAAAAAATTTACTGATATTTTATTATGTCGTATAATAATGTATATTTATTTACAGCTTTGATTGATAATTTTCCATTTTAGTTATTTAAGGATACACTTTACTTTATAATTATGAATCGCTTTCTGGTTTTTTTATTAAATTTGTATGGTATTTCGGTTTTGTATCTAAAACTTTAGATAGCCCATTAAATAAATGAGAGTTGGGATTTTTTACTCCCAAAAGTTAGTATTCAGGTTTAAGTGGGTTTGTTTATCTGTTAGCAACATAAAACTTATTTAAAGCACTTCCTACTTCGGTTCCTTTTATATCTTTAATATAATTGGTTTGGTTAAATAGCGTTCTAGTCTAATATAATATATTTATTTTTTTAATTATTTAAAATAAAATATATTTAAATATCTTAAAAAAGTTACATTTATCATTAATGGTTATACTTAGCAATAATTTGCTTTGCAACCTTAGATATCTTAAGTTTTAAGAGAAAGATCGGTTTCTCTTTTAAAATTTCTGTAATTAGTTGAAGGGCTTGTTTTTTCAATTTTTCCATATAGTTCCATACCCCTGAATTTCAAAGTTAAAATTAATCAATTATATATTGTTACTTTTATTTTATTTACTTATTTTTGTCAATTGTAATATTGTATTCTGGCCATAAAGGGTTTGTATTCCTGTAAGCCTTTTATTTTTTCTCACCAGTATTAATATCTTCTACTTTTAAATTATCATATTTATTCTTATATTCTTTTTATTGTATTTTTTTTGTATCAATTCCATTGTTAGGATAATGAGTTCTTGTCATTAAATTATCATAAGCACTTTTATTAATCGTTCCTATTAAATAATTTTATACAACTGGTTCTTCTTTTTCCTTCAAATAAAGTAAATTAAATTTTTATAAACATTTTATTTTATCATATAATTAATTACCGTCTTTTATTTATATATTTTAGTTAATATAGGTATGCTAGGATTAATAGGATTAAAAATTTTTCCTGGAGTTTTTTTGTAGATAAAGTTTGCCTTTTTGTAAACATCAGAATTATTTTCATTGTCTGGTTATTTATTTAACTTTTTACCAATATCTATATCATCTACCTTATTTATAAAATTGGGCCTATTAAATTTTTCTTTAGGTTTTTGATAAAATGAGCCTGAAAATTAGTATAATTAGTATGAATTTTTAATTTAAAATTATACTTTAGTTTTAGTAGTTTTGTTTGGTCTTTAATTAGTAAATTAAATATTTCAATTTTACTGTAATTGTTAAATCTACCTAATATTTTATTTGTAAAAAAGTAGCAGAAATAATAACATTAATCAAAAGTGAAATTAATATATAATGTTTAAGTTAAATAATCTTAAAAGTGAATATCGTATAAATGCTAATAAAAACATATTTTTTATACCATTTTTGTAATTTTAAGAAATTTTTAACAAAATAATTAATTTTTTGTATTAAAATTTTTAACAAAAAATTTAATAATGTATACTATTAATTATTGGATAATTCTTATATAAGTATAGGTAAATAAAAAAAAAAAAAAACTCATTACCTTGTATATCTCTATTATTTAGAGAAACTGATCTTAAATGGGAGGGTCTATAAGTTAAACTTTTATTTTAACTTGAAGTTTTTACAACATCATTGAAATCTATGAAAAAAAAAAACATTTTAAATATTTAATAAAGTATTAATACATTTTTATATAATAATTAATATTAAATTCAAATATAAAGACTTTGCATAGAAGACATCAATTGTTTCCTGTCAGCCATTGGGTATCTATAATCAAATGGTACGTTATGGGCATAAATGCTTGTCATTTTTTTGAAATTAGAATTAAAAAATAAAATTTATTTTATTACTCAAATAAAAATTAAGAGATAAATAATTAACTAATATTACCAAAATAGTGAGAATTATTAAATTTTAAATAAAATTCTAATAAATTCCTAAATATAATATAAAAATATTCCAAAAAGCGTATTTTTAATAAATAAAAAGATTTGTATTTAAAATTAAAATATAGAAAGCTTTTATACAAAAATGAGAATTCTTTCATATTATTTTCTAAAAAATTAAATTTTAAACTTTAATTTAATTCTAGTAAGTTATTTTTATTTTTAATATCAAAATATTAAAATTTAGCATAATTTTTATTATAAATTGTGGTGTAAGTATGTAAAAAAATTATTACGTATTATACTTTTTATTTCTTATTTATTATATTACAATAATTAATAAAAAATAAAAAAAAATATACACAAGTATGAGTTCGAATACTTCAATATAAAATAAATAGAAGGTATAAGGAAATTAGTCAGAAAAAATTTTTATTTTAAATTTTTTCTCAGGGGGAATAGCAGGGATTATATCTAAAACGGCAACTGCTCCGTTAGAAAGAGTTAAGTTAATTTTATAGACTGAATCAAATAATCATAAAATAACTAACAGATATAATGGTATGGTAGATTGCTTCCTTAGAACAGTGAAAGAAGAGGGTTTTTAATCAATGTGGAGGGTATCAATTAAATACTTTAAATTACATTACATTTTGAGCCAGCTATTTATTAAAAATTATAAAACTTATATTATTTACTATATTTAAGGGTAATTGGGCAAATGTGATAAGATACTTTCCTACATAAGCTTTAAATTTTTCTTTTAAAGGCATGACAAATAATTATTTAAACGTAGAGGAAGCAAAAAAAAATGGAACAAAAACATAGTACGTTTTAAAAAGTATTTTGGGAGGTGGAATGGCCGGTTGTATGACCACTTGTTTCGTTTATCCATTAGACTTTGCCAGAACTATGCTAGCTGTAGATATGGGAACTCATACTAGTACAGAAAGGTAATTTAAAGGTTTAAAAGATTGCTTATAAAAAGTCTTCGCATAAGATGGAATCAGAGGAATTTATAGAGGGTTTAATTCTTGCTTGTTTGGAATTTTCATATACAGAGGACTTTATTTCGGAATTTATGACAGTGGAAAAAGTTTGTTAATGACCCCAGAAAGAGAAAAAAGTTTTATACTAAGGTGGATTTTTGCATAGGCTGTAGTTGTTTTTAGTGAAACCATTAGTTACCCTACAGATACCATAAAAAGAGCCATGATGATGTAGTCTATAAATAAAGAAGTTAAATATAAAAGTTCGTTCCACTGTTTTATGGAATTAAAAAATCAACATGGATTTATGGGCTTAATGAAAGGTGGATTTTCAAATGTAGTAAGAGGAATGGGTTCTAGTTTATGTTTGGTTTTGTATGATGAAATTTAATAAATGAGTTAAAAATTATATTGATATTTTTTTCAGTTTCAAAATTCTTTTTAATTATCATTATCCAAAATTTTATAAAAATTTAGTTAATTCTTGATTCTATCATATTATATTCAATAAAAATTATTCTATTTTTATTTTATAAAATTATCAGAAAAAATAAAATAAAATAACAAAACTTATTTTTTCATATATTATAGCATATAATTGAAAAATTAGAATGATTTTAAAGAACAAAAGTAGAAAAATATAATTTAAAAAAATAAGGGATGAGTAATAAAATATAATATAATTGTGTCATGTTGATGATGATGTTATATTTGGTTAAGGCAATTAAGTTTAAACTGAGCCAGAACTAATATAAATTCCTGATTTTAGTAAATAAGCTGGCGTAAAGTTAAGAGATTCAATAGGTCCCTAAGATATAAATATTTAATCTGCAGATAATTATTTTATTCCTTTTATTTCTGAAAGAGATAGAATGGGAAATTTAATAACTTCAAAAATAAATAAAAGCTAAAATAAAACTTAAGGTATATTTTAATAAAAATCATATGCGAAGAAATTATAGGCTATAGAAAAATAAATATTTTCATAATCATAGAAAAATTTCAATGTTAACAAATTCAATAAAAATACCACAGTATCCAACTCAACCAAGATTTAAAATATGTTCTCTTAAGTATTTTTAAATAAGATGAATTAAAATTAATCTGTTAGTCCAAAGTTACAAAAAAACAAAAAATAAAAAAATATTAATGCTTTTACAGAAAAAACAAATGGTATCAACAATTAATATTTTGAAGGTAAAGATGTAAAATATAGCAACGAAAAGAAAGTAAAGAATAATTAAATAGTTTAGTAATAAGAAACTATAGCAGTTTAAAGTAATATGGATAATATACTCAGCCCTGATTAAAAAAACTAATTTAATGAAATTTAATAACAAAATTTATTTCAAAGAGATAAAAGTGAACATAATCTAGAAAATTAAAAAGATCTGAAATCAACTAATGAATAATAAAATTTTGACGCTAAATATTATAAAAAAAGAAGTTTTTAAGCTTAAGGTAGAAAAATAAGAAAAAATATGAATATAAATTAAATAAATTAAGGGAAAATTACTTTGGTATTTAAATAATAATGTTTTATATATATATTATTACTTATATGAAAATTTTATTAAATAAATAATAAAAGACACCAAATAGTTTATTAGCAAATTTGAAAACAAATAATACCTTGAAAAATACCGATATTTCTAAAGATAGTTCGGTAAAATTTTTATTATTTTATGTATAAAAAGTAGATTTTTTATATTTCTCTTAAGTTTAATTTAAGTAAAATTGAAATTGATGATGATAAATAACTTAAGCCAAGCTTAGATGATAATGATAATTGGGGAATAAACTATTATGTATCTGACAAAGCTCTTATTCAAGGATCAAATAGAAAATAAATATAAATGTATTTAAAAACTAAAAATATGAGATTGGAATCTAGAAACAAAATGAAATCAAATTAAGCTTTTTTAACACCTAGTAGAGATAATTTTTTTTTGTTAAATGTAAATTTTTTTATAAAAATATTTTAAAAAATGTGAGTTTCTATAATCGTAGCTATCTATAATGAATTTAACTTTAATATACTTACAAAAGATAGCTCTAATAAAAATAAAATATTAAAATATAATATTCTAATATAAAATTTAAAATTTGGATCTAATATTTATTAATTTTAGTTATTCAATTATATTATTAAACAAATTTCGACTATGAATATAAAAATTAATTATTTCTTATTTTAGTAAAATTAAGCTTGCGTTGGCCTATATAACCCTGATATTAAATATAAATTTAGATAGCAACCAAACTTTTCAATTAAAAAATTTAAAGGTAATGGAAAATAAAATAAATATTGTAACGAAGATTTTTATGATATATATAAAGGATTGATATCAACATAACCTTAGGTACAATAAATATTAATTTTTTTGATAAATATTTTAAATAATTTATTATTAGATTACAAAAACTATATCTTTAGATCGTGGTCATATTGATAGATTTCATAATATTTAAAAAAAAAAAATAATCAATAAATTAGAAGAGCCTGTTAAAACTACAATATCAGATTAAATGGATTTTATTAAAAAATTATCCAATTAATATAATTTATCTTCCTTTCGTAAATAACAAAAATAATTTTTTATTTTATACAATTTATAATAAATTCAGCTATTTAATAATTTTTTTATTTATCATGTATAATATTATATCATAATACATTATAGCAATATAGATAGATAATTTTTTTTTTTTAATACTTATAAATAGCTATTCCACCATCTTATTTATTATAACATGATTTAAAAAAACGTCAAACTCAAGATTAAATGTTAATCGAGTGGAATGAAAAAATTTAACAATATGGATATAAATTCGATAGAAAGGGTTTAAAAAAATTTTTTGGAGACTAGATAGCTGTTAAAATAAATAAATGATTCGAATTTTTTAATTAAACAATTAATTTTTTTTAACAATTTAAGTAAATAGATTAATATTCAATTAAATTATTGTATATTTATAAAATGTTTATAATTAAATTTATTTATATATATAAAGACATAAATATATAATGTACAATATAATACTTAAATTAAAACTTTTTTGTATATACATTAAGATTTCATTTTTTTTAAAATAACGAATAAACTTCTGTCAGTTCCCTCATAATATATTCAGATTATATTTATTTAATATTGCTACTTTCTATATGCTATCTAATTTCACTAATTGATAGAGTGAGATTTTCAAAGCCTTAAATTTATTCCCCTCTAAACATTAAATCTATTGATGTTTGTATAGCGTCTCTCATTTTTTTATAGAAATAAATTTCCATGACCTCACTATCTTCTTTAATTTTATCACATGTCTCGAATTCGTTAACAAATGACATTACTAATTAGGTGTCATTGCTCAAAATATTATTATTTTAACAATTTCCTGATAATCTACATTTCATTAAAATTTAATTTTTCTCAGATTCAGATAAATTGTATTATAATGGCGGGAGACACATATCGAACGCGAAGATCCTAGGAACTCCTCTATATAAATTTTTTATTTTAATTTGGAATTAAGTTTCACTTATTTTTTTCCACTCGTATCCATAAACCCTTCTTAGCTCTAATTTATCAAATGGATACTTATTTTATTTCATTTCAATATTAATTGTAATGTCAGATGCAACTATTTCTATTACATCTTATAAAATTGTTTCTACTCCCTAAAAGTACTCATAACTGTGACACAATTTTTAATAATATCCACCTTATTCTAGGCTTATGGCTTACAAAAATTTGTCATTCGCATCTTTATATATTCCTAGGGCACTTATTTAAAAAATAAAGCCAAATTTTTAAAGCTATTTTTATTACTCAGTTATGTGTATTTATGATTTATCTAATTCTTTTCCACAAATTCCGTCGGATATTAGCAAAATTTATGTTTTATTATTATAATATCTTTTTTTTTCTAAAATTGAAAATGCATCATTAAATGCAGAAATAAAATCTTTATCCCCTTTACTACATTTACTAAAGTACTGATAAGTTAATTTTCTTAAATGAGGTTAATTTTCTTTAGAATTACATAATAATGGATTTAAAATGGTCGAATTATCATCCATTTTTATAAGGCATATTCTATCATTTTACCCCAAAACTTCAAATAATTAAAAAATAATTTCTCTACATAATCCTAATTTTTTTCCCTTTATTATAAAATTTACGCTAATTTAAAATAATTTATCATAAAATTTCATAACTTTACCTTCATAGACAGTCCACAATCAACTATAATGACCAAATCTATATAAGGCCGAACAAATTTTTATTGCCCTGGCTCATTTATATTAATACTTACAATTGAGGGAATAATTCTTCTATTATTTTTTCTTAACCTTATAATTTTTTACCTACTTTTTAACTTTAAATCCATGCCTTTTACTGCATCAATTTATTATATAGTTTAATTTTATTATAAATTTTCAATAGGTTCGTCTTAATTCTAAAAATAAAATCCATTATTAACCTTCTCATAATAAAATTAAAATTATTTTTAATTAAATTTTGGCTATGTTCCACCTTATAAAATACTATACTTTTTTTAATCTTATCTTCCATTATATTATTATTATGTATCTTAATTTTAAAACCTAGAAGGTATATAACCATGAGAAGTCATAGAACGATTTTGTCCTTTTCTTTTAAATTATTCTTTATTAATTCCCATTTATTAATTAAAATTATTTGGTTGCATTTGAATATTATTTTTTATTAAGTTATTATTTTGTTAAAATTTATGCATAGTAAGTTGATCTTCAATTCCTCGTATTGAACCTCTTCTTGGTAAATCTCCTACATAATCCTATAAATTAAATTATAAAAAATTGAAGTAATAAATTTATATTCTCTTAAATTTTTACCTTTGATTGTTACTTTTCAATACCTCTATAATTTTAGCTGGAATTAAGGAAATCAGGATATTAATTTCCTCCATTCACACCCATTATTCCTTAATATTACTAAGATTATTTTCTTATTTAATTTCTAATTTCCCGTTTTTAAAGAAAATCGGAATTTAATGACTATCTTCTTTACTTATTACGTAATATCTATTCCTTTAAATGCTAATTTTTATTTAAATATTCATTTTTATCTTTCTATAATTCTTTGTTATCATTTTTTTCTTAAAATGTTCCGTTTTTAGAGGATATAAAATTGGGCAATAATGTATATGTTCTGCCACTATTTTAAGGAGTTCTAATATTATTTTAATTTTTACCCCAATTTAAACCTGGATACTAGTTATAGTTGAAACTTTTATTAGTTTATTTATTCTCTTAATTGTTTAATCTATTATCTTGGTCATATTCATACTCATCTTCGTATTATTCCTGTAAGTGTAATGGAATATTTATATCATTTGCCTGTAGTTTATTAGCAGAATAAAGTCCATATTTAAATTTTTAAGTTAGTGATTATTTGGTCTTTATAGGCTAGGTTTTTGGAACTAACATATAAAATCTTATAGTCGTAAAAATAATTCGAATGATAATTTTGAATACACAATTTTAAATAATTTTTTTATTTATTTTGTTTTTAATTTAAGTTTATTTATTTATGGAAATAAAACTTTATTAAAAATGATATTTTTTAATATATCATAAAATTCCATAAAATTTGTGATTCCTCTTAATTTATTTTATTGAAAATAAAGTAGTTTATTTTAGATTATTATATCAAATAAATATTCAATTATATATTAATTAATTAATTAATTAATTAAATTTTTTCATATTTTTATCAAAAATAAAATATATGCCGATTTTATAAAGCTAACTAATATAAGGAGTATTTTACTTAATAAATTTACATTATAAACATTATAAAGTAAATACAAATTAATTAATTAAATTAATTAAATAGTAAATTATCAATAACATTAAATTATTTATAAATTTATAGAGTATATATATTATTCATCATGATTATTCAGGTCTAGTCCAGCCATTAGGGATGGGTCCAATATCTTTTACAATTTCCCTGTGACAGGTCCAGACAAGTTTGATGGCCTCAGGGGTTCCAATTCCAGCTCCTCTTGGTTCTCCAGCAGGTCCAAACCAGTGATTTTAAGGAGCTCCAGTAGTTCTTGCTCTGGAACCGGCGTAAGTAGTTCCATTTACGGTAGATCCTAAAAGTTAAAAATTTTTAACAAAAATCTAAAAATAATTTCAATTAATATATATAATTTACCCAAAACTTTGTTTTAGAATCTGACATCATTTGAAACAACAGCGCATGTTAAGTGGTGTTTCATTCTTTCTAAGTGATCCAAAACTAAAATATAAAAATAAAAAGATATAAATTTACAAATTACTTTTATAATATAATTATAATAAATAGTTTACTTTATTCTAATTCAGCTTCAGATTCGTACTCTGTAATTATTTAGAAAGGAGCAAATATTTCGGTTGTAACGAGATCATAGTGATTTGAAATTTCTTTCAATGGTACATATATAGCAGTTGGTTCAAAAGCTGTAAATTAAAAGGTTATATTCATTTAAAGCTATAAGCTATTATAAAGTTTATATTATATTACATCCATATACTGAAGGAATGTTATGTTTTTGAGTGAGAGGTTTTCCACCAAACAAAACTTTTGATCCAGGAATTTTCAAAACCTTGTTACAGTGTTCTTAGAGTTATTCATTGGTCCATGTTATAACAGGTCCAATAGTTAATTTATCAACTGTTCTTTATTCTGCGAGATCTTTGACTTTTTATAAAAGACCTGCTTCAACCCAATTTTTGTGAACGAAAGAAATGCTTTACGCAGAGCATTTTTATCTATAAAAAATAATAATAATTTATAAATTATAGTATTTAACAAAATGTTAACTTTAATTATATAGTTTGTACCCTGAACAAGCATACGCATCTTAATCAGCTTACCAAGCAGCATAGTCTAAGTCAACAACATCTGGACCATATAATTTCCAGTCAAATCCGGCATCTTCAATTTTTACCTTACCTCTGGTTATTTAACTCAAGTGTCTAAAATTTTAAAATAAATTAATTTTTAATTTTTAATATATTTTTTTGATTTATTTTTACTCAGCAACTTTAGAACTTCCAGTAAATTAAATAACTCTAAAAACATCACTGGCAACGATGTTGTTGATAGTTTAGTTGTCTGATGTGATAAAATCAAGCTCCTCAGGGCTCATTCCGCAATCAATAGCAAATCTGAAAAATTATTCCATGACTAAAGCCATTTTATTATCGGGTTTAAACATAGGTCTATTTCCAGCTAATGTGGCTCCAAATAATTATAAACAAGGAATTTCAATTGGAAAATTGAAAGGAGTTATTAAAGCCACCTATATATTAATATTTAAAATGTAATTTATATAAAAATTTTAAATCTTAAATTACAGGTCCGTAAGGCCATCTGTATCCTATACTTTCTTGGCCAGTATGATCTCCTGGTTGAATAAATCCCTGAATTATTAAATTTAAATTTAATAAATAAATAAATATTTAAAATAAATTTTAATTTATACTCTAGCTAAAAATCTGCAGTTATCCCCAGTGAAGTTTTCAAAAAATTTCCTAGTTACTACAACTTCTCCTTAGGCTTAAAGATAACTTTTAGGCATACACTTTAATATTAATTTTTAATAAATATGAAATGAAATTATATAACTATTTATATTATTATTTTGATAAAAAATTATATATTTTTCGATTTATTCTTATTTACTCTTTAGGTTAATCTTGTAAAGAAATGTTAAATCTCAGGTTTTCTCATACCTTCAGCAATTTTAAAGTTAATGTCTCCCCACATTTAATATCTTTCGGGATTTCTCAAAGGATTATGTAAACCAGATTTTGGGACTTTTTTGGCAAGCTCTATTACTTATTAAGCCTATTAATTATCAATCAAAGGGACTTAATAAAAGTTTCCTCCATTCTTAATAAATAAAATGAATTTGTTATTAGTTTTTACAATATTTAATTAATTATAACTATTAATAGCAAATAAAATACTATCAAATGAATATTGAAAATAAAATTAAAATAAGTAATAAAAATAAAACAAAATATAGAAGTACAGATTTTTATAAATATGAAATTAAAGAAAAAAGATATAAAATAATATCTAAAAATAATAAAAAAAATAATAATTTAATGATGATATTAATTTCATTAAATTTTTACATAAGGGTCAACAATTTATTAAGTTTTAGATGAGGAAACCCATTTTCCTCCTATTAAATTTTCCATTTTATAAGGTTTGCTTTCACTCAGTGATTCAGGATCAATAGTGGCCCAAGATGGTACTTTAGTAGAAAACTTTTAATTAGATTTGTAAATTGAGTTAAAATTTTAATTTAATAATCTTCTTATCATTCGAAATTTTAAAATATTTTAATTTTTTAGTATTTTTATTTTTTATTATTATTTTTTATTATTTATAATTATAAAAACTTTACTTTGCATCCTCTGATTTGAACAGAGAAACATATAAATAAATTATTGCCTTAATCGTAAGATTTAACAAAAATTGATAAATCATGACACTTCAATTTTTTTTTCATTATATATCTTTATTTCGTTATAAATATCTATATTAAACTATATAAAAAATAAATAAATCTCAGTGTTTAAAGTTTTTGGAAGTTTAAATTTAAATTTATCATTTTTTTAAAATTCATACGATAAAAATTGTCTTAAAATTCTTTTATCTAAAAATAGTTAAAATTTTAAAAATACTATTATGGTAATTACAAATTAAATATTAAATTAATCATTTAATATAATTAAAACTCATAAATGCATCATATTGGTAATTTTAATATACAAATAAAAAAAATACCTTGATAATATATTCATTTTTAATTTTAATATAAAAGGAAATATTTTATTTTTTCATTTTTTTGTAAATATAGTTAATTAATTCGTTTAATTAATTATAGTAATCAATATTTAATAAAATAAATAAAAGTAATTCACATGTAAGATAAAAAATCCTTATATAAAATTTATTATAATTAATATTATTTCTTTTATTAAAACGATTTACTATGACATTTTATATCTTATGGTTACTTTGAAATTAAAATTTTATGATTTTTTCAATAAATTGTGTAAATTTTTAAACAACTTTTAAATAGTGGTATATAATCTTAACATAATTTATAAACAATTTTAATAATATTTATATACAAATTCAGTTAAGTAAAATTATTTATTATAATATATATTAAATTAGTAGTAATAAAATTCATAATTTATTCATTTCTTATATACAATTTCTAATATCACCGTTTTCAAAATCCTATAAATCAAAATTAATTTAATAAATAATATAATTTTAATTTTAAAAAGTATTTTATTTCATAAATGTTAATCTGGTATATCAGAAAAGTCACTATCAAAAGTAATAATTCCGCGAACCAGCCTAATTGTTTTTGCATCAATATAAAAAAGATAAATTATTATAGAATTTATCCATGAAGATTTATCATAAATGCTTTGTTTTTTATAGTCTAAATTTTAACATTATTAAATTTTGTAATTACAAACTATTAGATGAAATTTTTTGTTCAAAGAATACTCATCGGAAAATTTCTTTTTATGTAAATATTAGCTTTAATTATTATTTTCTTAATTTAATTATTATTTTTTTATTAAACTTTTAATTTAAGTACTTTTATTTTATAAGTTTATACTACTTTAATAATTTAAAAAGAATTTAATAAAATTTTAAAAAAGAATGAATATCAATAAATATTTTCTTTAATTAATAATTTAAAATTTTATTTTAGATATATTTATAATTATATAAATACTTTATTATAAAAAATTTTCTTATTATTTACATAAAAATTTTCAGTAGAATTTCATATATTAAAATTATTTGAGTAACTTAAATATCTACTAATTAAAGCATTTATTAAATTTTTATATTTTTTATTTATTTTTAAACCCAATTTGAAAAAAATTACAAAGGTAATTTATTTAATAAATTTTTATTTATGAAATACATATAAAAATATTGATAAAACGTTACAAAATTAAACATGATTTAGTGAAAATACGATTTTTTTCACATTTCAGAAAAACCCTGTAATAAAATATAATATTTTTTCAATAATAAAATAAAATTTTATGTAAATAGTTTAATAAGGAAAGTGATATTAAAGCAAATATATATATTATTTATTATTTTTATGAAATTTAATAAATGATACTATTATTTTTTTAATATAAATAGTTCTGAATTTAACAAAACATAGTCTAATAAAAACAACAATGAT
>LDAU01000253.1:0-62347 GCA_001447515.1 Pseudocohnilembus persalinus
AATAGTACAGGATTTATGCGATAATATATATTTTTATCTATAAAATATTAAATATAAAAATAAAAAAAAAAATTATAAATTAAATAACAAAATAAATTAAATAATGTATTTTTTAAGGAAAAATTTTTATAATTATTTATATTTTAAACTTCAAAAATTTAATAATTTGTAATTTTTATAAAATATAAAGATTAAATTTTTTAAAATCTCTTCAATTTAAAGATATAGGCTTATATAGGAATAATTTAAATTTCAGTAAATATTTTATATAGTTAAATATGCAGTGTTGTCTAAAAATTCATTTGATTTGCTTATAAGTATAAAAATCGATTTTTTTTTATTTAAATTTTAATAATATTTTATAAAATTACATGATTTAACATATACTTAATTAAATTATTCATTTTATCTCAAAATCTTACAAAAATAAAATATAACATAATTTGTAGTTAAAATATACAAATAAACCATAATTTAGTTTATAATTCTAAAGTTTTATTCTCAAAAAAAATTTAAAAAAGAAAATACATAAAAATAAACAAATAATTAAACCAAAATGAAAAATAAAAAAATAAACAATAATAAAAGCAAGAGAAAATAATTAAAAATCTTATACTTATGTTTAAACATTATATTGAAATAAATTTTTCATTATTTTGATTTTATAACAGATATACTAGTCACTGTAAGTTTGTATAATTCGTTATCCACCCAAATTAACCAAAACTTCAATTTAAACTAATTACTAATTCTTTTCATTTTATCTCTTTTCTTATTACTAGAAAGAATCTTTACAATTAAATTTTTTTAGGAACTTAAAGCAAATATATTAAGAAACCAAAATTAACACTACTAATCTCAAATTGAAAAACTTAGATAAAAAATAAGTATTCACAACAAATATAAAATAGAAGAACCATCAAGCAAATTGAATTAGTAATCTAAGGACATATATAGTTAATATAATATATAAAACGACTCCATTAACATAAATTTAAATTCACCTTAAACTACAATAAAGCAATAGTAGTAAAATTAAACGAACCACCAAAATTAGTAATAAAAGTAAAACTAAAATTTTTGTAAACTTTTATTTAGTTAAAAAATTTGTCAGAGTATAATCACATCCTTTAATAACAATTATAATATTAAAAATAAAAATAAAAATAATGAAAATTCTATAATTCAAAATTAAAATGAAATTTCCTAAAACCCTGAAAAAAATAAAGATATATAAATTTATAATGATAAAAATAAAGATAATAATGAATATAGTTAACATGATTAAAAATAGCTATTTAAAAATCAGTTGTATAAGCATTTCGAAGATTATGAAATAAAATAACAGCTGGAACTGTAGATTTTTGTATTGGAAAAATAATAAGTTTAATAATAAATCATAATTAATATCCTTAGCATATTATTACCTGTCATTTATTCAGATTTTATTTTTCTTTACAGATATAAAAATCATATTAATCTTAAAAATTCCATAATGAAAAAATAAATTATAGAACTTTATTGTGAAAATATTATTTTTTTATTAATTTCGGCGGTTTCATTATTTATAAATATTTCATATGGATCTTTAGAATAAAATAATTGGGTGTTTTATTTAGGCCTTACCACTAGTTTTATTAGTACTGTATATGTAAAATAGAAATTTTGTTTGAATTTTCATAATATTATTATAATTATATTTCATACTAATTAAAATTTGTATTTTATTTTAGATAATATACTAACTAAACGTATATAGATACCAAAGGCAAAAATATATGTATTCAAAAGAAGAATAATAATACACGGATTGTAACTAGGCCACAAAATAATTTATTCTTTTTCCTAGAAAGTTTGGCATTTAAAAACACTTATCTGTAGAATATTCAACTAATCATAACCTTTTCATTAAATAAAAATTGCCTAAATTAAAATATTTTAATCAAGATCCTAGTTTATCGCCACTTTAAAAAGTCTACCTAATTTTCTACATTTTTCTTAGCCTGATATCACTAATCACAATAGTTTGCCTTTCTTAATTTTCGATTTCAGAATTTTAACCTTAATTTATTTGCTTAATAACCATTTTCTTAAGTACACCATAATGTATTCCTTATTTCTTAATACTTATAAAAAAATAATATAATAAAAAATATTAGAAAGTAGTATAAATAGTAAAAGAAATGATACTATATCCTGTAACCTTAAGTGTTTAAATAATTATTTTAATTTTACCCATCATAAATATAAAGATACCCTTTTTACCAATAAAGGAAACCTGGCTCATTAATTATTATCCTTCTTGTTATTAAATTTTTATATTTTAGCTGATTCTACTCTATTATCTTATACCATGTTTTTTAAAATTTGTCTATGAATAAAACACATTTTTAATTAACAATTAATGGAAATAAAAAGGAATGGAATAAATGATAAAATAAGGTATTTATTTTGATTTATTTTTTAAAATAGTATTATTCTTCAGCTTAATTTTTACTGGAATTAATTTATGTTTTCTATGTCAACATTTAAAAAAATAATATCAGATACATTTATAAAAAAAAAACAGGTCAAGATTAAAATAGAAAGCTTAACTCTCATATATATATAAAACTAGTTAAAATAAAAATGAATAAAAATAATAAAAGTTGAGTATTTAAATAGATCAAAAAGCTAAAAATAATTAATAAAATATTGACTTGTTTTCTACAAGTCAATCGAATAATAATACTTTAAACCATCTTTAACAGAGTTCTTAAAGATTTATATTGAAAAATTAAAATTTTTAAAAAAATTAATATTTATGTTTTTAATAACATTAAAGGCCGATAGATATATACATGTAGAAACAAATAAATAAACATTCTAATAAAATTTAAAACTATAAAAATACTTCTATAAACTCAAATACAAACACTAAATATTAAAATAGTTCAAAAAATATTTAAGATAATGATAATACCTATACAAATTTTAACAACAGTCTATAATCTAGTTCTGATCTAAAAATGAGCGAATTTGATAGTTAATATATATAAGATTATTTGTAAAAAACAACTAATATTGATAAAGATAGCTTTAATAATAACTACAATAATTAATACAAATTCCAATCTGATTTCTCCAAAAAGTAAAACTAAAGTTTATAAACCTAGCCAAAATTTTTAAGTGATTTTCCTACGAAAAATAATTATAATTTCAAACAAATGAACTAATTTTATGTATAACACGTACCAGGTCCTGATGAAATACAATTCTAAAAAAATGATTTGAAAAAATTAACCTAAAATAAATAAAACAATTATCTTTAAACAGAATAATAACAACATAAAAATAAATAAAATTCTTTATAATCAATCTAAAATTAAAAAATGAATACATCAATATAAAATAGTTTTAGTATTGAAAGTAATACTACAAATTTTAAATAAATTTTAAGTTAAAAAACTATCGAAATTTAAGATAATTTTAAAGACAAGGATAAAAATGACTATTTATTGTCATCTGTTCAAAAATAAATAAGAAAAAAAACAATAGAAAAAATATAAAAATCAATTTATAAAAAATCTTTACAAGAGTATCAAAATTAAATGGAAGATTTTAAAAATAAATAATAAACAAACAACTCATTTAAAACTGCATTGACCTAAAGAGACAAAAACTTAAGCTAAGGAGACCAATAATAAAAAGATAATTACAATATTTCATCTAAAACCTTATTAAGATAAAAAAAAAATTAAAACCAATAATTTGAAAAATTTGATTTACCTTAAAATTAATCATAATAGTAATAATCATAAAATAATAGTGTAATAAATAACAACTAGTAAAAAATTGAAAAAAATTAATGTTCTAAACTAAAATAAAACCCAAATATAAGTTTAACAAGTATTAGCTCCAATTATGAAATTGATAATTTTTCCCAAAATAGTTATTAATAAATGCTACCTTATTTATTTTCACCTAAACCTTCTAATGCTAAAAAATAAACTTAATATTGATTTTTATTATTACATATATTTATAATGTTTAATCAACATAGCATTATCAAAGTTATTTAAAATCAATAATAAAATAAATATTTTTTTTTTTATAAATTATATTTGTGCTATTATACTTATAAATTATTTGTTAGTAAATTATTAAATAACTTGAAAATCCACATAATGATAATTTTAAAACGCAATTTGATTATAAATGATTAAATAATCCGCTATTATATTTATTATTTTATCATTATCTTTCTTATTACCCAATTTAATTGTTAAACTTTGTAATTAAATACAAATAAGTTTAATCATGGAGGAATGCCATAAAATTATATCAAATATTAAAATAAAATTTTTAGTTTTATATATGTCTTACGTTTTTTGATTTTGCTGATTTTTTCTTTATAATATTATTCGTAGTCTTTTAGAATTCTTTTTAATTTTAATATGCTCGTTTTTTGATAGTTTTAATCCGATAATTATAATAAAAAATAAGTATTTTGAATAAAGTTATCACAAATAATTGTACTATCGTTTATTCTTAATTTTTGAGATACTTGAATTAGTATATTCTAAACATTAGGTATCAAAAATGTAATAATAATATAGATAAAAAATTAATTGAAAATTTATTATTTATGAAAAATATTTTTGAATTAAATTTCTTCTATTGATTGAGTAAAAATTAATATATAAAAAAATTAAGATTATAAATTTTTAATTGCCAAAAAAAATTAAGAAAAACTCAAAAATTGATTAAAAATCAAAAAATAAAAACAAAATTATTAGATAATCAATTGTAACTATAAAATAAAGTAGCACTTTAAAAGGGAAAAATGCTTATAAGTGAAATATAATTATCAGAAGAGTATGAAAAGCAAAAGCAAAAAAAATTATTTAAAATTATTCAAAAATAAACTGTAACAAAAATTATACTAGTTTTAAAATAAATATTTCACTATATTGATGTAATTACAGATGTAATTTTAATTTTGGAATTTTATGCATCTTTTAATACGATTAAAGAAAAATGGAATTACATATATACTCAAATGGCAATTATATTATTATTGTTAATTTGTTCGCTAATTCTTGAAAGAATTATGACATTTTATTTGTTTTTAGAGATATAAATATTTATAGAATATATTGACTTTATTTATTATTCTAAAATTTCTAAATTTAAACCTAGGTAAAATAATCATTTATAGTTAAGCCATTTTAAATAAAATTATTATTAAAAACATACAAATTATTTTTTGTTGTTAAATTCTTGATATTTAAAGAAATGACCCGTTATAAAAATTAGTAAAAATGTAAAGTTAAAGTTAGTATAATTTAGAAAGTTTAAGTAAAAACAGATTAAATACATAAAAATTAAATAAAAAAAGTTAAAATCAATTACAGAATATTTAGTAATAATATTAATAAATTTAAATTTCTGAACTTGTATCAAACAATCCTTTATAAAAATAATAGAGTGAATAATTTTTAAATAATATAAGTTATCTCGAATAAAATCTACTCCTTTAAGATATAATTAAAAATAAAGTGGACTTTAAAACATTTTCCTAGAATCATAAAATAAAGTTAAAATAATATATTAAACTATTTTTGTACACAATTACATAATCAGATTATATATTTCTATATCATTGCAGTAAAAAAATAGATATTAACCATTATAAAATAAAAAAATAAGTAATAGAGCTTTTTTATGAAAATTATCTTTTTTCATTCACAAATATTTCGTTCATCTTGTCCTCGTATTTTTTATCTACTAATTATCCAATACATGTGATTTTTGGATTATTAACTAGTTTATTCTCAACAGTATATGTAAAATTAATTTTAAAATTTAAAATATTTAATTTATTAATAGAAATTCTTTTTTATATAAATATAAATAAAAAAAGACCAGTTTTATATTTATGATGTATAGACACAAGAAACAGGCTGTAATTAAAACAAAATAAGAAACTTCTTTCTCAAAATTAAGCTTAAATACAAAAATATTCATCTTAAACCCTTACTTATCTTATATAAAAAAATTTTCCTCTAAAAAAATTGAGGAATTTTAAGACTGCTTTAAATAATAGTAAGACTAAAGTTTTAAAAATAAAATTATACCTTTATACTAACAAATTTTATTATTACTTTACATTACTTTCATGACTTTCTCACAATTCACAATGCTGTATACTTCTAACTTTACAAAAAGTCCTTTTTCTGTATTTTTTATATTTTACACTGGGGTATTTATATCTACACCATAAATAATACTATACATATACTACTCCATAGTAAAAATTAAATATGAAATTGGCAAAATGATTTTATTTTTAGGTAAGATAAATTAATCAAAATTATTATTTAATTAATAAATATTTAAATAAGATATATAATAATTTAGTTTATTTAACTAGTCTAAATTAGTTATAAATAAATATTTTATATTTTAGGAAAATTTATAATATTGTTTCCTATTTTACTTATTGTACAGGGATTCACCTTTACTTTTCCCCCAATACATATAAGCACTTTTATACCAAGGATAAATGAAAATTGGATATTAAACATTTTTCCATCAGTATACACACTATTTTTTTAACTAGTATTACATTTAATTTGGTGCATAGATCTAATTAAGATTATTGTTGATATTAAATAACAAAGTATTTCATCGGACATTTTAATCATATTTTCGAGATATAATATTAGCTAAGAAAATCCTGAGCACATTCATAAATTATAAACTTTCATTTACGTTTCTTTTTTTCTAGTAGTAATTGAAATTATAGTGTTTTTGTTTTACTGTTTTAAAATGATAAATTCAGTTTATAAAAATAAATAAATAAAAAAAAAATAGTCAAATTCTACAAACCAAAAATTTGAATTACAGAACCCTTAAAAAGAAATAAAAAATTAAGATTAATAAAAACAAGATACATAAAGCCTTAATAATATGTAAATTTTTGTTTCAAATGAAAACATAAATCTACTATAAAAAAATCAATAACTTTAATAAAATAAATTATAAAATACTTAAGATTTTCCTTAATTTCAAAATAAAAATAAGTAAAACAAAGACATTTAAAATAAATAAAAACCTTTAAATGTCTTGTAAAATTCCAACATATAGGAAAAAAATAATAAAAGAGATTTTTTTCTATTATAATCACCAACTAACTAGAATCTAATAACTTTAAAAGAAAATGATGTAAATAAACTTAATACTTAATAAGTAAATAATTAGTAAACATAAAACCATTAACAATTTCAATAGTTACCTTAGTAATCATAATAGTAAATACTATAAGGTGAACCTAATTCACTTTCCACTTCTTTAAGTTAACTAAATATATCTGAATAATTCTCGTAATCTTAAATAATTAAAAATAACAAAAGTAATAATTAAAATGAAAACGAAATAGAAGATGAAGAGACAACTTCAGTAGAAGATAATAATTATATGAGAAGTTTTAAAAAATTATCTAAAAGCCTTAAATTATAAAATAAAAGCTAAAAACTATCTTAAAATATTATTATTAATGCTCCGCCTTTGAGTTTTAGAGATGTTAAAAAAAAAACTTATAATATGAAAAGCAGTTTTGGTAAAAGGCAACAAGATAAAATTAGAAAAAAACAAATTGAAAAAATTTTATTCTAAAAATAACAAGAAATTTATAAAGAAGGCTATTAAAAATACCTTTAATAGACTTAATAATATTTAAAATCTTAAGAAAATAAATAAAAATACCCAAACTTATAATAAGATTCTAAATGAAAAAATTATAATCTAAAAATAAAATAATTTAAAAAGTCATAATTAATCTTGAAAACAAAAATATATATAATTAATAAAATTAAATATTTTATTATACTATAAAATTACTATAACAATTACAAATATATAAAATTTCACAAAAAAAAAAAAAAATTTTTTCACCTACCAAAAATTAAAAAACAAATTCTTATATAAATTAGAAATTTAAAATAAAAATCAAAAAATTAACAATATAATCAAAATAAATATATAATTTATTATAAATTTATATATGTGATAAAATTTAAATAAATTTAATTCAGTTTCATTCTACCTCAATTTATTCTTATTATTATTGTTATGATAATTATTCATTTTATTCTCCGTTTTAAACATTTCCTTCATTTTCAAAATCCTCAATTTCGATGCTTTCATTATCATTGTCATTATTTTTATTATTATCATTATTATCATTTTTATTATTATTCTATAAGTTTCCATTTTTTCCCTCCTGCTCAATTTTAGTATTTTTTCCTTTTTTGTATCTTTCATTATCGTCATCAATAATTTAAAAGTCAGATCCATCTTCATTCATTTCCAATTTCAACAAATTTTCATTACATAAATGTAAAATTGTAATAAAAGAACTTTGTAATGAAATCTTTTTGCTTATTGGTCCCATAATATTAGGAATATCTTCTAAGATAGTAGAAAAATGAACATCTTCTGGAATTATTTTTTTACTTTCTTTTTTACTAACTGCTTTTTTATGAATTATATCAAATCTTTTTTTAATATCCATCCACACATTTTTCTTTAAGTCTCTAATTTTAACCTATGACTTTTCATTATTCTGATTATTTTGCTTTTTTTAAAAAAATGAAATTAAAAATTAAGTTTTAAATTTTAATAATTAATTGAAATAAAATAGAAAAAAATTATTATAACTTATTTTCATAAATTACTGCAAAAAAGTCTACTTCTTCATCGCTGCTATTAAACTATTCTTCTAATAATTCATTCATCTCAATATCTTCCAAATTTGATATTTAATTTTGTTCGTTTTATTATTATAGAGCTAATTCTTTTGGAAGTTGTGACAAATACAATTACGTAAATCTTTTATTAAAAAAAATAAACTTATGTACATATTAAATTTTTACAGATAATTAAAATCATTTAAAATTAATAAAATACAATTGTTCGTTGATAATATTATGGAAAGTATCTAATTTAAGATGGACTATTTTTTCATTAATATTAATTTTCTTAAGATCTATTTTAGGAACTTTTTTATTATGTAATCCGAAACAAATTTCTTTATCTTCCTTTTAAAAATATTTTAAATTTATTTAATATTTTAAAAAATAAATTTGTCTACTAAAATAAAAATTATAATATTTTTTTATTTTTTAATTTATTCATACATCATCTAAGTTTTCAAAATTAATAATAAACTCATTTTCCTTTTTTTTCTCATGTTTTTGTTATTGTTACTCTAACTTTTACAAGACATTTCTCTTTCTTCTTTATTTTTTCTCGTCATTTAATTCATAAGCTCTCATTTTACTTAAAGTAAAAATATTCATTAAAAACAAATTAATAGTTTTATTTTTAAAATTTAAATTACTCTTTTAATTTTTTATCCAATTTTCCCTTTCCAATATTCTTTAATCTTTACTCAATTTCAATCATATCTAATTATTTCTATTAATCATTTTATTCCATTTCTTCTTAATCTAAATCTTCATTTTCTTCTCCTTCTTCATCTTGCTCATCTTATTCTTCTTCGTCTATTTACTCTTTGTTTTCCTCAATTTAGTTTTCTTCTTCTTATTATTTTAAGTCTTCATATTATAAATCTAAAGGGTTATTTGGATCCTACTATTCATCATCCTTATAATAATTTAATTATATAATACTAATATTGTTGTAAATAAACTACATTAATTTATTTATTTTTATTATATTCCAAAAATTTACGCTAATTTTTATTTATTTATATTATTATATCTCTTTTTTATATTTATAATATATACTTGATAAGGATTGTCCATTATTTCATCTAGTTAACCCATTAAATCACCATAGTTAAAATTTTCTTATTACATATTTTCAATTTAATCATTATTTTCCTATTCTTACTAGTCTTTTGGTAATTAATTTTATCCCAATCTCAATTTTTAGTAATCCTTATAAAAATAAATTAAAAAATTAATATTATAATTTATATAAATAATCATTATTTTACTGAGTCAGTTATTTAAAAATCTATTTTAAATGCATTTGCTAATTTTTCTATGTTTTCTTTGTAATCCATTAATTTAGGACATAATTGAGGTTAGGCAAATATTTCCTTGGGGTTTTCTTTTGGCATAAATTTCATGTATATTGACTCTTTTACTTCTTCTTATTCATTTTAAGTTTCTGTGATTTTCAAGTTTTCTTTTCTTTAAATAAATTTTTATTGCAAAATATTTAATATTAATAATAAAATTTAAAATAAAATCAGTTTACTATTCTTCTTCCTATTAAATGATGTCGTTTTATTCTTGAAGCTCTGATTCCAATGAAATGATTATATTTTTATCCATATAAGAATTGGTTAAAAACAACCCTTTGTTACTAGAATCGTCGAATTTAGACTTAAATTAAATATATTAACAAATAAATTTAATTATATTTTATAATAGATGGACTATTTATTTATAAAATATCAAATATATAAATTAATTATAATACTAAAGTTTATTTAAGTAAAGGATCAAGATCGAATTCCAAATCATATTTAATAACATTTAAATTTTCAGGTCTTTATTCCAATGTTTTATCCCCAATATTAATTATATTCTTATACTTATTAGTTTTTTTTAGTAACTCTTCTACTGAAATATCTTAGAATCTTTTTTATTGTTTTTTTTAATTAGGATCATCATCTAAAAATATAAATAAATAAAATAAATTATTATTTTATAGTTATGTTCTTTTGATAATAGATAATCACATTTTTTATATAAAAATTATTTTATATAGTAGCTTAATACTTTCATTTTATTCTTCATCTCCATTATTATCTGTTCTATTAATAAGACCTAAAAGCTTGTAAGAATCTTAATGAATGTTGTCAATTTTAAGTCCATGAATTTCAGACAAATTCTTCAAAAAATTAGAACTATTAACCCATGAATATTTATAAAGTTAAACGTCTCCAATATCAATATCAAATGCATTTTATTTGGTAATTTTCTATATAAAAATAACAATAATAATAATTTACAAAATCACATATAGGTTAGGCTTTTATGCATGATTTTAATATTTAATAGTAAAAAAGATTTGACATTATTTTATTATTAAAATGAAAAGATACTAAATAATTAAAATATTTTACATTTTTTTGAATTAGTTTGTGGACATTAACCAATTTATTAAACTCTTCTTCATTTTGTTCTCCTTCTTCACCTTCAATTAAGTCCAAATCCTCATTATCGTCATTTTCCTAATTTAATTACTAATTATTATTATTATTCCTACCTTTATTGACTTAATTATTTTTATTAATTCCAATTAATTCTCTTTCTTTATCGGTTTTTAAAAGGTCATCTTCCTCTTCTTCAATTCTCTTTTTTTCCAACTATCTTTTTAAATTTCTATTTTTACTACTCATTTTTATTATTAATATTATTTTTTATTTTATTTCTTATTTGATATCTCTGATTTTGTTTGTATGTATAATATAATTGAATACGTATTATATTTTTTGTCGGTACCCTTAACTTAATTGGTTAATTATTTCGGTTATGATATTATTATTTTAGTTATTTTCTTATAAAAATTAATTTATAAAGATAATTTATGAAAGTAATATTTTTTTTTATTTATTAAATTATAAAGTAAAAAAGTGGTTCTTATTTTATTTTTTAATTAATTAATAGTATTTTTAAAGTTTTCAATTGTTTTTTAGATTCTATAATAAAACATTAATAAACAATTAAATAATTAATTTAAAAGGAAAATATAATTTGATTAGATCAATTTTTTCTTTAATAAATATATAATTAGGTATATAAAAACAAAAATGAATTAAAGGCGGAGAAAAAATCAAATAAATTCCATCAGAATTAAATATAGTGTAAATTAAATATTTCTCAATATTAATTTGAAAAAAAGTGACTAAAATTTAATCTATTTATTTATTTAAAAACAATAAAAATTAAATATAAAAAATTAAAATTAAAATATTTTATTATAAATAAAAAAAAATTTTAAAAAGGAAAATTTTAAATCTTATATTTTTATAAAATAAAATATATTTTAAAAATTTTAATATAATTGGGTATATTATATTAAATCATTAAACAATTATAAAATTGTATATATATCAATTTATTTTACATGAAATGTTTAAATATTAATATAAAATTTTTAATTTACCTCATTTTTTTAATTTAACTTAAAATAATTAATTTACATAAACACTATTTTTACTTAAATTTCTATTTCAAATCTAATTTTCTTCAGGAAGTTATTAATGACTAATTAATTGTTACAACTATTATTATGATTATTATGTTTAGTTTAATCCTTCTTCATATTAAGATTGAATTTATTATTAAGAAAGCTAATATTATTCAGATTGATTTTTATATTCTTATTATTACTATTATTAATTCGTATATAAATTTATATTATCTTAATATTTAAAATATAATTAACTCTGCTGATGTTATTATTATGCTTAACCATTTGAAGTGTTAAATTGTAACTAAGGCTAATTTTTTTAACTTTTTTAGCTTTAATATAATAGTTATTGAAATTTTTTCTGATTTTAAATGCTTTAAAAATTTTAATTCAATTTATATTATTATTAGTTTTAGTTCTAATTCTAAGATTATATTAAATTTTAATCTTACATACTTTCTTCGTCATAAAATTGAGTTGCTTCAAAATTTTGATTTAAATTTTAAAAGTTGGTGTTGTTAATATAATTCTAATTTTAATTTTAAGTTTACTATTAAAATTACTGCTATTATTATTGCTATTACTATTTAAATTAGGTTTTTTAATTATTGAAATTCTATAGCTACATTTAAATATATGTTTAGTTTTATTAGTTGTTTGAATTTGTTATATTTTAATTTCCTAGCTAATAATAATTTTACATATACATTTGGTTATGAGTTTATTATCCACTAGGCTTTAAATTGTTTTACATTTGTTGGTAACTTATTAAATTATTTTGATTAAAATTTTATTATTATTCTATATCTGGTTTAGAATTAAGGTTATTATTGTTACTATTACCAGTTAAATTTATAAAACTTTACTATTCTTCTTTCTGAAACAATTAGTTTTCAAATATATTAACTTACCTTTCTTCCTAAATTTAATTTTAGGTTAGTAAAAATGTTAAATATATTTTAAATTTGAAAAAGTAAATTTATTCTTAATAAATAAGACTATATACAATTATATTATTATTCTTATTAGAATAATTATTTCTAATTTAAATAAAAATTTTAATTTAATTAATTATCACTAAATAAATTATATTAATAATTAGCTCCACATAAAATTACCCCATAAAAAAGACCATCAGTTAAATAATTCGAAAAAAAATGATAAAATAAAGTAAAACAAAATACCATTTTTACTCATTTTAAAAAAATATAATTTTACTGAATTTTTATAATCTTAAAAAATTTTTTTTATTGTTATTATAGATTCAATAAAAATTTTAGGTATTAAATTAAATATTTACTTTATTTTAAGCTTATTCTTATTGTTAAATTATTTTTTCAGTCAAGTTTTTTGATTTTTTGACTTCAATTTCGTTCTAGTCATCACTTTTTTTAACTTTTTTTTTGCTGAAACTTTCATTTTAATCTTAAATATTATTATAACCATCATTAATTTTTTTATCAACTTATTTTTTCTCATTTTTTTTTACTTATTTAATATTCTTTTATTACTTACCACTCTGTAAATTAACATTTTCTGATGAATTTTTAAACATTTTTAAAGAAACAATTGATTTTTTATCCTCAATATTCAAATTACTTACTTATAACTACTGAGACTATATTTAATTTTATTATTTTTTATTAATTTGCATTCCTTAATTTAAAACATTTTACTGTATTTCCATTTAATCATTATCTCGAAATTTCTAAGAACCTTAATTAGTTTAATCAGTCAAGTTACATATTTTATTTTGCTTTAATTATTACTATAAGCATAGAAATAATATAAAAAATTGATAAATTTTTATGATAATTCTAAAATAAAACACTTTTTTTTATTACATTATTTTCCAATCCTTCAATTTAAGATGAACCTTTTCTGTGTACCTTTTCTATCTAAATTTATTATTATTAATCCTAAGTATTAAATAATATTTAGTTTAAACTACTAGTTTTATTTTATTCCATAATTAATTATTGCTAATCATTTTGTAATTTAAATTGATTATTTTTATATTCTTCATTTATATCATTTTAATAAGAGTAAAATTATTTGAATTTCTACAATGCATCAATACCTAAATTAGATTCTTGATTATTTACATCAGCCTTTTATAATGGTAATGTATTTTGCTATTGTTATTGAAATTTTGCATTGCCATTAAAATATTATTATTGTTATTATAAATTTTATTCTACAAAAAAATTATTTGAATTAATTCTGCTTTAGACATCATTCTTAGACTTATTATTATTTAAAGTCAAATTTTTTAAATTACTTTATCCAGGTTATGTTTCATCTTATAAATTTTTTGTCTGGTTTAAACCTTATAAAAATTAATTGATAAAGAAAATTAAAATTTACTGAAATAAATAAATAAATATATATATAATGAAATACCTTGCAAAAATTTTTCATGTTATATCAAATTCATTCCATCATTTCTATTGCGAATTTAGTAAATATAAATAAAATTTAAATTTTATATTTTTATTTTTTTATCTTTAGATTTTCATATTTAATTTATTTAAAATAGACATTTTATAAGTTAGTTTATTTTATTCTTAAGTTTGAAATTTATTACATTAAATTTTTATTAAAAATAAGCAAAAAACATGTTAAATGCGATAAAAATATATATTTTACCCTTACTACAAGACTGTTTCCAGATTTTATTTCAATATTTATTTTTCTTAATCCTTAATTTGCTTTTAATTATTAATACTGCTTATTTAATAATCTTCTTAATCATTATTTGAAGATTATCCCTCCTATTATTATATTTGAAATTATTTCAAATTTTATCCTAATAAAAAAGATATTTGTTTTTTAAAACTTATAAACTCATTTCTTAATTATTATATTTAATTATTAATTTCTTTTTAACAGTATCCTTAACAAATAAGCACAATTTCCTCTATTTGTTCCTTATTTAAATTATTCTAACTCTATTAGTTATTATTTGTTAAAAATTATGCAAGGTCTTAGTTAAAATCATTATATTTATATGATTAAGCTATTTCTTAATAGTGAGAAGGGTTCTAGTCTTATATAATTTTAAAAAATTTAATTTTATTAAAATAATTTAAAAATAATTATATTTTTAAGACATTAATCAAAGAAAAAATACAAATTTTTCTAATAAAATTAAATATTATATTTTTAATAAAATTTAAAAATATTTCATTTTTATATATTCTCAAAATTCTAAAAAATAAAAATAAAGTTACCAAAATATAAAATTTAACAATATATAAATAATTTAAATTTCAAAAATTCTTAAAAATTTATTATAATTATTATTATTTTATTTTTTATCAATTTTTATAATATCATCCCATTAAATAATTAAAATCTTATTTATATCATAATAAGTATATTATATATTAAAATAAATTAATCTTTTATAACTTAATAAAATTAAATACAATAATACCTAATTAGGCCTCTTATTTTAAATTAATATTATAATTTGTTTCTAATTCTTAACTTTAAAGGTCATTGGTTTCAATAGACTTTTTATAATTTTAACTTTAAGAACTCTTTCTCTTAATTTTACTAATAAATTCTCTAACGATATAAAAATAATTATTTAATTTTACTACACAATAATAATATTAAATTAACTTATAAATTATTATTATCCTAATGAAATATTTTTCATCATAATAAATAATAATGAACTATAAATTTTTTGATAATTTTAAGGCTTTATAAAGACTAAAATAAATTATAAATGTTTGTAAAAAGTAATTATATATTAATTTTAAGATAGATTTATTTAGATAAAAATTAAATGATAAATTATGAATATAAAAATAATTATTTTAATTATCAATTTATTGCCAAAAATTAAATTAGCAAATTATAATTTCTAAGCTATATATGATTAAAAAATAATTACATTTATATTTCAAACTGACCTTAATTTAAATAAAAAGAGGCAAATATTTAAAAATAATTTTATCTCAAATAAACTTTAAATATTCGAATTTAAATTATATTTTGTATATATCTTATTTAATAAATTTGAAAATATGTATAATATAATTTTTACCTGTTTTCTTTTTGAAAATATTCGTGTCTAAATTCCTTATGATTGTTAACATTTCTTTTTTACTCAAAATTATAAACATTTAGCTTTATTATATATAATAAAATAAAATTAAATATTTATCTTTTTTATTTTGATTAGAGTATAGTTTTTTAGAATTAATTATAATTGTCAGAAAAATGAAGAGTAATTTTAAAAATTTAATCTTAGTAATTTTTATTGTTTAAATACGGATAATAAAATTGATAAAAAATTTATATAAATTCAATTTTATTTAATAATAAAAAATTAATATAATAGTTTGTTATTTTAATAATTCTAATATGATTTAATATTTTATTAAAGTATAAAATTGTATTTTTACTAACAAATTATTTAAAATGTATAATAAAATAATACTCTGTTTTTTATAACGTTAAATATTTTCTAATAAACAATATCTTTGCGAATATTATTTTTATTAATTTTCATATTAAACCTCAATTTAAAACTCTATTATCTTATTAAATTTAAAGTATGATAAAAATTTATAAAAAAATATCATTTAATTACAATAAAGTGGTAGTTAAATATTAAGCTCAATAAATCAAATGAATTTTAAAAATTAACCTCAAAACATACTAAGAGATTTAATTAAAATGACAACTTAAATGATTAAAAAAAAATTTCATTAAGTTTTACTTATTATTTTTTTAATAAACTAATTTACTTAAATATCATTTTTTTAGTTTAATTGAAATTTTTTATCAGTAGTTTTTTAATTACATAATGATTTATGAGCCATAAATAATTTAATTTATTTAAATATAGATAAATTAGTAATACCAGTATACTTTAATAATCTGAAAAAATTTATAATTATTTGATTAAAAAAGTAACTATTATAGTTGCATGTCGTAATTAACCCAAATCTTTCTACAATATTATGTATTAAATTAAAAATAAATGTTTTCATATTTATTGTAAAGATATCAAATTTTTTGAAAATTAAACTAAAAATATTATTTAATAATTACCTGTCTTGTAAATGATTCAAAATTTTTATGCTTAAAATATTTTGGTGAAATCTCCTCACAAAATTTTTCTATATTTTTAACTATAAATGACTTTCCATTTTCACTCCAACATATTATATCTTCGAACTCTTGTTTCTAGTAAATATACATATAAATATATTAAAATTAATAGTAAGACCTACTTTAACATTTATATTAAAAAAATTTTATTATAGAACAACTGAATAAACAAAAATTTTTAAAAAGTAATTCTAAACTCAATCAAATAAATATTAAAATAAATGAAAATACAATGAACAATAAAAGCAGAAAAATTTCAATTTATTAGATTATTTGAATTTATAGTTAGTATTTAATATAACCTATGTTTTAATGTATAAATTTTATTTTGCTAAACAATAAAAAACATAAGACAAAATAGTGAAAAATCTATTAATTATAATATCAAAATAACTTATTCTAATATATTTTTAAATCCATATATTATATTTTTTACATAAAAGAATATCCTAATTTTAAATCTATAATTTATTTAAAAACAAGTGTTATTTATAAATAATAATTACTTGTAAAATCTCATATGTTTTTATTAGAAATTGTGGAACTGACTGACTTATAATTCTTTTTTACTTTACTTATGGTTTATGACTTTAACTTGTCTTGACTTAACTATCACTCATAAAGTTATATTTGATTACTTTACTTATATATATTATTTTAAATAGTTTAATTCAAATATTCTAAACTATTTTGTTAGTTTCTTAGAATTAAATTCTTAGTGTAAATGATTTTTTTATTTTTGTTTTTTTATCTTTCTTTTTTATTTTTTTATTATTAATTATATTTTATTAATTTTATTTATTTGAATATAAACAAATATTTGATATAAACAAAAAATAATTATAAGGTTAATTAAAAAATTCAGATAAAAGAAAAATGCTAGAAATAGCTATGAACTTTATTATAAAGATAATTTAATAATAACCAGATTTAATAGTCAAGAATTTAAATAAAAGTGGTATTTTTCATATCATAATATCTACACATTTTATGCATAGTATTATTCCTTCTAGTAGATTAATTTATTATTAACCTATATAAAAATATAATAACTTCTTAGAACATTATAATTAAACTATAATAATTTAATATGCAATATCATATTTAAATTTTATAAAACTAGACAATATTGATTAAATCAATTATTTTTATATTAAATAAAATAGAAAAAATCTTCAAATATAAATGAATTAATAATTAATTTATACTACTGTTATGTTTTTTAAATAATTCCTTTATATTAGTAAGGGGGAAATAGATAATTTTAACTTAATTTACAAAGCAAAAATTTTTTAAAAGTTAATGCACTTACAAAAAAATTTTTTCTTTAAAATAAAGCTAATAAATTTTAATTTTTTCAGTATTAAAAAAGGTGACATATAACATTTTTCTTTGTATTTTCATAAATTTTAGTAGGCATGATTAATTAAATATAAAAAGTGGTAAAAATTAATGAAATTTAGAAAAAATAATACAGTAATTATTAAATATGAATTTGTATACTATTAATTTTATTTGAATACCAAAATAAAGTAAATAATAATTGCTTTTTAAATAATTTAATATTTAAATATATTTATAATATAAATTAAAAATAAGAAATTAAACATATGAAGGGTAGTATTTGGCTATATTTGTGTAAAATCATTAACTTAAATAATCGGTATATTTAATAGATTTTCAAGTATTTTTGTTTAATACTAAAGTTCTTATATGAATGACATTTTATTAGATGATTAATTCTATTTTAAAATTGGTTAGAATCGCGCTTATTTGTCTATTGGAACAATAAAAATGTATTTATATTTTAGAAATCAGTATAATAAAAATATTAAAAATTTATTATTATGTGAACTTATTCTATGTCATAAAATTGCATTATATACATATTTTTTAATTTAAATTTCTTATCTGAATCTTAAAACCAATCTATTTTATTTTTAAATATAAAATATTCTAAGGTTTTTTAGAAATTATTATTTATCAATCAATATTTATACATAATTAATATTAAGTTTAACATTTTTTAAAGAAAAAATAATTGTAAATAAAAAGAATATTAGTTTAATACTTATAAAATATTGTAATAAATATATGATTATAACTTTTTTTATAAAAGTATATATATATAAATAAATTAAACTCAATTAGTGTATTTAAGATAAGAAAAATTAAATTTATAAAATTTTATATATATTTTTCAGTAATTTTATGAAAAAATTGATTTTTAAATTTTAAATAGGGATAATTAAAATTTATTTTCATAAATAATAAATTTAATCAAAATTAGTAGTTATTAAGAAAATAATAAATTCAAATTGCTAGGAAACAGTGGATTAATTTAATTACATTATTCAAATTAAATATTATATGATTAAAATAAAAAATGAAGTAAAATTGTGTTTTGTATTATTTCTTATTTTATTAGATAAATCATGTATTTTAAATTATAATTTTAAATATATTATTATGATTAATATTGATTTTTATGTCAGAAGTATTATTTCACAACGTTAAATATACGTTTAATATCCCTAAAAACAGTAAATATTGTAAAAAGAATTTTTTATACCACATCATTTTAATAAAGATATGAAGTACTAATTTTATCTTAATATTTGTTAGATGTTTATTTTTGTTACTTTTCAACATTTATAAAAAAAAATGTTTGAGTTTACTATTCTAATTCTTAATGTCATTTTAAAATTAATTTTAATAGCTTATTTAGTGAAATTTTTGCTACTTAAAAAATTTGGTTGACTTAAATTTCTTAATATTTATTTAATCTATTATTGCAATATAAATATTAATTTATAATGTAAAAACTATAAAAATTATTAATTCTAGTTTAGTTAAGAAAATAAATTAAACTTAATTTCAAATAATATTTATACTCATATATTTATTTAATTTAAATATTGGTTAAAAATAATAAATTTATAAAAAAATAGAATAAAATTTTAATACGAAATAGATATTAAATGTATTTAGTGTTTAAATTTTTTGGATTTTTTCATTAAATAGAATTATATTTTTTTGTCTACTTGTTCATAAAAGCAAAATAACTTTTTATATATCTTTAAAATATAATACATGAATTATATGTAAATTTATTTTTAATTTACTATTTCTAAGGTTAATATTTATGATTAAAAATATATACTTTATTTGTAAATTAAGTATAATTTTAAGAAAATATAATAATTTTAATTACCATTTTTTTTTAATTTAATTCTTAAAAACTAAACTTTAATTGTACTAAATTTCTAATATTCTACAAATTGATAATTCATGTTTTATTAGATCATTAAGTTGCCTTAAAAAAAATATTAGACATTTATTAAATAGCTTAAAAAGAAAAATAATATGAATATGGAATTCTTTAAGGAATAATATAATGTTAATTTTTATTTTAAGGTTTAGTTTTAGAATTCTTATAGAGGTTGTGGTAGATATTGGTTTCGGTTTTAAGTTCAGGATTATAAAGGTTAGAATTTTAAGATAATGATAATGTTAATTTAAGTTATAAAAATAAAAATATATAATTTTGTTAATTTAATTTGGTTGTGAATTTTACAATATTTATTTGTTTGATTTTGAATGAGTTGTAAAATCAAGCTTTCTAAAAAATAATAATAAATAAAAATTTATTTTATATTTAATGATATAAATCAAATATTTTTAAAATATTTTATACTATAGCTAGAAACTTTATAATCAATTTTTTTATATAAAAATTTAAAATTTACAAGGATTATTGCCATATTAATGATTATTTTTAGTGCCAAACTAATGAGGTTTAATTTAGTTTATTTATGATAGATAAAAAATTTAATTAATCTTATTTATTTTTTAGCAAATTAATAAATTAAAACTTAAATTTTATATATAATTCACAAATTTAAACTTACAAAAAAATTTTATTGTGTTTTGTTTTGATTTATAACATAATATATTAATTATTGTAAAAAATATAAAAAATTAAGCTAAAAGAGCGATCATTAGCAATTTTAGTAACTTTAAAGAAAATTATTAATATTTATATGATTGGTTTATTTTTATAGATGAATAATATAAAAAGCTAAAATGTAAGTAAAAAAGTAATTTTATATTTAATCAAATATAGTCTAAAAATTACAAATTACAAATTTTTTTTAAAAATTAAAGATTATAATTAAATCATTTATTAAAATAATTTCGATATAATATATATTTTGAAAATTTAAGTAACAATAAGTTGGAAATATTTTATTAAGTTTAAAAAATTAATGAAAAAAGTATTGAAGTCTAACATTTTTTTTTCTTTATTAATCTATTATTATTATTTAAATATTAATGATTAAAAATTATTTTTATTATTGAATTATATATAAAAAAATCTATGAAATAATAAATAAATAAACATATTTTGGTAAAAAAGCAATTTTGTTTACTTTTAAAGAAACTTTGTATTTTAATTATTTTTCTTTTATATTTAAAATTTTCTATATAATTCATAAATTTATAATATTTTATACAGTTAGTTTTTAGTATAATTATATTATTTTTAATTTTTTATAGCCTTTATTGAAAATTAAATTAATAAACTTAATATTATTTAACTTTTGATATTTTAATTACTTTTTTATTTAATTATGAAAATATTCAAATAAATATTCAAAAATTTAAATAATTTCTAAATAAAAAAATAAAAGTAAATAATAAATACAAAAACATAAACTTCTAAATAATAATCATTTTTTTAATTTTGTATATTTTAGTTTTTAAATCCAAACACCAACTAATTACTTAATCTTTCTAATTAAATTAAATACAATTTAATCTTCAACCTTTTTCGAAATGGTGATCTAACAATAAGATTATGTAATTAAATATCAAATATATTGAATTAAAAAAATGAAATAAAAGTAAAATCTCTTATTCCATGATTAAATATTATAAAAAATTTTAAAATAATAAATAACTATTTATATATAAATATATTTAATTTTAATAAACTAAGATTTAATGAGCACTAAAAAAGATTAAAAATATAAATATAATACTAAATAATATTTAATAAATTAAATTCAAAATCAAAATTCAAATTCAAAATTTAATTATATCAACCTTTTAAATAAAAATAATCAATCAAAAATTTATCTATGAATAATAAATAAGATATTTCTTAAATATTTTTTTTAACTATCATATCATCAAAATTATTTCCATATTAGTTTAAATTTATCTATTTATATAAATAATTATTTTATATGAATTTATTAATAAAATTAATTGGGCTAATATAACAAAATATTATTAGAAAATTCAACATCAAATAGAATAAATTAAATTTTTTTTAATAATTTTTAAAGTAGTTCTATTAACTTATGTTATAAAATTATATAAATTTATTTTATGAGTAATATATATTATAAAAAAGTAAAAAATATAATTTCAGACTATAGTAATTATATTTTTATTCATTCTGATTCCGATTCGGTGTCATAATTTATTTCTACGTTAATCATGTAAACTGAGAAATCTTTGTGTAATATCTAATTTTTGTAACTATACTATCCATATTTTTATATACTTTGTTAAACAGGACAAATAGGTATATCAATTTTAATGTCTTAAAATTATAGTTTCTGGTGATTTTGGAAGTTTTCTTCAAGTTCACCTTCCATTACCTTACATGTTTATAACATTTCTCGACATTTTTCTAAATCATAAATGATTTTTATCGTCAAAACCCTAATTTATTTATTCATATTAGTTACAATTACTGTTTTCACCGCTATAAAAACAAAAAAAGAAAGGTTGAATTTAAATTCTTCATTTATTATATTGATATAAAAGTATTTCAAAAATTAGATATAAATATGAACATAACAAATAAATTTACCTTTGACAATGTTAATTCCAGGAACTGACAATATTATTGTTTTTAAAATGGAGCCCTTATTTAAATGTTTAGTATATACTTCATAAAAGCACTTAGACTCTCCAGATCCAAAATCATTTATCTTCTATCCAAGAAAATCGGTTAATATATCTTTACAAAAAATTGAAGATTTTTCGACCATTTTTTGATTTAACGAAACTATTTTTAATTATTTATAATCAACTTCAAATTACGGAATCTGTTATTCATCCTCTTATTAGTCATTGTATTGAAGTTTATTCCAGATAATATATTACTAAATGTTTTTATTAGCAAAATTTTTAAAAGAATTAAAAATATTTTATTAATTTCCTCGTTTCGAAAAATTCTTAAGAAAATCTTGAACATACTTTATTGATTTTTTATTGTATTTTTCTTCAATTATAGATCCTTCTCTTCCATAAACAATATGAGTTACATTAGATGTATCGTGTTTATCTCTCGGTAAATGACTAAAATTTTTGTAAGCACATTAATCTAAAGACATCTTTTCATTTAATTCTATTGAAAAATTATGTAATATATCTTTTTTAATGCATTATTATAAATCAGCTATATTATTTATAGACTTCATATTATGGCAAACTATTAGCTATTGTCCTTTATTATTTTCTTTAATCTTTTAGGTAATTTGGGTAATATACCTTTGCTCTTCGAGGGTTAAAATATCACACACGTATATAATTATATCTGAGTACTCTAAAATGAATGATTAAATAAAACTTTCAAGGGCCAATTTTTCTTTATACAATTCATTTTAGTTGTTTAAAATTTCAGATTTCATATTTTCGATTTTTTCTTTGAGCATTAATTTTTTATCTATCAATTCTTTTTTGTACAAATCATCTATATTCTGGTCTTAATTTTATAAATATTATAAATCATCGATTTCTTTTGAAACTTTTATAAATTTCTCAATTTCATCATAAACTTTCTGGAAATTTTGTAGAGTTTCACCTAATCCGGGGGAATCAATAAAAAAGAAGCCATCGTAAAAATTACCATTTATGCCTTCTGTAGCAAGTAAGTTTCCTTGTTAAATAACCTATTTACAAAGTTTAGAATGCCAATAAGATTTTCCAACATTTTTTAATCCCAAAAACGAAACAATGTGTACATTTTTCGACTCTAAGTTTTATTATTAAATGGAGTTTTTATCATATTTTGATAAAATATTGGCTCCCTTCTCTAAAAATAATTTAAGACATTTAATTTCTATTTTAACATCATAGCCTTACATTTAATTAGTCTTTTCAATAATCTAACAGTCTTAAGGCTATTATTATTATATACCAGTATTCATTTATTATTGAGACTAATTTTCCTATTTTAAAATTTTAATTAATAAATTAATTATTTTTTTTTTTGAAATCCATTTATTTATAATTAATAAATTAATTAAATACCAAACAAATTTTATCAAAATTGTTAAAAAATTTTAAAACTTAAATAACTTATTTAAGTTTCATAATTCTTATAATGATGATATTATAAATAAAAATAAATATAAAAATAAATATAAAAATAAATAATTTTTACCAATTTCTCGAATTTATTTAAAAGCTACTACCCAAGTTAATTTTCAGAACAGATTTTTTTCAAATTATTCAATTTTTTCTCAGAATTCAACAAATCTTTTTTTTATTATTAAATAACAGATTCAAGTTTTTTTTTATCTTATAAGTGTGAAGCCACATCTTTATTGGCATTTTAAAGAGCAGAATAATCCAATTTTAAATCTTCAATTTATTTTTACTAATTTATTAATTTTTATTCCAAAATCTAAGAATTTTTTTATTATTAATTTATTTTTTACTATGATTCATTTTGTTTTAAATCTGCTTCTTATTTTTGTTTTTAAGCTTAGAGATTTAATTATTAATATTTTTCTTCTAATTCCATTTTTTGAGCCTAAAATTCCTCTATTTATTTCAAATGATTTTCCTTCTCTTGTAGGAGAATTTAGTTTTCTGTTTCTAGATGATTAATTTTTATTTCTAAGTCATTCTTCTAAGAATGCAAACTTTTATTAAACTAAGCTTTAAATTCATCTGTTTAAATTTCCATAATGTCAGATTTAACTAACTAGGATTATAGTTCTGGAGTACAATCTTCCACTTTTTATTATTAAGCAATATCAGACATTTTATTTTTAAAGGTCTTATTTTTTTTATTTTTTTTTATTTTTTTTACTTATTTTTAATAATTATTATTATATTAAAAGAACATTATTTTTTTATTGCTATACAAAAGATATCAATAATTAATTCTTGATTTTTAAAGACAATATACATAATATATTACAAGCAACTAATTAAATACATTAAAATAATACTAAATAAAAATAAAGATATTTTTTTAAAAATAATAGAATTAAATTAAGGTTATAAATATAAAATAGTAATAAAATAATATTCTTTTCTGTAATAGAATTAATTAAATAATTTCTTTTATACTTTTATTTTAAAAATAAAAAAGTTGACTTGTTTCTAATCAAAATTTTTAAAATCTTTAATTATTTTAATTATTTTTCTAAATTAGAAATATCCTCATTAATTATAATTTATATTAAAAAGTAAGATTTTTAATTTGTCATAATTTTTAAATACTATAAATTCTAAATCATAAAAATAATTTTTAATATAATTTATTATAATAATGTCAATAATAGCATTAATTTATAGGGTAAACTTATTAGTCAGGTCTAGGAATTTCACTTTCAATTCCCGAATTTCTTCTTGTTCTTCCTGCAAAATATTTAAAAATTGGCCCAGACTTATCTTCATCACATTACAAACACTTGTTTAAATTTCCATTTTCATCTACAAATGGCTATTTAGTTAAAAGCATATACATACATGGTTTATAGCACCTTTATAAATACAAATTATATTTATTTACTTATAAAATAAAAACAAATATTTATAAAATATATAAATATCCATAATTTTATTAAATATTTTCAAAATAAATAAATTAAAATATTTTACTCTTTTGCTGTATTTTAAGTATTAAAATACCAAATTTCCGCACAAGGCTCAGTAAATCCCAAGTCCATTAAGCACTCTTTTTCTTAATCCTTACTGGAAAATCCCAAAAGCCCACAATAAGCAACAGGATAAGTCAAA
The DNA here is from genome assembly GCA_001447515.1 of Pseudocohnilembus persalinus. NCBI lineage: Eukaryota > Ciliophora > Oligohymenophorea > Philasterida > Pseudocohnilembidae > Pseudocohnilembus > Pseudocohnilembus persalinus. The sequence continues at coordinate 26,404 of LDAU01000253.1, forward strand.
TCTGTCTATAAATATATAGATAAATCTTATAATGTACTACATCTATTACATTTTCCTTAATGAGTAACAATATACCCTTTTTCTTCACAATCTTAAACGCTCAAAAATTAGTCAATGACGTATTTTTATCTATTTCCATCTTAATATTTTATACCACAAACCAAATTTTCATCTGATAAAATCTTATTTATCATTTCATTAGATTCTTCGGCTTTTAGATAATTAAAAATAAATAAGTTAATTAATCTTAATAATAATAAAAATATAAAATATAATTAATTAATTATTTAGTATTTATTTATATAATACAAATTTATAAGATATTTATTAATATCAAAAGATATTGATATATTATTTTATTCTTATTATTGTATTTTTATTAGTATCTTATTTAAATATATAGCTAATAATTACTAATATATTACTTAAAAATTAATTTAATTATGATTTTTTATATTAGTTTGTTTTTTTATTATATGAATATCTTTTAATATTATTTTTATATTTTTCCTTTTTTATTATTTAATTATATATTGTTTTTCATATATCATGTGCTAATTGAAAAATTCAATTTTTTAATAGATTACTTTATACTTCATAAGGATCATTTTTAAAAGTGTCAAAAGGGTTTAATAACTCCTTTTTGGCAAACTATTTTGCAGCTTCCCTTTTTGTACAATTCCAAACGACTGGACCTTCGTATTATTTTTCTAAATATTGAAGATTTTATTAATCATTATCTATTATAAAAATATTTTAATCATAATTTATTTTTTAATAGAATTTTAAATTGTTTATTATTAATAATTTATTTATTAAATTGCTTTTATAAATATTATTTTATAACATTTTAATATAAAAAATTATCAAACTAATATAAAATTATGATGTTTACCATTTTGTATCCCATTTATGTTTAATATTAATACTAGTATTAAACAGATTTATTAAAGCTGAATTTTTATCATATTTGTTTTTGTTTTTTATTCTATTCTATTTTTTTATTGATTTTTTCTAACTATTTATTTTTTTTTATCAAATCAAATTAATATATAAAGAAACAAATTAAGTTTGTATTATGTGAGAAACTAACATGTTTATAAAGAAGTTTACAAGGATTTAGAATAAATTAATCACCCATATAAAATATTATCTATACAATTAATTGATTGTTATTAATTTTTCTTAAATTTATATTAATCTAATATAATTAAAAGTATTTAAACTAAAATTCATAAATTTTAAATTTTTTTTGAAATCTTTAACTAAAATATAAAAAACAATCAATTATTATTATTTTCAGAGGATTGATCAGTAATAATTTCAGAAGCTAAATTAATTAATTCAGTACATCTTCTAGGATATTTAGCTTTTCCCTAAGAAGCTTTAGCCTCATCAAGAACGATTTTTGGCTAAAATCTAGCTCCAATTCTCAAACAATTATACATTGAACTTTAAATTTCTTCATTTTAATCATCTAAATGTATAAACAAAGCTTTTACACAGTATTCAAATATAGATTAAGAAGTTTTTAAACAGGGCATAGAAAAGAAAATTGCAAAAGATTTTGTAATTTCCATTCTTATCACATCTTAAGCATCATCTAGTCTTTCCAATAAGGCTGTATAAAATTGGAAAATATGCTCATAATCGATTAAATCTCTTGTTATTTTAAAAACTCTTTCTACCAAATTACAAGCTGCAAATCTAAGGTCTGGGGTATAATCTATTTTAAATTTTTTTAATTTTAATTAAATTAAAGTTTAAAAATCATAATAAATTTAATATATATATAAAGTATTGTTTATAAATTAAAGTTTTATACCATCTTCTAAACAATTTTATATAGGGGGTAATAATTCTTTGATGCAACTCATAACACCTTCTCCGGTAATTAAATCATTATCAATCATTTTAATTATATTAATGACACCAGCTTTTCTTGTTCTTGTTTATGTTTTTCCTTAAAAAAAAATTTGTAAATTATTTTTATCTAAATATTTAATTTAAACTTAGAATTTAAATACCAACTTTCCAAACAATAGAAGGAATTAAAACTTTTTATAATAATTAAACTGAATATTCTTTAAGTGTATCAGCTAATTTATCTTATTAAAATAGATATTCTATCAAAACTAACATATCTATTTTAATTTCTACTTCTGCATCTCTATTAGAATTATGTTAAATAATTTCAATGATTGTTGGCATAAATTTGCTGATACCTTTAAAAATCATAAAATAATTTAAAAAATATTTTTTAAAATAATAAAATAAAATAAAATGAATATTATTTAATTTTTTTATTTTACCTTCCTTGCAATTTCTCACAATAACATCAAATTTAAACCTGTCTTTAGAGTATTTATTCCATTACATATAAGATTTATTTTCAGTAAATTCTTATAAAAGAATCGAAACTTCATTTGCGTGTAAATCTGCAATTCCAGAATACCCACAAATTTTAGCCAAATTTAACATAACTTTATCAATTTAATCATGGTATTATTTTCCATATTTAGTTGTAGCCTAAACTGTCAATAATATAGTAAACAATTATCTGCAATAAATAGCTGAAGTTTCCCCGGCTTTATTTTATAAAATTAAATTATTATAAAAAAAATATTTAATAATTTTAAATATAATTTATTTAATTTTTTACCAATATTAATTATATTAGAATCGATTTAAAATAATGCAATTAACACTTCTTCGTTATCTTAGTATGTTTATTCTAAATTAGTAATTACTTAAACCAATTTTTCCAAATGAGGTTCAATAGTAGAAGGATTTTCGTTTTAAATCATTATACTTAAAATAACTAGCAAGTTTCTTAAATAACTATAATATATATTGAAGATATTTTAAAGTAAGCAAATAATTATTTATTTATTTACTATTTGTAAAATTATTTAAATTCCAATTTACTTTAAATTATTTTTGCTTTCTTCGTCAGAAAATAATGTTATTAATAAAGGGGTATATATTTCAGCGTCTATAAAAATTCCAATAATTTCGGCAATTACAGCACATTTTTTTTAAATAGGTTCTTCTTCATGATTTAAATATTTAGCTAATGCCCTAATAATTTACTCTAAATAAGGTTGAATAGCATTTTCAGCTATTAAACATACATGTTATAATTGACATAAAGATCTAAAAAATTTTAAAAATTTAGTTAAAATAGTTACGATAATTATTATTATAAGATAAAAATAATCCTAACTTAAAATATACTATGTACAAATTACATATAAAAAAATATATTATAAATAAATAAATTAGATAAAGGTATACATATTTTTTTATACTATATTATAAAAGTAAAATTATATTTTTACCTGTATTTTTATTCATTTGTTTACTAAAATTCATTGACCAATTTTATAACATTAGGAACTATTTATTATAAATTTTTTTTAATTATGAATCTAGTTCCTTCTTCTGGCCTTTAAGTATATGATGATAATTTTTTTTAGTAAGCAACACTTTTATCTTTTTATTGTTCCATTATTATTTTTAAAGTATTTAAAATAAAATTTTATTTATAGTCTTTTTTAGGTTTTTTTGTTGTATTTTGTTTTTATATAAAAAATTTATTATTTTCTTTTTTGCAATTAATTTTTTGGTTTTCTTTGATTTGATTTATAAAAAATTTTAAAATTGTTTTTTAGAGAATCAATAAATATTTATTATGAGATTTTTAAATCCTTTGAAATTTTTTTTTTTATTAGCAAATTTTTTATAGTTACACACAAATTTAAGGTTAAAAATGGAACTAATTTATACATATATATATTTAATAATAGGGTTAATCCTAACATTTCTATCTTATTTATACCCCAATAAGCTTTTAATGAATAATAATAATTTATTTTACAATATACTTTAAGAGGATTTACATTTTTACCCATATAATTATAAATATATATTTAAATTAAGTTCGAAAAAAAAAATCAATGTTTTTTTATTAATTTTAACTAATCTTTAAATAATGATAGTTATATAATTATTGGAATCTATATAAATATATGTAAAATACTAAAATAATACATTTTCAAAATTATAACTTAATTAAATTAAAAAATTCATAAAAAGTTTAATTTTATAAATTTTATAAATAGCTAATTCAATCAAATTTCAATTTCATTCTTTTTAGGCAGCTTTTTTTTATTTTTTTTATTCTTTTTTGTCCATAGATTACTAAAAAAAATTAAATGTTAAAATTAATACTTATGTTTATATATATATATGAATTTTAAATTAAATATGAATTTTTTTTATTAATTAATTATATTTTACGGCTAATAAGTCTAAAATGGCTTAATCTTCAATTTTATTTTCAGTTTTAAAGTTAGAAACGTCCAAAGGTAATCCAGAAATGGCAACTGTTCCTCCTTATCCGATCAAAGCAGTAATGTTAAAGCTGGCAACAACATTTCCGGGTTTTTCGGTGAAAACGGGGTAAGCATTTAATAATTCGTGTTTTTAACATTCAGAAACTCCTAATTTGGCAGTCTAAAAAAATAATTTATAAATTTTATTACTATATAAACTAAAAAAAATTAAAATAATTATAAAGATATAAAGATAAATAAAAATATGAATATAAATTTTAATATAAATATAAATATAAAGTTATAAATATGTATATGAATATATAAATAATTACGATTTCATCTTCGAAAGATCTGATGGAGAAACATAAAGTGGGGTATTTTTAGGTGATTTCGTGGTAGAATTCTCTTCCTTTTTAGGTTTTTAATTAGAATTATCTTTCAATAGCTCTTTTATAAACAGTGGTTCTTAAATCGGCTTCTTTAGATTTTCCTTCTCCAGTGGAAACAATAACGTTTAAGGCATAAACTTCGTTAACTTAGAATTCGTGTTTGTCAACTTTTTATTCGTAACTTTCTTTATTCAAAATGGAGAATTATCCATCAATATTATGTTTTTATAAATCGTGAGATTAAACTCCTTCTAAGGGGTTAGTTTTGTAGGCTTCGGCAATTTTGGGGACAATAGCGGTAATCTAAAATTCAAAAAAAATAATTTTTATTATAAATTTTATAGAATTTTCAATTTTTAAAAAATAAAATACAAAAAAAAAAATATTTTTAAAATTAATTACTTATTAGTTGGTATTTCCGGGTTTTAATAATCTTAAGGCAGCTTAAACTCCGTTATAGGCGGCTAAAATAACATCAGCGGCTTATCCAGTAACAGGGGCAGCTTTAGCTTAACAAACAACAGTGTGTCCGACTAAGGCAATGAATCCATCAATGTGAACTCCCAAATCGCTAATTAAATTAAGTTTTTTAATAAATTATAGCTAAATTAAATTTAAATAAGGAAAAGTTTATATTTTAAACTGTATTATTATTTATTTTATCTTTAAATACTTTATTAATATATATTTACATTTTAACGACATCACCTTCTTTCAAAATTCCAGCTTCTTTTTCTTTTTCGTTAGCATCAGAAACTAAAGGAGAATAGTGTCCACAGACTTCGTTAAGAGAAATACAAGTGGGGAAAGCAATACCTTTTTACATAGATTTTTTTTTGGCATAACATTTTTTAACCTTTGTAATAAAAATTTTTAATAAAAATATAATAAAAGATTTAATTATATAAAAAAATAATCCTAACATATTATTGAAAATTTTTAAAATAAGTTTTTGGGATTTTTATATTAAATATATTTTTTTCTGTTTCATTCAATAATTAATTTTTCACTTATTATATACTAAACTATAGTATAATAAAATATAATAATTTAAGATTTAATAGCCATACACTAAATATAAGTTATTTAGTATAGTAAATTGCTTTTTAATAAAAATCTTTTATAAAAATATAAATAAAATGGCTAAAAATTATCAATTAATAAATTTAAATCTCCAAATTTCTAATTATTTTCATAAAATTATAAAATAAATAATAAAGAAATACTTTAATTATTATATACATATTGCAAAAATTATAAAAATATTGTAATTTATTTTTATAATTAACTTACTTATTCATTGATTTATTCATCTCCGAATTAAGTTAAAGAAATAACAGTGGCTCCAGGGGTAATTTTGGCAATAAGTTAAGATAAAACATCTAATTTTTAATAAATGATTAATTTTAAGTAGAAAAAAAAGATTTATAAAATAATTTTAATAATATATATTTATAATATTTTTGTTTGATACTTATTAAAAATAATTAAAATAATTATTTTAATCTTTCTAAGATTTATTTTTTTATATCAAACTTTATCAATAGTAGTATAGATTATTTTTTTTACTATTGGCAATTTTTCCGGCTTCTTAGTATTTTTCAACAACTCCAGGAGTTTATAAAGTTTCTTATTATTGGTCCATATTAAATGATTCTTTTTTTTTATTTTTTCTTTTTATTTTTAAATTATTTTTATTAATAGTGTATTTTTATTTTTTTATTAATAAATTAATTTTTTTTATTCTCAAATATTATACTAAGTAATATGATACAAATAACAAATGGTTAATTTTGTAATAATTAATTTCACTTAAAAGTACATTTATAATTTAGTTTTTCTGCAAAAAAAATCATGTAAATAGCCTAAAATACATTATTATAATTAAATTTAAGTTAAATATTTATTTTGAAATGCAGTAAATACTATCCTTATAATTATTTTTTATAAGCATAAACGCTATTTAATATAAAAAGCTAATTAAAACAAAATTTTTTAGAAATAAATGTATTATTTTTAAAAAAGTCGGTTAATTTAACAAATTTACAATATATTTTATTTAGTTTATTATATATTTTATATATGATACATATGAAAAAACATATATAAAGGAAACATCAATGTTTCCATTTTACATATCTTCTATAATTAATAAAAATTAATAACATATAAAAAAATAAACAATTTTAAATCAGCAAAAAAAAATAAATAATTAAATATATAATATTTTACTATAAATATTTGTATTCAAAACACATTTAAACAGTGTAAATCTTTCAAATATTTCATCATGTATATCCAATTTAAATAACCCTTTAGATTTTATTTTTTTAATATTTTTTAATTTTTTATTTATTACAAAATATATAAGCTAAAGAAAGAGTGTTATTGTTCTTTAACTAATTTTTTCTCACAATAAATATTCATTCATTTCATTTTAATTTTATTATAATAGCAGTCATATTATCGCATCCATAACCATCTATTTCAAATAAAATAAATAAATTTTTTTATAAATTAATACAAAGTTATAAAATTAAATTTATTAATTACTATTAGTATCAGGGGCTAATAAAGAGTCCAATAAAGTTTCGATAACTTCTTTCATAGGTATATTTTTTTTAAAATCAGATTTAATTTAGTCTAAAAGTTCCTAATTGCTTTTGGTTTCCCAAATACCATCGCATCCCATCAAAATAAATTCATCTTCATCTGTTAATTCAAAGACTTCTATATCAGGACAAGCAATAATTAATTATTCATCAACTTTTAAATTTTTATTATTTTTGTATTCTAAATCTCCCATAGCTCTAGACAAATTCAAGTTTCCGTTAATTCTTCCTTAAAAAAATTATTTGGTTAAATAATTAAATATTAAATTATTAAATAATTCACTAATAAAATAATGAAAATTTATTAATTTTAATTGTAATATTAATATATCTTTATTTTATTTATTATGATAAAAATATAATATTTTTCAAATAAATTAAACCATACCATCAACACCGACATATCCTCCAGCGTCTTCAACTCTTTATTTTTCTTTTTAATTTTCTGGTTTGTGGTCGTGAGAGAGCTCAAGTTCCTGTAAAAAAAAAAATATTAAAAATATAAAAAAAAAAGCTTACATTTTAATTGTATATACGTTAATAATTTATAAAATAATATTAACATTTTATATTAAACATTTTAAATAAAACATTTAATATAAATTAAAGAATATTTATAAAAACATAAAATTTTAATATATTTTTAAAAATTTATACTTACTTTTCCATTTCTACATAATATACTTCTAGAATCTCCAGCATTGGCACAGTATATTTATTTATTATGAATCAAAATAACGTTAGCTGTACATCCTGCAGTGGATTCTCCATAATCAGTACCTTTAATTTTTAATAATTCTTCTTATCCTTCAGGAGTTTCGAGCATTTCGTCCATTCTAATAAAATTTTCATACAAAGCATCTTTGAAATTTTTAGCTTAAAAATTCTTATTTTTTTTTAATTCCTCAATAAAATATTTTTCTACGAATTTGGCAACTTCTTTTCCTTTTAAAATTAAAAATTAATTTATTTAGCTTAAATTTTTATAATACTTTTTAATTTATTTAAAAAGTATTTCTTTTTATAACAAAAAAAATACAAAAACAAAATTTGTGCATTTTAATTACAAGCATTATATTTATTATTATTAATTGTTAATAAATATATAAAATAGACTTTAAAAATTAGTTTTTCTAGTTTTTATTTTTTTATTTGAAGCCAAATTATAAAAACAAATATTAGAAAGTTTTTTGATTTATTCTAAATTAAATTACCTCCATGTCCATCAAAGACTCCGAATACCATAATACCATCGCCTAAATCTTTTGACATTATATGAGAATCTTCCATAGTAGTTCTCCATCCTAAAAAACAACAAATATTATATAATAATAAAAAAAACAATATATGAAAATTTGATAAATTTAAATAGACAATGAATATTAATTATAATTAAATTTATTCGTAAAAAAATTCTTTTAATTTGAAATTATTATATTTAAATTTTATTAATATTGAATTGTTTATTATTTTAAATTTTTAATAAAATTTATATTAACAGCTGTATTATAAAAAATTAAATTCCAATTTTAAAAAATTATATATATATAATCTAAATTTACCTTGCATAGAACTAGCAACAAATTTAAAGTTTTAAAAGCTATCTTCTATAGTTTCTTTTTCTTTATCAGGTTGACTTAAATAGATTCCCATTATTATAATACTTACTAAATATAAAGTTTTATCTTCTTTTATTTAAATTTTTTTTTTTATTTTTATAATATATTTAATCAAAAATTTTAATTATTTTTTTATTTTACTTAAAGAATTTGATTCTGATATTATTGATTTATTAGTTGATATTAAATTAAAATTTCAATGATTTTTAGAGTAAATAAAATTAAAACTATTAAAACTAAATAGACTAGCAATAGAAAAAAATATAAAAAACAAGGTAGTTTATTCATTTTTATTAGTTTAAATATATTATAATAACATATTATAAAAACCCCAAATCATTATTTAAGCTATTATAATTCAATAATTAAAATTTAAATAAATATGTTTTAACTAAATTTTTATATAAAATAAAAGAAAAAGGTATAAAAATAATTTTAATTCAACTTAAAAATTTATATAATTTCTGAAAAAGTAAAATTAAAAATAAAATTCTGTAATAGCCGCAATTTGTTTTTTAATAAAATAGATTTCAAATAAAATATGAAAAATATCTTTATAAAATTATCAAAAAATATTTTTTCATTTATTATACAATAAAATTATTGCTTAAAATTTAATATGATTTAGGTTTAATTAAATTTAATTATAAAAAAAGAATAATTCTGATTCATAACATTTTATTTTCTTATATTTGATATATATTTTTTTTTCTGTTAAATTAATATACTATAAATAAATTTAATTTATAATCGAATTAATAATTTTTATTGTTAATTTTTAATATAAAAAGAAAAACTAATTTAATTTAATTTTTTTTTGTTAATTTGTACATCCCATAATATCCAAACTAATGGAAATATTATATTTTTATGTTAGGTTTAAAGAATGAAGACTAATAATAATATTTAAATATTATTTTGAAGTAGTTGATAAAGAATTTGAAAAAAATAATGAGATAATTTTAATAATTAAACAATATAATTTTTATGGGTTATTCACAATTAAAAGTAAACTCATAAGCAATTAATTATTCTAATTCTAGTATTAATATTAAATATTTTTATACTATTGAATTGAATATTATTAATACTTTATAAATTGTAAATATATGTATTAGGGTTTAAAAAATAAAGTAAATTATTTTGTTTAATTTTTTGTTTTACGATTTTATTTTATTTTATTTTATATTTATATATTTATAGAAACTAATTAAATTATTATATATACGAATTAATAAATAAAATTTAATAATATAAAATTAAAATTTTTTTATATTATAAATAAATAATTAAACTCATTTTTTAATCTTTTCACTATTATTTTTATTTTTTGCATTTTTTTGTATCTTTTTTTTCTATATTTTAATTATCTTAATCATTTAATTCTATTTCTAAAGGTTCAGTTGTAACTGGATATCTTCTACTCGGACAAATTATTTTTTTTATAGCAACCATTACTCCATACTTAAATGCATTTATATATTTATTTCCCTATAATTATTTTCTTTATTTTAATATTCCTTATCCTTATTTTATATCATATTTTTTATTGTGAGTAAATAATAGATTACAATCAGCTCCACCTGCGGCATTCCCTAAAAATATTATATGAATATTAGATTTAAAAAAAGTTAAATAAAATTGAAAATTTATAAATTATTATATTTCTATACCAAAAAATAAAATATTTTATCCATCCTTTATTTTTTCTCCATACTCCATCCAAAGTATATAAGGTAAAGAGCATGAGGCCAAGTTTCCTGCATTACTGTAATATAAACTCAATTTTTCCATTTTTTCATAATATAAACATTTATCATAAACAGTGTTTGTAAATGTGTGAGTAATTAAATGACATTTTTTAAAAAAATCTTTTCTTGCAAAATATGTTTTCAAAATAAAGTTAATTTTTTCATGTACTTAATGTAATCTAGGTATGCAAAATTATCCATATTAATCATTTAAGTAAACATCATATTTTTCACATTTTGGTAAATATCCCTAAAATTTTAAATATTATAAATCAAAATTCTATAAAATATGGAATAATAATTAAAATTTTAATTTAATAAATACACAATTAATATACCTCTGCAATTTAAGGTAAACCGATAGATATATGAGATGCATATTTAGGATTTGAATATTTTATAAATTCCCATGAATAATTTGAACTTCTTTTTAATATAGTACAAGTACAAACACTAGAAAAAGTTAAACCTACAAAATAACTTGAAACTTATTTATAATCATTCACATCATTTGGTTCCAAGGCTCTACCTTCAGGAGGTTATTCATTATTTATAATTAATATATATCTAAAAAATAAAATTTTTTAATATAATTAAATAGATAATTCTAAAAAAGGTAATTTTATTTATTTTATATTATTGAAAATTCTATTACTTTTTTTATAAATACATTATATTCCGATACAGAATTTAAACAAAACAAAATTAAAATTTAAATACATTTTTTATTTAAAAATTCATTTATACAAAAATTATACAAATATATATATATTTATAATGAATAATTACTTATCCTCTAATTCTTTATTACATTCAAACATCATATAAGCTTATTCTAAAGCCAAACAAAACCCATTACATGCTTAACTCATATCAAAATACTAAGTAGGTTTTAAACCTGCTTATTATGCATATAAAGAAGCCTATGATGGCTACATAAATCCCCTAGTTGTAGACCCATCTATAATAACATCTATTTTATCTTTATATTTTTTTAAAGGTCTAAAAGCTTCTTCGAAATAATCCATAGGGGTTTTATCTTTTTCAGGTACAAATATTTGATAAGGACCTTTAATTAAAAAAAAAATATTTATAAATTAATAAATAGCTATATAAAATTATCAAATATTTAATTAAGTCTTATCTAACTAAAAAATTTAGAACCAATTATTAGAATTAAGTAATTCATTTTTTTTTTTATAATCTTATTTACAAAAATGTTGGTAATTTTAAAATTTTATTATAAATATTATTTTTAATATTTACTATATTGATTAAATTAATATTTTATACCTCCGCATTTTTCTACATATCTTGCACATTTTTTTTTGTAAGGTTCTTTTACTAATGTCATAAAATCTACTTTTTATCCTCTACTCGCTCCTATTTCTAATATATCCATTATTTATTTAAATAGATTAAATATTTTAATATTAAATAGTTTTTGATTTTGTTATTTTTTTTGTTATTTTTATTTTTTCTTCTAATTTATCGAAATTGTTATTTGAATAAAAAAATATTAATTCTTTATATAGGAAAAAATACATTTATTTAAATTATTTTATATTTAATAAAAAAATAATTTTCCATTTTTTTACCTTCTTTATAGCGTTAAAAATTTTGTGATCTATTTTACTTAACTTATTGAAAAAATTTCTAATTTTAAAGCACTAAAAATAGAACAGTATTTAGAAATTATAACATTAACACACAGATATTTTAAGGTTATTTTTAACATAATAATTTTTAAACCAAATTTATTTATTTAATAAAATCTCTATAAATTTATCTTAAAATAATATATAAAGGATAAAATAAAACGATTTAAATTCATTAAATAACTTATTTATTAATTTATATATTATATAATATATTTTATGATAATAATAAATCAAAATAAATAATATTTAATTGAATTAAATTTATATTAAATATATTAACTTAATACTACAAATAATAAATTATAAAAAAAGAAATTTTTAATATATATATATAATTATTATTCAAGGCATACTTTTTTAAATAAACTTCAACTTCACTTTCATTAGTCTGTTAGTTTTTATAATATAAACCTCGAATAATTTTAATTAAAATAATTTAAAGATATTTTTCGCGAGCAATTTTTTTTTCTTAAAAATTTTTTCATTAAGTTTTAGTATCAGCTTATACTTTTACTTTATTTTATCTTCTGGAACATCCTAATTTAGTAAGTAATCTTCTCCAAGCTACTCTAGCATAAATAACGTATAAATTAGATTTTTTTTCTTTTTTTTAAAGTTTTTTCTCAGTTTCAATTCCGTGAACAAAATTAAGCATGATGTCAGACCCTCCGGCGGCACTTCCGCAGAAACATAAATGTTATCCTTTAGGAATATTATTTTTATATTAATCGTGTAAAATCAAAGGCATGGAACAAGATCCGACATTTCCTAAAAATAAAAAAATCGATAAATAACGTAGTTTTAAACAGTTTTTAATTTAAATTATATTTTTAAATAAATATATAAATATATATAAAAAAGATATATTAATTTATTATTATACCAATTTCTCCGAAGTATAATGATAATTCTCCCAATTTATGATTTTTAAAGAATTCTTCGTAAACGTATTTAGTCCAGGTGTGACAAATAACATTAGTTTTAGCATAAAACTCTTCATTTTAATCGACGGTTCCCAAAACAAATTGAATTTTTTTTTCTTACTGGTGTAATCTGGGAATACAGAATTGTCCATATTCTTCGTTCAATAAAATTTCATAAACGTCAGATTTAGGGGTGAATCCCTTAAAATAAAAAATTTTTATTAGAAAATAAAAATAAAATTAAATTAAAATAAAAATTAGAATCAATTATTGATTTTTTTGTTTGTTTTTATTATTATATAAAATCTCTGAAATTTATGTATTTACTTTGGCAATTTAGGGTAAAGGAATAGAAATATGAGAAGCGTAAACAGGGTCAGAGTGGTGGATAAATTACCAAGAATAATTGTCACTTTTTTTTAATAAAGTACAAGTACAAGCCCAAGAAAAAGTTAATCCTACATAATAAGAAGCTACTTATCTGTAATCACTAGGGTCTTTAGGTAACATAGGTCTGGTCATAGGGGGGTGTTCGTTGTTGGTAATTAAAATATATTTGTCTTCATAATTAGGATTGGTTTAGAACATCATATAAGCAGTTTCAACGGCTCTGGCCCAACCATTACAAGCTTTATTTAATAAAAATTTAATTAATGTTATTTTTTATTTAATATGGTAATAGATTTTTTATTAAAATTAATCAATTTTTAAATAATAAGGATAAATTGGGTGGAGTGCTAATGTTTGATTATTATTTAATATTTATTTTAGCATTTTTAAATTTAAATACTTATTTATTATTTTTTTAAGATTAAGTTACAACAATTTTAAATAATTGAATTTTATTAAAAACTAATCATTTATTGTTTTTTATTTATTAATGCGCATTAATTATTAAATTATTAGTACTTATTCCAAGTATTTTCTAAACTAAAAATAACTTTTAATAATATTATAAATAATATCGCATCTAATTTTATTTATTCATATTATTTAGCTTAAAATTAAATAGTTTATTTGTTTTTCAATTTAATTTATTTAGAATTTATAAAAGATAAACACTCTCAACCCACAAAAAAAACAAAAAAATATAAATAAATGATAAAATGTTTTAAAAATTTAAAAAATACTATATTTATATTATAACATATGTTAATTTTTACCTTCAGTAACGTCGAAACAAACAGGTCCATCGATTCCTAAATGTTAAGCATATAAACTAGCAGTACTGGGTTCAGTAAACCCTCTGGTAGTGGATCCATCGATAACAACTCCAATTTTATCTTTATATTATTCCAAAGGTTTAAAAGCTTCTTCTAAAAATTAAACGGCGGTTTTTTTAGCATCGTTTCTCAAAACTTTATAGGGCCCTTTAAAATATAAAAATTTTAATTATTATTATTATTTTAAATATTTTTTATATATTAATATTGTTTTCTTTTTCTACTTGTTTTGGTTAAAATTAAAATATGTGTAAAATTATAAAAATTCTTTTCTGATTAACTTTAATAACAATGTTTTTTTTTTATTCTTATTATGCAATTTTAATATGAATGATTATTATAAATTGTTTGAATTAGAATTAAAAATAACATATTAAAAACAAAACAAAACAAAATCAGGCTTTTATTTTTAATCTAAGTAAAATAAAAATAAAAACACACTAACATCATTTTATAAAAAAAAAGTAAATTTTCACTTTTTAACTTTTATTTTTAGGATTATATTTTGTATTGTTTTAATTTTTTTATCTAATATATCAAAATTGAATTATAGATTTAATTTCTAATTCAAATGAACTTTAATAAAATTTATTATTTCTGAATTTTGAATAAATTATTTAATGTGATTTTTAAAATTTTGTTAATAAGATGAGCTTTTAAATTCTTACCTCTACATTTTGTTTAGTATTTAAGACATTTTTCTTTCATAGAAGAGTCAACAAGAGACATGAAATCAACTTCATTTCCTTAAGAAGATCCAATAGCAACAATATCCATTTTTAATCTGTTAAATAGTATATATTTTTTTTTATTAATTTTTTTATTTATTTTTTTTATTTTTATTTAATAATATTTTTTAATTTTGATTTTTTTTAGATTCAATCAAATTATATGGTTTTTCTAGATAAAACAAATATTTGCATTTTAATGTAATTTTAATATTTATTTGTATTTATCATAGCTTGGTATTTTCGACTCAAGGGATAGAAAAATAATTTTAAAAATCTATTTTATTTATTAAAATAACATAAAAATTTCGTTTAATTGGTGTTATTATGATCTCATGTGTAACATTACAATTAAAGATTAAATTATGGTTATTACATAAACCACTATATTATTATATCTTGGTAAATCAATACGGAAACACGTATTTTTTATTATTAAATATTATTAAAATTTGAAAGAGAATTTCACTATTTATTTTTATCTTTTTATAATAGCAATTAAAAGACTAATTTAATTAATTTTTAAAATTCTTTTTCGCTCTTCTAATAATAATTAGGTTGCCAAAGGTAAAAGGTAAATAAATCTTTCATATATCTATCTAATAAATAATAATAATATTTAATATTTTTGAAAAAATTAATAAAAAATCAAAAAAATCAAATTAATACCTCGCTGAAAATTTTTTCTAATCTTCAAACTGACGCTAAGCCAATAAAAAAGTAAATTTTTGGTATAAAATTATACCCATATTTTTAAATCATATAAAAATTCAAATAAATAATATAAAAGTTAAAATTTTTAATGTAAAAAATTAATATACCCAATTCATTCAAAATACAATAGTATTTATTTAACATATTATTAATTTTTGGCGTAAAAATAATTTACAAAATAACAAGATCAATTATAATAACTTAATAATTAAAAATATTGTATTTAATTTTAGAGACTTGAATATTAAATTAATTATCAACGTATCTATTCAGATAATATAAAAAAATAATTTATTCTATTAATAGAAATTCTTATTCGAAAATCATTCATTTATTTATTTATTAAAATTCAGTCTTTTTGTTTTGAAATATTTTTGAATTATTGATTAAGTACGCACTTTAGTTCAATTATTACAATATTACGAAAAAAATGTAGCTATAAAAAATAAAAATATTTTAATAAATTATAAATTCAATTAATTAATTTATTTATTAATAAATATTTCTTATTTATGATATTCCATATATAATTTTAATTTTTTAAAATAAATTTAATATTTATTATCAGATAATATATTACTAATAAAATTAATCATCAAATTCTAAATTTCTATTGTAACTTTTGATAACAATAATTTGATAATTAAGTCAAAATTAAAACAAAATTTTCTATTATAAATTATAATTAAAAAAAAAAATGCATTTTCTATTTAATAAATATATATATATAAATTAAAATTATAAATATAAACGTTAATAAAAATAAATGTAAAATTTAAATTATTTTTTTATAGTATCCCTTTTAATTAATATAAGAATTTTTATTTTTCATTTATCACTGACTTTTTAAACCAACTTTTTTATTTTTTCTTTTTGAACATAATAATTTATTTTTTAAAACCCTGTATCCTAACGTAATCCATGTGATGTATTTTCCTCTTACCTTATATTCTTTTTTTTCCTCATTTGACCAAGGTTAAAAGGTAAGCATATAATCACTTCCTCCAGCTGCATTACCGAGCCAAGCTTTTTAATTTTTAATTTTATTATCAAATTCATAAGAAAATTATTATATTTATTAATTAAATCTTCAAATAAATATAAAAAATATATTACCTAATTTTTCATTTTTAGGCAAAACACTTCCATACTAATCATGCAAAATGAAAGGCAAAGAGCAAGACCCTAAATTTCCGCAACTATCGCTAAAATTATAAAAAAAACATTAAATCATATACCAAAGTTTTTTATAAGTATAAAGTATAGTATATATATATACACACAATTATAATAAATATTTCTTTAAAAAATAATTTATATAAATCTTTAAATATTTAGAAAATTACTAATATAAACTTAATTTTCCAATTTCATGATTGGCAAACATAGTTTCATATACAGTTTTAGAAAAAGTATGACATATCAAATTAGCTTCCTTATAGTAACTTTCCATGGCTTCAATGTGCCCAAAAACAAATGGAATTTTAGTGTCTACTTAATGTAATCTTGGCAAACAATATTGGCCATATTATTCGTTTAAAATAACTTCATAATCATCAGTGTGAGGTAAAAAACCCTTTAAAATTTAATATTATATTTATCATTTTTATAATATTATATTTTTCATTTTTATTATATTATATAGTTTATTTTCGTTTATCAAATTTTATTTGAAAGTTTGGCCCAAAGATTTATAATAGTATTAATCAAAAAAAAAGATTGTATGACAAAAATTTAAAATACTAAATAATTTAAATAATGTAATGTAAGTTTACTTTAGCTAATTTAGGCAAAGGAATATTTATGTGAGATGCAGTATTTGTATTAGTATGGTGTTAGAAATTCCATGAATTATTATTAGATTTTTTTATTAAAGTACATGTACATACATTAGAAAAAGTTAAACCCACATAATATGAAGCAACTAATCTATAGTCGCTATCGTCTTTGGGTAAAACGGCTCTTGTTTCAGGGGGTTACTCATTATTAATAATTAAAATGTACTAATCATCAAATTTCTTTTAAGTTTAAAATACCATATAAGCGGTTTCCAAAGCCCTACTAAAACCATTGCAAGCTATAAAATTAAAATTAAAATAAAAATCATTAATTTTATTTTTAAAATTTGTTTTATTTCATTTAATTTTTGAATTAGTATTATTAGAAATAAAAATTTTTATTATCTTACCTTCAACTACATCAAAACATATAGCATTAGTTAATTTCAAGTGTTAAGCGTACAAAGAAGCCTAAGAAGGCTCTGTAAATCCTCTAGTAGTAGAACCGTCAATAACCATACCGATTTAATTTTTATATTTTTAAAGAGGTTTAAAAGCTTCTTCTAAATATTATATAGGAGTTTTCCCATTTTTCTCTCTGTATAGTGTGTAAGGACCTAATAAATATTTTTAATATCTTTTATTATAAAACTATAATCGATGTTTTAATATTAAATCAATGATATTAGATAAATCAAATTAAATTAAAATCGAAAAATATACTTGTTTGAATAATTTTTTTTTGGTTTTGATCTTAATAATATTATTATTAGAATTTGAAGAAAAAAAAAAATAAAGTAAAAAATCCCATTATGCGATTTAAATTAATATTTAAATAAAAATAGGATGAAACTTTGTTAAATTAAGATATTTTTTTTAACCAATTATGTGATTAATAAGTTAAATATCTATTTTTATACATATATAGAAATTGGTAAAATTTGTCCTAATTTTTTATTTTTCAAAATAATTTAGTAAAAATTTTTTTATAAAAAATAAGTATTTCTACCTCCACTCTTTTATACATATCTTTCACATCTGGCTCTCATGGAGTCATGAACTTAATCCATGAAATTAATCTTCTCACCATGACAAACCCCAATTTAAACAATATCCATATAATTATGTAATATTAAATTTTTTTATTTTTATTTTTATTTTGTTTTAATTTTTTTTTTATATTTATAATTATAAAAATTTTTGCTATATCATAGCTATCTTATTCAAAAAATTTTTTCGATATAATCGAATCAATAATTATAGGCATTATTTATCTAAATGTGTAAGATCATAAAAAAGTTAATTTATTATTATTTATTATTATTAAATAAAATATATATTTTTTTTTTTTTCAATGCGCTCCAATTACTAATTAAGTATGAAAAATTCGTATTATTATATATATTAGTCTATAATTTATAATAAATGTCCAGGATTTCAAGTAAAATATTGCTTTATATTAAAAAAATAATACATAGTTTTTCAAACCAAATCCTAATAATAAATAGAACGTACAATTTATTAATGTTTTTTAGAAATAATTTAAAGAAACTTAATATGATAGCTAATTAAAAATATTAAAGATTTGTAAATTTTTTTAAAATAAATATTAAAATTATTTAGCTTTTATTATTGATGACTCATCATAATAAAACTAAATATTTTTTACTTACTTATTTTAAATCTTATTTTGATTCTAATAAAGATAAATATAGACTCAAAAAAAAATTTTAATTATCAAATATGAATATTATGAAAAAAATATCAATATAATTAATAAAAAGAGGTCTTTTCCTATATAATGATTTATACTATATTTAAGGATTTTAGATATATTATATCAAAACATTTTTTATAAATTTTGCTACTTTAGAATAAAAAATCATCTAATGTTTTAGAAAAAGTTAAATTTAATAAGAAAAATTTTTTTTATTAGTTTGAATTAATAATAAAAAATAATAGTTTGAATTATTTTTGTATATTTCGTCATTCTTAATGTGCTAGTTAAATATCCTAATAAATGAAAAAAATGCAATAGAAAATTTATTTTAAGCTACGATTAATATTAACATATTAAATATATTATAATTTTGTTCTAAATATATAATTAAAATGTTCAAATTATAATTCAAAAAATTAATTGTTATAAACTTAAAAATTAATAAAATTTTTAAAATAAAAGTAAAATTAATTTTAAAAATATTCTTTTATAATTTCTTTACTTAAATTATTTATATAAATTAATATTCTTTAAATAAATAAAAATAAATATATTTTTAAATTTTAATAAATGTTTAAAATTTAAAATTAATTTTTAATGAAATTTGTATGATAGTATTAAAATTACAAAATTTTAAATTTTTTCTACATATTATTTCTCAAGTTTTTAATAGTTAATATTTTAATTAAAATCAACATATATTTTTATAAAAAATTATTGATAATTAATAATAAATAATAAAAATAATGGTATACGAACCTATAAGAGGAGGTACAAGAGGGGGAAAAGATCAATTTAAGTGGGATGATCTTACAAAAATGTCCCAAAATGATAGAGAATAATATTTAGGTTTCACAACTAAAATTGGATATTTAGATAAAGGTGGAAAATGGAGAAAAAGAGATTGGTATGCACATTTAGATGGTAAAAAATAATCAAAAAAAGAAAAAGAAAAACTTTTGGAAGAAGAATTAAAAAGAGTTTAGGAGGTATGTTAATAATTTCATATATTATTTTTTATTTAATTGTTTTTAAGCATATAATTTGCTTTTAATAATTTTTAATTTTATCTAAATAAATTTATTTATTTTATATTTTCATAAATCAATTAGGAAGATTAAAGAAGAATTAATGAAAGCTTAGGTATTGGACCTAAAAAATAAGAAAAATTAAGTAAAAAAGAAATATAAGAACTGCATTATAAAATTTTAAATCCAGGAAATGATATGACTGCTTAATAAAAATTAGAAATGGAATAATTAGATACAGGGGAAAAATAGCACGGTTTAGGTTTTATTAGAAGTGCTAAGGAGCTAGCAAATAAAGCAAAAGAAAAATATGATAATGGAACTATAGGAGTAATGGATTTAAATCCTTACAGATTAGAAGGAGAAGGTATAAATAATAATAATTAAATTGCTAGTGACTATTTAGCAAGTACATCGTAAAATAAACTAGCTTCAGATTATGCCAATTAAAAACTACCCATTATTGATAAAAAAATTAAAAAAAATTCGGATGATAAAAATGATGATGAGAAAGTAAAAAAATCCAAAAAAGATAAAAAATCAAAGAAAGATAAAAAACATAAAAAGGAAAAAAAACATAAAAAAGAAAAAAAACATAAAAAAGAAAAAGTAAGACATGATACAGATTCAGATGAAGAATGAATAACATTACAGTAAGATTGATAAGGTTAAAAATAATATATATATATAATATAATTAATTAAAAGAAATTATAAAACTGTTACTTTATATATTTTATATAATTAATGTTTATTTTAATAATTTATTAGTTAATATAATTCATAATAATATTTTTATTATAAATTATTCATTTTTTTTACATTATTATTTATATCTTAGGTGTGTATTTAAATATTTAATATTAAAATTTTCTCATATTAATAGAATATCCTTTATTCTACAGATAAATTTAAATTTTAATTTTTTTATATTTTTAATAAGGATCTAATGTTTAAATCAATTTTTATACATAATTGTAATATAGTTATAAAAATTTTTACTAATAATTATTAATATATGCTTATATAATTAAATGTATTATTAAACTTATTCTAATTTAATATAAAACTTCTACAATAATAATAATAAAAATCTAATAAATAGATAAACGACAAGTTTATTAGTTAATTTCTAGTTAAAGACTATAATATAAATTATTATTATAATTATCAAACATTGAAATATTATAGATAAATTTTTTATATAACAAAACTATATAAATAATAAAAAATTTTAAAGTAAATATAAAGAATTATATTTTATTCTACTATTTGATTAAATAGTAACCACTCTAAGAGAAATCAACTTTTAATTAAAATTTTTTTAAATACAAAAACTAATTAGCACTCTTTTAGAAAATAATTTTAATTTAATAAATAAATATATGTTAAATTTATTTGGAATTTCTTTAGTTTTTTAATTATTAAGTTAATTGTTTTTTATTTGTTTTTTATTAATATTTTTGTTCACACTAATAAAACTGCATTAATACAACCATCATTTTCAGGATTATTGGTAACTTAAGCATATTTAGACCATATAACTTTACCAGTTGTAGTAACTAATCCCAATTCACTTACATTAACTTCTAAAATGGCTCCTTTAGTGATAACTCCTAAATTTGTGTATAATTAACTTTATGGATTTTTTTTAACTCCTAATATGTCTAATTGTAAAGTAGTTTTCAATTCAGGGTGGGTTACATTTGCTTTTTTAAATCTCAAACCACTGGGTCTGATATATCTATAAAAAAATAATCGAAATTAATATCTAAAATATTTATCAATATAAAATTTATATATATATCTTAATGTAATTGGTAAAAATAGGTATATAACCTTTCAAATTTAGGGGCTTTTCTAGTGAAATTATCTCCAACAAATGTAACTTTATCAATTTTTCTTTTCCAAGCTTTAGCTTTTCTTTTACCAGTTTTAACAACTATAATTATAAAAAAAGTTTTATTAATATGAGGCAAAAGTTAGAAATTAATGAAAAATAAAATTAATTATTATAAAATATAATAAAAGTCTCTAATTTATCTTAAGTGTAGAAAATAAAAGGGCTAAAAAAATATATAAAAAGTAAAAAATTCCCAAAAACCATTATTATTTTTTTTTTTATTAAAATAATGTATTAAAAAAATATATTAAGAAAATATATTAAGAAAACATATTAAGAAAACATATTAAGAAAATGTATTAAGAAAATATATTAAGATAATGTATTAAGAAAATGTATTATAAAATATATAAATATAAATAAGTATAAAAATATATTATAATATATATATATATTACCTTTAAACATTTCAGCTTCGGTCAATTACCTAACCTTTTGAATAGGAACTTCCCATTTTCCTGCCTTTTCCTTTCTTTTTTATTTGATGGTATTGGCGAGGATTTTGGAGTCGTTGGTTTTTTCTCTGTCTAACAAATAAGCAGGGAGGGCGCCTTCTTTGACTTCGTCGGCCTTGACTTTAGTGTCTTTTTCTTCGTGGGCCTGTATTAATTTTTTCATTCTAATTTTTTCTTTGAATCTTTCTTTGTTGAAAATTTTGGCCTTGATTCCGGTCAAGGTTTGCGCCTTTTTGGAAAGTTCATGAGGGGCTCTTGCCTCTTTCTTTCTTCTTTTTTCATCTGCGTCGAATTTTTCTCCGAATCTTTTTTTGTGTAATTCTATGTAATTGTTTTAAGGCATTTTGTAGCTTTTTTATGTAAAATCTTTCTTTGTGGATTTTTTATTATTATTATTTTTAGGTAAAATTTAGTTTTATAATTATTTCTTTTTTTATTTTCTTAAATTTTTTTGTTTTTTTATTCTTATAGTATTTATTTTGATTTATTTTTATTCAGAATAAAGAAATTAAATTAAATTGAACTAAAAAATTTGTAGTATTTGTTAATATATACCTAAATGCAATTTATGTGTTTTATGGTGAAATAATAATTTGGACCTATCAACTAAATAATCAAATAAAATTAATTAAAACCATGTATTTTATTCTTAACTTAATTACAGCCTTCGATTTCTTTTCATAGAATTTATGAAACAATAAACATAAAATTTACTATTATCAAACATCATTGAATATTTTTATAATATATGTATAGAAAATATAATATAAATTTAATTTAATTACTATAAAAATTGAATAATTTTATAAATATAGTTAGTTAATATATCTAAAAATTTAAATTGTTTAAAAATAAAGAAAAAATCATTAATTAATTTTTTAATCATGTAATTCTTACTTTTATTGAACCTTATCCCATAAACCATCGCTATAATATATAATTTTTTCTCCTTTTTATACACTTTATTTTAATTCTTCATTTTTACTATTTTATATATTATACTATGGCTATCTTTCTCCCCAAAAAACAGGTGGCATTTAAACTTAAACAAATAATAAATTGATAAATTACAATTTTAACTAAATAATTGTAAATTTAAATAAATTTTACTTGGCTAAGGTTTCATATCCCAGTTATAATCAAATAAAGGATTTTTTAAATTTCCAAGCCTATCATACTTAGATACCGAGTACATAATCCTAATAAAAATTCTCTAAATTGTTTAAAAACTTTTATTCACAGCCACAGAATGCAAATTAAATCCGTCTACCATTGCAATTTAATAAGGTTTTAAACCATCCCAGTAAGGTTTTTCACATTTAGAACTAAAATTGCACCATAAATCATCTTTTCCAGGATCTAAATGCTCAGTCTCAAAATCTTCTATATAAAAAACTGGACATACAGCATTACAAGCTAAAAAAACAGTGTCATTAATCTCACCTTACTCATGAGTCAAATAACTTTTAAAACCATCTGCATGCATTCCAGGCCTATAAAAAATAAATAATATATATATATAATAATGTTATCATATATATTTTTTTTGAAAAGTTTTTATAATGTTTTCAAATATATATTACTATAAATTTAATTTAATAAAATCTTAATAGTTTTTTTATATTTTAATATATTTATATTGTATTTATTTTAAACTTGTTATTTACCTTCTTTAAGCTAAAAATGGTTCTTATATCCCGTTTGATACTGTTAAATATGCATACATATCATCATGATGTTAAGAATAAGATTTGAACATTCTAGCCACTTTTTCAGTAAATTCTTTTGCAACTGGTCCTAATTCTTTTGGTATTCTGTAGTCTGTTCCAGGCATTTTTATGGCCATATCTTAGTGTAAATATTTAGGGTCTATATAGCTCTCAAATTATTTTATGTCCTCTATTTAATCAACAATATACCTAGACAATAAAAATATATAAAAATTTAAAATTTAAAATTATTTTCTATATTAAATATTTATGACAAAAAAAAATAATTGTAAGAAATAATATTAATATATTATTTTTTTACGGTATATGTCTTTTTACAGAAAAACCATTTATATGAAATATTTTGTTTATATGATCAAAATGGCATTTAGATTAATCTATATCTTTTTAAGGAATTTCGTATTTTTATTCTATATAATCCTAATTTAATTATAACTTTTCTCCTTAGAAAGGATTTTCTTATATTTGTGAATTTATTCTTGCGTGCCACATATTGTATAATGGCCTCATTTTTTATTTAGGAATTCTATTAAACAAACAAAATATTATTAAAAATTTTAAAATATTTATTCACTAACTTCATATAGGATAAAATAATTTAAAAATTTTATTTTATTATTATTTATTACGAAGTAATTCTTCGAGTATCTAACAAATACCACATGTCATCTATATTTATAATATATTCTAATTTCTATAATAATTCTTAATCTTAAATAGAAATTTCGTGATATAAGGTATAATCTCTTATTGAGTGAAAAATACTTTCTCTTTTAGAGCTTCCAGGATAGTAAATATTATTGTCTTTAATATTTATTCCTTATTTTATATAAAAAGTAACTGTTGGAGTTATATAGTTTTTATCCCATTCTTATTATTGATCATTTAATATCCCATAATTTTAATCTACTAAACATATTTAATTTTTTTTTAAATTTTTTATCTACTCTTAAATATTGCTATCTTTTCCTTAAAATTTTCTTAAATCGACAAATTCGTATTTACTTTCTAATTATAATTTTAATTATTATATCACTTCAGAAATTTATAACTCATTTATTTAATTCTATTCTCCAATAAATTAAATAACCTACAAATGGAATAATTTATATAAAATATAATAAATAATTATAATTCCTTTAAATTGAAAAATAACTTAAACTTACGATTATTAATATTTATAGCAATATTAAAACAAAAAAATTAGAAACTTTTAATTATAAAATTAGTAAAAAAATAAAATAAAAATAAAACAATTTCTAAAACTAAAATATAACAAAATAATAATATTAATTATAAAACTTTATTTATTTAAACTTAAAAAATAAGTTAATAAATTAATAAAAATACATTATTTATATAATATATTTTACTCTAGAATTTTAAGGGGGCCTTTTAAATTTCATGTCTCTTAATTTATTTTCAAATAAAGGGTCAGGAATATGAGAAACTCCTATATATTTTACATTATTTATACTATTAGTATGTACAAATGGTCCCTTTGGATTGCTCAAACTATATTCTTTAAATTTATCACTAGTTAAAGTGTCTAATTTACTTTCATAAAATTAACTTTTAACTAGGTTAGATAGACTGCTAAAAATTTTTAAATAATAATAAAAATAATTATTTATTTATAAGTTATTTTTATAATTCTTAATAAAATGTATTGATTTTGCGTTTTTAAAATATTTTAAATTAATGAAAATTTTTACAGATTTTTGCTTAAACCCAAACTACTTTTATTATAAGTTTAACACTATTTATTAAGAAATTTAATGAATTTAATATTCATTTTTATTATTTACTTATTTTATTTTTATTTTTTTTAATTTTTTAATTATTTTATTTATATTCGAATTGAAAACATCTATGAATTCCTATTTAAGTCTAAATAAGTTGTCTTAAAAATTAAAATTTGATGTAAAATATAAATGTAATATCCCATTATCACATTTTTATAATATAAGAATTAATTAAAAATTTTGTGATACCACATTTTTTATACAAATTTTGTATAACTAATTATATTTTTTATTTTTAAATTTTTATTTGAACTTATTATATATTATGTATTTTTTATGTTATTTATAATTATTGCTGAACTACTAAGAATTTAATTTATTTAATTCTGACTATTTTAATGATATTTTAATTCTTAGGTAATTAATTAAGAATGCACACTTTTATTTCAAATAATTTTTTATATTTATCATAATTTTTAATATATATTATAATTAAGACTTAAAGACAAATTTAGTATTTAATATTTTTTACCAAACTATTAACCATTCTATCATAATTTTATAATTATCTCCTTAAATTATAGTGAATATAAATTATTTTAAAATATTTATTTTAATTTTAATATAGAAATAAAAATATGAAATTTCTATAAAATTATATAGTACTATTGAAATTTATTTTAAATAGAAAAAATAAAACGGAAGATCTAATTATCTAAATGGTTTACTAGGATAAAATGTATATTTTTATAGTTTATTCATTTAATTTAAAATGAACTACATTTTAATTAAATTAACAGTTAGTTATTTTTATATATTAAAAATTTAAATTTTGTGATAAATAAAATAAATCCCTTGGTTTTACATCAAAATTTATCAGGTTTAATAAAAAAATAAATTTAACTATAATACATATAACAGAAAACCGAAAAACTGGGCTATATTTCTGTATGTATTAGCCCATAAATTTGTTAAATATAATCCAATAGAATATATTTTTTTCTATATTTGTGATATTTTTAAATTTACATAAAAAATGATATCATAACACATGAAACACTATTCTAGTAGGATTTTCTGTTTAAATATGATTATAAATTTAAAATATAAATCAAATTATTTAAATTTTTAAAATTACATTGGATTTAAAATTTTATTATTCATAAAAAAAATGTTTCAATATTTAATAGATTTTTTTTAATATAAGTAATAAGTTGTATATATTTATTTCTTAGAGATATTAAATTTCTGATGAAAAATACCTATTTTCAACTATATTTTAGCAAATTATCATCAAAATTTATTATCCTATCATAATTAAAATAAAAATCTGTAAAATTTATTAATAAATAAATAAATAAATAAAAAAAGCACAAATTGAAATTACAAAGTTATATTCTTTAGTATTTAATGGAAAATAAAAACAATATTGAAACTTATTAATAAGATTTTAATAATTTCTTAAAATAACTAAAAGATTAAATAAATGAAAAATTAAATACAATTTTATAAGAAAATGATAAAAAATATAAAAATGTTATTATAATTGCATTAAGTGGAAAAAGATATTCCGGCAAAGACTACATTTGCTAGCAAATAAAATAAAATTTAATGTAAGATAATGAATTATAATAATATATTTAAGTTGAAAGAAAATCTATATCTGATATTTGCAAACTTAAATATGCTTAAAAATTCAAAATTAGCTACAAAGATTTAATAAGTAATAGAGAATTTAAAGAAAAACATAGAAAAAATTTAATTCAATTTTTTCAGGAAAATAATAGCAGTAATAAAAACCTGTTCTTATCAAATTTACTTTCTGAAATACAAGAAGATGTGTACGATTGTTCGAAAAATGTAACATTAATTAAAAATAAATTATATTATTTTTATATCATATATTTTTTCGACATTTAGATTTAAGTACATATTTTAACTGATATAAGAAGAATAGATGAATTTTAGTTTATTGAAAATTATAAATTAGACGATTGTAAAAATAAAATAATAAAAGTTAGAATAGAAACTAATAATGAATGTAGGTATAGTAGAGGTTGGTAATTTGATGAAAAAATAGACACAGGATATACAGAAACTGAACTTGATCTGTATAATAAATTTGATTTTATAATTCAAAATAATGTAATTGTTTGATTTTATCCCTTTTAAAAAATTATAGTTTAGATATGATATTCTTAATTTAATAAATTTCATATTAAATTTATATAAATTGTTACGGTATATCTATTTACAATTATTAATTTTTTTATTTATTTATAAAAAATTTTATATGGTTATTAATATAAAGTTAATATAATGCAATATATTTTAAAGTAAAAATTAGATTTTTATTTCTTAAATAATTATGACAGCTTATTTTATATTTATAAAACATGTGCTTATACCGGATATAAGAAGGAAATTTATTATTTATATTCTAAATGTTCATAAATTATTAGTAAAACTTTAGAAAATTTTACCTTAGTTTAGTTTATAAGTTCCCTAAAAGACTT
This sequence comes from Pseudocohnilembus persalinus, assembly GCA_001447515.1. NCBI lineage: Eukaryota > Ciliophora > Oligohymenophorea > Philasterida > Pseudocohnilembidae > Pseudocohnilembus > Pseudocohnilembus persalinus. Next base: position 55,238 of record LDAU01000253.1, read on the forward strand.
TATAAACATATGGCATTTTAATTTATTATAAATTTATTTTATTTTAAAATTCATTACACAAATAATTTTTCAAATATCTTTATATTATCTAATACAAACATTCTTTTAAAAAATTTATTTCTTTTTAGAAATTGGCCAAAGATGTATTTCTTTAATTATTTTTCTTCAACTTCATTTTTTAACTTTTTTTGATATTTTTACTTTAATAACTTAATCCAACTCGAAAGGTTTTTTTATGCATTTCTTATAATTCTTTAATTTTAGTTTTATTTAATTCATACTAATTTTATTTTCCAGTTTTTAACTAATCATTTTTATTACATGTATATTTGTCTTTATTTTATTACTTCAAATTATTATCATATAGTTTATCCTTTTATATTTCTACTTTATTTTAAATATCATTTTTTAATAAAAATAAGTTTTCTTTCGTAATTTTCAAAAATAACAATCTATAATGTTAGTGATTAAAATAGTCTGATTTTAACACCTAACTTTTATTCTTTTTTTTGCCTAAGTTTTTTATAGAGTTTACTATTTTGATTAATTTTTATCTTAAATATTAAGGCATATTTTAAGATTATAAATTCCTTTCTCCTAAAAATTTTATTATTTTTAAGAAAATCATTTTATTTTAATTTTACTATTCTACTTCGGTCTTTATACATTTATAAAAAACAGTTATTTAATAGAAATTAAATTATTTTTATAAGTTTTATAACTAAGAAATTTTAAATTTGTATAATTAAAAACTATAAATTAATTATTTTTTTCAATTAATAAATTACTTTTTTTTTGGTGGATATTATATATATCACCATCTGCACTTGAACTTCTATTATCAAATTAAATATTATTTAATAACTTAGGATATTCTAAATTGGAGATTTCGTTTTCTAAAGGTTTCAAAAAGTTTTTTAAACATATTTTTTTGTATTCTTCGATATTTTTAGCTTTATTTTCGACTTCTTCATCGTTTTTTTGTTTGTTTGAAATATTTATTAAATATTCTATCATATTTTAAATAAGCTTATATTTTATTGTTGTTTAATACTATATTATTCAGTACATTATTTTGTGTAAAATGACATAATTTTTAATTTTCATTCAATTTTTGTCTATTAGCATTATATATTAGTTTATTTGAGCTTTTAATCATTTCCAAAGATTTTTATTTATAGGTTCCTTAAATTAAATAATAAGAAAAATATTTTAAATTACAATTATCTAATAATAATAAAAACTCTTGTTTTAAAGAAATTGTTTTTATTTATATTTAACTATTTGTTTTTATAATCCCTTTACTGAATGTAATAAAATGAACATTTAATATTTCAATATATAAGTTTAATTAAAAAAACACAAAAAACATTAATAAACTAATATAATAAATATATCAATTAAGTTTTCAAATTTAAATTAAAATAATTAAAAATTATATTTTTAAAAATCAAATTAAAAAATATTACCTTTAATCCAATCTTCATTAAATGAATTTATATTATTTATTTATTCTGCCTAAAAATTTATTTCGTTTTATTATATTGTTTTTTTTGGAATAAGAATATGTTTATATAATATAAATAAAATTTAAGAATTTTATTTGACAATTAATATTTTAAATATGTTAAAAGTACCTAAATATTTTTATTTTTTGCCTCCCGATATAAGTCTTTACTAAAAACTTTCTATTTATTTTATAATTATCTTATCTTCTCCCTAATTTAATTTTAATTAATCTTTTCAACTGTTTAATCTTATTATTTATAAATATTTTATTACTTATTTCCGCCCTATATAATTATAATAGTTTAGTGAGTATTTTCTCCGAACATGTTGATATATTAAACTTATTATTGAATATTAGTATTATAATTCAAAAATTCTATAATTGTAATTGTAATTTTTTTATTTTTATTTTTATTTTTTTTATTTATTATTTTTTTTAAATACTTTTTAGCATAAACTTCGCCCTATGAAATCTACATTTATTCCCATCAAAATATAGATAATAAAAATACTATAGATTGACTTTAAATATTTAATATTACAACGAAATATATTTTAATGAAAATCAATTGTTTGAAAATAAATTAAATAGTAATTTACAAAATATAAGAATAAATTAAAATATATTATAAAATTAGAATAGGAGAGTAATATTAAAATTTCTAAAAAGATGAAATAAAATATAAATTTTAGCATTCAATAAGCAGGTTTTTAAAAAATATTTTTATGTTATATAATTATTAATTTAATGTGGAAAAAATAAAAAATTAAAAAAATGTATACTTAAATATTGTAAAAATTCAAAATGATTAAACTTATAAACATAATTTAAGAAGATCATGTTTTCTATTTATATTGCTTTTTAATTTAAAAGTATTCTAATTATTTGATTTAAAGTAAAAAAATTAGATAATAAAACTAATTTTATGAATAATATAATAGTTTTCCTTATTTATTCGATAATATAATTTCATTCTTCAACTTTATTTTCATCTATATTTGTTAAAGTATGAATTCTACTAATATGGCCTCCCAAAGAACATGGTTTATCAAAAAATTTTAGACAATATTTACACTAAAAAATTTTTTATATAATTTATTGTAAATTATTTTTTTATTAGCTTTTTATAGTAAATCAAATAATTGTTGAAATTTTAATTACTTTAAATTTTTTGCTATAACTATAAAATTCGTGTTTTTATTCGTTGGAATATTTTTTGCTTTATAAATCCATAATAAAGCCAACTTCTCCTGTATTAAGTAAAAGCTGAAAAACTTAATTATTTTATACACAATTATTATTTTTTTCCAAAAGGATTTATATATATCTTTATTCATTCTTGTAAAAAAAAGTATAAATTAGTATATTCTTATATATATCAAGTTATAAAAATATTTTATAATTTATTAAAAAATTATAAATTTAAATCACAAATAATAATCTATCAAAAAAAAGCTAGATTATTTTTAACTTGATTTTTATAGATAAATCTTTAATTTCAGAATCTTTATTAATATTTATAACTATCAAATAAAAAATAATAATGTATTAATTACCTCTTTTCTAGATATTTCTGTACTATTAAAGTTTATTTCACATTCTTCTAACAAATCATTAAATTCATCTTCACTATCCCATTATTCGTCAATTTATTCGCTGAAAAAATTATCATTACTTTCATACTCTTATTTATTGTAATAGTTTAAATTATAATTTTAATTTTAAAATTCATTTAATTCACCAGTAAATTTCTAATAATCAGACTGTTATATATGCTATTTTAATTACCCACTATTAAAATTATTATATAAATTGCTAAAAATAATATAAAAATATATATATATAATAATATTTTATCTACTATAGATTTATTTATTTTTTTCATTCTTTCAATTAATATATTTGCAATATTTAATTTTCGCTAATGTTTGAATAATTAAAAATATGTTTAAAAATTATTAGATATAATTTAGGTAGAAAATAAAAAAATTAAGTAAAATAGTTTATAGTTTCAAATAATTTTTATTTATTATTTTTTAAAATGTATATAATTTTTGAATTGATAAAATATATAATCTATTTAATGATAAATTATATATATGGAATTATATTTTTTTATATCATGATAAATTTATATTTTTTTATTTTTATAAAGAATAAAAATTTTGTATTTAACTTTAAAATAATATTTTATAAATGTTATAAAAATATTAAAGTGAAATATATTAAATAAAAATAGTTTTCTTTTTCATTACTACTTAATTTTGAATAATTTCCATATTTAATGTAAAGCGATTTATATAAAAGTGTACAAAAAAGTAAAAATTAAATTTTTTAACTTATTTTCTAAAAAGTATATGTAAATTTTAAAAACAATCTTAAATATTTTCCTTATTAATATTATAAATATTTATAAAAATTAATAAATATTGTATTTTACTTTATCATCTAATTTGATAGGTCAAAGTGAAGTTCATTGCTTTAATTTTATTGTTATTATTAAAATTTTTATTAGTTTTGTTAAAGTTCATTATTATCTTCATTTTTATTTTTACCTTATGTATAGTTACTATTATTAATGTATTTATATGTATTAGAAATATCTTTAAACATTTAAATGCCTATTTCAATATATATAATTTTTTTATTTTTTAACAAAAAATTAAAATTGATTATTGAAATGCATAAACTTTTACAAATTTTAGATCTATGGTAAATAAATGCTAAATTTATTATTATTTTATATAAATATATGTTTGACAAAAATTAATAGTAATATGCTAAATTCTTATTGCAATAATATTATAATGCTAAACTAAAATATATAAAAAATGAATTTAATTTATATTTAAGTTATGTATAAATATCTAGATTTTAATAATAAATATAAATACTTAATAATATTCAATTAATTAAATATAATTAAGAAATTTTTCAATAGTATTTATATTAATTTTCTAAATTCTAAGACTTAGTGATTTTCTTAAAGTAATTAATTTCTTCTTACTATTTTTTAATCAATTAATTTTGCTAAATTATTTATTATTTTAAATCTACAAATTGCTTTTAGTAATTTTTATCCAACTCTAATAATAAATTCTCAATATTATTCCAAAGTTCAACATTATCATTTTAATTATTATTTCTACCCATATTTGACAGTAATTGACTTTATTTTCCAGATAAATTGTTTATGAGTCCTTAATTTTTTTATTCTATTTTTTCAAAATCTTGCTGAATACTTTAATTTTTTTCTTCTTCTTATAATAAACCTGATTATGAATGTTTTTTTATAACTTATTAATTAATTTATTAATCTTGTTAACTGTGATAATTTCCTTTATTAAATCTATCCGAAAACTGCTATTATTACGATAATAGATTTTATTTTTATTGAAATTCATTAACTAAACTATTTTGCTTACTATGATTCAAAGTTCCTAAATTACTTATTACTAATTATTTTTTTCTTTCTATACTATATTCCTTTTATTTAATAGAATTTTTCTTTTTTTCTTGTTATTAACCATCCTTTTTAAAATTTATTTTATTTTCATTTTCAGCATCTTAGTCTTCATTATTATTAGTATTTAAATATTCTTTAGTAAATTTTTAATTTCCCAAAAATTAGGGCTGTGATTAAGAATAAGAATGCAAATTATTTTATGAGCTAAATACTTAATTCTAATTAAAACTATACTTTTAACTTTTTAGCTATTTCTAAGTTTAATGAGCAGTAAAATTAATACCCTAATTTTCTTATTTAAACTCTTTTATTTTATTGACACTTTAAATAGCCATATTTTTCATAGAAATAGGAGGGGATTTTGAAGCCAATTGATATCTTATTTTGTTATTATTATTTGGTGATGTAGAAAGCCTTTTTTTATGAGTAGGACTTTTATAACTTTATTAAGTTTATAAATTTAATAACTATGAATTATCATTTTTGTCTAAATCTTCTCTTTGTAAATGTTAATTTTGCTAAAATAAAAATGTTTTTCTACCATTTTCAGACGATTTAGTATTTTCTCTATAACTTTGTTACTTGCTTGCTAATTAATTTCTTTGGGTAAACATTTAGTTTTAGGAATAATTATCAGGAGTCCCTTTTATAATTATAAAATGTTAATTTTTAAAATTAATATTTATTTATAAAATAAGTAGGTACATGATTCTATATTTTTGCTAACAATACTAACATCAAGTTCATCAGCTAATTATAAATCTTCTAAATAAAGAAAAAATAATGAATCATTTTATTATAAATTTATGTATGAAAAAATTAAATATAAATAGTTAAATATAAAAGTTTAACTAATAGTAAATTTACATTTATGAATAATATTATTATAAGATTCTTTATGTCTTTTATCATTATATTTTTAAATATTAGTTTATTTTTAGTTTTCACCCTATTAATCTTCAAATAGTTCATTATATTTATATTTTTATTTCGAAATTTACTATTTATTTTTTTCAATTTAACTATTCTAATTTTTATCCAAATTATATTTATCATTATTAGATCGTCTCAATTTCTCCAGGCTTTGGTTGGTAATATTTTTAGAATCTCCTAAATTAGAAAATTACTTGTATTCTATTTGTTTTTAAGTATCATCTTATTTATAACTTTTAGATTTTTAAGATTAATATAAATTCTATTATTATATAAATTATGTATCTAACTATTATAATTAACTACTTTTTTTTTTAAATAATGAATTATCAAATATTTTTTTCTTTTAGTGTCCTTCAGGACTTGTCATTGTATACCTATTTTTTATATAGCCTTTACTTTAATTACTATTTTAATTACTTTCATCTTATGATTTCTTTTTCTTTTAAGTTTCATAAATCAATTTTTATGGTAAGTTTTATTTTTATAATGGTTCATCTTTTTAAGAATTTCTACTTTCCATATTTTCCATTCTAATTAACTAATCACTTTCTCTTTATTTAGGGTAATTCCAATTGTACTAATTTTAAGATTATATTTTTTACTACAAATTTTAATTGTAAAAACTGTCTTTTTTATCTTCGTATTAAGATTCACCATTTTGTTAACTTAAATAGTTATCATATTTTAAAGGCTATTATATATAATTTTCTTGCTAATATTTATATTTTTATTGATAATTGTTATCAAGTTATCCTTATTAATATTCATTAATAGGTATATTATTTTCACTTTTTACATATTTATAAATTATTTATGTTGCACTACTTTTTGAATTAAGAAGTACATTATTCTATTCATTTTATTTTATACTATTCCTATTCTAATAATCTTGAGAATTTTCGACTTTCAACATTCTTTTTAAATATATTTTTATTTTAATATTAAATTATTTAATTATATCTTATTTATTTAATTTTTAGTTAATAAATTTTATTTATTTTATTGGGTTTTTATCATTAAATAAATATTAATAAAACATAAATATAATAATAAGTAATTTAAATTTCTAATATAAATTATTAATAATTCATAATTAAATACAACAAGTTTATTTAAATAATTATTTTTCATTGCAAATCTAAAAGTCTCGAAATATATCATTTTACAAAGATTTATGAATGAATAACACATTAAATTT